>LPNX010552395.1:279669-314170 GCA_001517045.1 Pseudotsuga menziesii
CAAAAATCGAGGGTTTTTCCACGTATAGGCCTGGATATACACGAAAAATGCCCTCAAAGTCGTGTACATACGCGGCTGTTTAGCAAACAGTCGCATATGAGGCCGCGTTCAAGGTTCTTTAAGTGTTCTAATGACTCAAAATTGAATTTAATGTGCAGGATGGTTCTATAATGGAGAGAACATGAGCATGGGGATGTAGAAGAAGCAGTTTGTGGTGATCTAATGGCACAACAGGCTCTTCGTGCATGCGGGCTCTAGAAGTTTTGGTGTCTTGGTGGCTTAAGGGCCAAACCAAGACTACTGCAGATGCTAGTAGACTACAGGGATCCAGACTCAGAGTCTTTCCACATTGATGGGATGTCCCTCACCATAGAAGCGGAGGACATATACTTTATTACTAGACTTTCCCGACGGGGGGAAGTGGTGAACTTACGGTCTCGCGGGCCCGGAGGTGGCGAAAGTCGGGAGTTAGATCCCAACTAACTCCATATAGGTGCTAGGCCTAAAGGCTATACTACTGACACTGGGTAGGATAGCAGGGCTAGCTTCACTCCACCAGGCCTCGCGGCCTCTGATGTTCTATGCAGTGGAGTGCATGAGACCCACTATGTATGATTGGAGCATTTCACTACTAGGAAACATGAAACACTAGCTCAGTGAGTGCAAGATGGGCAGAGTACGAAACTTTGCTTTTAGTAGCATAATGAGCACATTTTTCTTTGAGCATGTTTCGGGATTGAGCCCTAGAGTTGACGTTCCTCTTCACGGGGTTTGAGATCCGACCCAACGACGTTGGGCAAATGCGATGTGCAAACTAGGTGGAGGTAGGGTGTCCAACCCCTATCCAGCTGATTTCTTTCCATGATGGTGACAACAGATAGTTGCCATCGATGATTACCCCTATGCAGGGATAGATTTCCGGGGAGACCCCGACATGCCATTACCACCAAGATCGGCATACAGTGACATTGGTAATGAATCCCAACCCTCTTTTTAATATTTTTTAAGTTATTTAATTTTTTGTGTTTTTTGATAGATGGAATCAAAAAGACATGTTTTTGCATGACAACACATAGTGACATCCTATCATGTGTATGCAGATGTAGGACCACGGTGGCCTGAAGGCTTCCCTTGTTATAGAGGGAGGGGAAGAGGAGATGACATTACGGGTGTGGATGCAGAGCGGATGCTCCAAAGAATCATACCATCTTCGTGAGGCCGACACATAGGGTACCCATGGTGTAGGTCAAGGACCTGCCTGAGGCCATGCAGGGTCAAGTGGTGGGTGTGCCACGAGCATGGGTGTGGTTATTTAGGTGGCTGGCTAGAGCCATGGTGACATTCCACGATCAGAACCCCCCTCCTCCTCTCCAGGCTTAGATACCTGGGAGTGATATACCGTGTATTTATATTTTGGTGGCTCGAGAGCCCCATTATTGTATTATGACACTATGTATTATCACATTTTGGATGTTTTAATGAAAAACTTTTATGATGATCGGTTTATTTATTTACATGTGTAAAAATTTATGTTTGTGATGAGCTTATTGTCTATGAAACAAATGCCAATCTAACACGTAGTTAGCATATGATTCAGCAACTTGGTTATTAATTCTTGGAACATGTTTGTATGTCATGTTTTCAAATTGTCGTTCTAACAATCTCACACATAAGAATCTTCATAATAATGTTGAATCTCTAACATGATACAAGCCATTAAGCTATGACACTACTAACTCTGAATCAAGATGTACCTTAAGAGAGAGAACACCATGTGAAATGGCATCTTGTAGAAGCTCGATAATGACACTATATTCAGCAACATTGTTTGAAGAGGGCCATAAACATACGCCTCCTGAAGACAATACCTGACCCGTAGGAGTATAAATCAACCAAGCAGCAGAGGCTGAGTGTTGAGTGTGAAGGCTTGCACCATCCATGAATCCTATATAGATGGAAGACTCCATTGACATCTGCCATAAGAAACGAAAGCTAATCAATAAACCCGATCACCATAAGAAAGACCTAACTATGCAAAATGTTGAACAATAATATACAATAGCCAGCCTTGGCTGAAAATCATGCATAGTAATTTTTAAGAAAGAGCCCATTTCTAGGCTCCGCTAAGGCCGTCCCCTCGTAATCTACTAGTTCATAAGTGCCCTTCTCTAACACACATAAGGACCATGCCACATGGGGTTGAATTTTCCTGCACCTAAGGGTTTTTTAGCTTGATCCCACAAAAGGACCAAATCTCCTTCACTAAACCTCCTTGGATGGACAGATTTATCGTACTGGACCTTAACGCGAGGCTTATTCACTTCTAAAGCCACTAAAGCATCTCGACGCTGCTCATCAAGCTGCTCTAAATGGACCAAACGTTCCTCCAATGGAGAAGTGTCCAGTAAGAGCTCTATGGATAGCTTCAAAGAAGGGATCTCACACTCAACTGGCAATACAGACTCCACTCCATGTACAAGCTGATATGGAGAAAAACCGATGGCAGTCTTAACTGTGGTCCTATAAGCCCACAAAGTAGGATATAACATAATATACCAATTGGTCTTGCTTTGTGCGATGGTTCGTTGGAGAATAGACTTGAGTGATTTGTTCACTACTTCAACTTGTCCATTTGCTTGAGGGTAATAAGAAGAAGAATACTCCTGCTTATACCCTAACTTCGAGGCCAACTCTTCCATCATACGATTTTGAAAGTGCCTACCATGGTCAGTGACAAGCTCTTTCGGAATACCGAACCGAGTAATAATCTAGTTGAATACGAAGTGTGTGGTTGTCTCACCATCAAATTTAACTGTAGGCATAGCCTCAGCCCATTTCATGAAGTAGTCAATAGCCATGATAATATGATAATGCCCCCCAGCTAAAGCTGGGTTGCAATCCATGAAATCAAGCCCCCACTTAGTGAAGGGACCGTCAGTGATAATGGGATGTAACGGGGCAAGATGCAAGCACATATTACGTGCGAACACCTGGCAAGGGTGGCACTTCTTGACCACATTAACACAATCTTTAAAGATCGATGGCCAAAAATAAACCGCTCTCAAGATTTTTTGGGCTATAGAAAGCCCAGATAAATGACCACCACACGCCCCTCCGTGGCAATCATTCAGCACAAGCTCAGCCTCCTTATGAGTTAAACAACGACGTAAAATGGAATCTATACCATGGCAGTACAATGTGTTATCCACTATGAGGTAATTCTTAGAAACTTGACGTAATCGTCGTCGTTCATCCCGTGAAAGGTGAGTAGGTACCTTCAATGTTTGTAAATATATGATAATGTCCCCATACCATGGATCCAAAGTTGAGATCAAGAAGATGTGCTCATCAACAAATGTATCTTCACAAGTTTCCTCCTCCTTCTCGCTTGGGAAATCAAATATAAGCTCTGCAAAAATCAATGATTTTTTCGATTTTTCCACGACAAACTCAAGATCGAATTCTTGTAGGATGAGAATCCACTTATTATACTTTCCTCCTATCATCCTTCCAGTGAGGACGAACTGAAACGAATTGACATGGGCAACCACCAAGGTCTGGCGAAAGAGAATATAGTGTCTCAATCTTTGAACCGCATGAATGGTAGCTAGGGCAAGCTTCTCCACATGGGAATAATGAATCTCCTCATCTATAAGGTTTCATCTTAGATAATATATGACATGCTCTTGGAGCTCCTCATCCTCTTGAACCAAAACCATACCAATCGTCTCCATAGACGTGACCACATAAAGTAGAAAGTCACGGCTATAGTCAGGTGGACTAATCATCGGGGCTGATGCTAGGGCTCGCTTAAGCGCATCAAAGGACTCTTGGGCTCGCTCATCCCAACAAAAGGTAGTGTCCTTCTTCAAAAGATGCATAAAGCCTCTAGTCAAATTGGCAAAATTCACGACGAATCTCCGTAAGAAGTTTGCCATGCCTTGCAAACATTGAAGATGTCTAATGTTTTTTAGGGCAGACAATTGAAGTATTGCCTCAACCTTTAAAGGGTCAACTCTTATACCCTCCTTGGAGACAATGAACCCTAATAAGCGACTAGACTTCACACAAAAGATGCACTTGTGAGGATTTAACCTTACCAAATAATGGCGGCACCTTTCGAACACTAATCTCAAATGGTAAGAATGATGCATTCTCATGTGAGAATGAGTAGCAAGGTCGTCCAAAAAGACTTCAATAATCGATTTGAGATCATGGAAGATCAAGGTCATAACCCGCTGAAAAGTGGCTCCGGTGTTTTTAAGGCCGAAGGGCATCTTACGATATGCAAAGGTACCCCAAGGACAAATGAAAGCAGTCTTATGTTGGTCCTTGGGTTTAATCTGTATTTGATTGTATCCAGAAAAGCCGTCCATAAAAGAAAATACCTTGCTTCCCACACACTCATCCAAAATCTGATCAATAAATGGTGTGGGAAAATTATCTTTAGGACAGGCACGATTCAAGTCACGAAAATCAGTGCATATGCGGATCGTTCCTTGCTTCTTATCAACCAGAACGGGGTTTGAAACCCACTCTGTCAAGGGAACGGCATAGATAAAACTGGCATTCAACAGTTTTTCTATCTTAGCCTTAATCGCGGGTGCTTTCCTAGGATTCATCGCACGCAAGCGTTGTCGAACAGGCTTAGCATTAGGATAATTTTTAATCTCATGCTCAACAATGCGAGGGTCGATACCTAGAATTTCCTCATATGACCAAGTAAATACATCAAGAAATTCTTTGAATAGCTTGGTATACTCTTAAATCTCAGCATGGGAACATTCTTCCCCAATATAGACATTCTCAACCTTGCCAGGATCGCGAGAGATATTGATAGGAATGGTAGGAGATATATTTGCCATATTTCCATCAGGCATTAGACCAGGAGAGCTTAACAAAACCATGGAACTACCAATTCTCTCACTAAGAATCTCCCTATAGTCTTCACACTCCAAACGGTCAAGCTCAGGAAGAAAATAAGATCTATGATGCAAATCTTCCCAAGGTGGCTCAACCCCAGACATAGCCTCAATAATAGCCTCATATGAAGGAAAAACACTATTAAGGCAGTCATGTGTGTGAGAAGACTACACTACCCATGTAGGAAGTACATAAGGGTCCTCCTCCTCTATCTGCAAAGAGAAAGAACTAGGCTCTGCAACAGATCCAAGATTAGCTTGATATGCTATCATAGTTGTAGGCAACGGCATGTCCTTTTCAATGAGCTCACATGAAGGATTCGGTGTAGGAAGAATCCAAGGATCCTCTATATGGTTTGTGCGAAAAGACACCGATTTTACAAATGACGAAGCATCATCGAAACTAGATCCTATCATAAGGATGGGTTCATAACAACTAAAGCTTCCCATGAGGGATGGATACATGCCAACACTAACACTCCCAGTTGCCGGCTGAGAGTGTTGGAAAATCGGGATAGAAGCTCTCGAAGATGCGGTAACAGATGGATTCTTGAATGACGTTTGATCAATCATAACTATCTTCCCATTAAATGAAAAGCATACCACTCGAAATAGAGAAGAAGCTGTGGCTTGCATACTTTACATCCAATTCCTTCCTAGCAACAAATTGTAGTCAAGGGGTGCATCAACCACCTCAACCTATATCGCAACGGTCTTCCCTCCCAAATGAACTTTAAGAGAAGGAAGAGTGTCATGTGGTCGAAACGATCTACCATCAAAAGCAGTCAACATGGTAGCGGATGTAGACAACTCAGGGGAACCTGAACCCTTCCAACATGCCGAAGACATTATGGAAGCAGCAACACCTTCGTCAATCACAGTGCATTTGACGATCATGTTAAGACATTCTACATGAATAAAGAGAGACACATAGTAATGCAAGCGAGGCTAAAGTCCCGCAATTTCAAATTTGATTACAAAGGAAGAATTATCATCATGAACACCAAGAGCAGAAAGCAAAGCTTTCCTTTGCGAAGGACAACTCTGAAGTACTTCAAGTGCAGACATTGCACAAGGAGTGTGGCCCAAATCCTCGACAACAGAATAGTTCTAGGCAGCTCATGCATTAGGATTGTGCCCCGAACGCTTAAGGACTCCCTTAGGAATGTGAGGAGCAACTTCAGGTTTATCCACAGGTTTTTCAATACGCAAAGGGCTCTCAGGTGGAGCAAGTTCCTTTCCAAGGTATGGTTGTGATGAACCATAGTCCTTAGCACGAGTCACAACCTTAGTAGCATGCACCATATTGATGCAACCATGACCACTGCAAGCCTCCGGCGGATCTTGATCCTCACCAGACTAATCATGGGTTCTCGACTTCATGTTTTGATTATGAGGTAAAGGGTTGGTTAGCACAGCTGGGCCCTGCGCTATGAATCTCGAGGCTTCTTCTATCCGAGGGCACAAGTGAGTGAGGTGATCATCCTTACATAACTTGCAAGGAAACTTAACCTTACATTTAGGTTGTTTGTCCCCCCCAGCATTTCGGGCATTCTTATCATTAGAGTTGGCATTTTCATTCCTATTCCCACCCTTACAATTATTTTTACCCTTCTTTTTATTCCTTCCGGGTTGCTGGTTACCCTTCTGGTCCGACGATTGTACCGCAAGCACACTCGTCATTTGGGTGGGTTGAGATGAAGCCAAGGCTTGTCCTGAGGCAGATTGGTTGATAGATAATTGACTGACCTTTTTCACAACCAAATCCACAGGTTTGTTACTCGTACAACCAACAATGCCTTCGGCATGTGGTCCAGGTTTGACCTTAGGGTCGAAACTAGAACATGAAGCATTAGGAATGATCTCATATAACAAATTGGATTGAGCATAAATCAAGTCCGATTCCTGTGCCCTAAAAATGGCTTGTTCCTCATTCTAAACTCCTGATGTAGAAACGTCCTTTGCTATATAAGGTAGTAATGATTTAAGGAACCACTCGAGGAGAAACTCTGGCAGTATGAAGGCTTTAATCAATCTCTTTCATCTACGCCACTCTTGGATATGGTCCAAGATATGCATGGCTTTATCTTGTTAGAATGTCAACAAGAGTTCAGTACCAACATCGTAATGCATTGGTAGCTAGAAGTGGTTGAGAAAATTCATAGCTAGGTCATCAAACAAAGCGAATGCGCCCCTATGTAGCTCTATGTACCATTTCGCGGTAGGCCTGGTGAGGGTGCGTTGAAATAGCCTTAAACGGATCGAATCTTCATGTAAGGAATTAGAAGAGCACCATAGGTGAAATGTAGTAACATGTTCACTCGGATCTTCTTCAGTTTTTCCCTCGAACTTGGGAATTTCCGAGGGAAGCTTATTAGGGACAGCCGACCAAGCCGGGTCATAAGATACCGGATCGTTTGTTAGTCTCGACAAGTCAGGAAAATTTAACGTTGCGAAGAAAGGGAGCCTAGGTTGAGCAGGTCTAAGAGGCGCTCCTTGATAATTTTGATTCACATTGGACTGATGACCGTAACCACCATGTCCATGGCCATAGTAGCCTCCTCCCGTTTGACCCATATAGGGTGGCATGGAAGCACCATAATGTGGTGTACATTGACTATGTGGAGCTACAAAGCCATAATTTGGAGAGTAAACGGGTTGTTGATACATGTACCCATAAGGTGAATAAGTCTGTGCATACTGCAGTCTATAATAAGGTCCATAAGACATCCCATGAGAAACTCCATAAGTAGGAATATACGCTCCAAAAGTAATAACATGACCTCCACAAGTAGGGATACGACCTCTCGACACAACAAGAGGTACTTGAGTGTGAGACACAACTGGGTGAGTAGCAGCAATACGGACATGACTCGTAGCAACGTTCCGGCCCGAAGGACCACCTGAATGAGGGGGAGGAAAAGAATTTGAAGAACAAGGAATAGAGGATGACTGTGACTGTTTGCAGTAAACCCGCGTATGTACACAGATATAGCAGTCAAAGCCACGTGTATATGCGACTGTGAGTAAAAAAATCATGTACAGGAAGAGAAATGTATAAAAATAAAGGCAAACAGATGAACTGAGACAAAATTCACACAAATGCAGACACTACCAGGAAAAAATGCCCCCATACCTGACACAGAAGCAGAGAAATAAGAGCAATTCAAGAACATTGAAGGCCGATAAAACCCCCAAAGGACAACTATTAGGAACTCCCTAGCGGAGTCACCAATTCTGTTACGGAGAGAAATTCCTATGGCTTGGGGTACCACAACAGACAGCATAACTCCAGAAATCAATCCTTTCCTATATGCAAGAGAAACCAAACAACTAACACTAAAGGGTCTCGATTCGTACATTATTCCGAACGGTTGGTGTAAATCCCCGTTGATCTTTCCATCTTCAGCTTGAATTGATGAATTTCTTCCTCAACATTCAATAAACAAGACAAGCATACTATATATAATTGTGTTATCTCTACTCTAGCATATATAATCAATAACATATAAGCATTTGAAATCATCCATGGATAAAATATTCATTCAAACACACATTATTGGACAGTAAAAGATATTTCCATTGATATAAAATCAGAGATTACAATGAATACAACCTCTATTGGCACGTCTACAAATCGGAGAAACTGAGTCCCCCACTTGGGCCTCCACCACTTCAATCCTCCATCTCTCGATAGCAAGCTCACAAGCAAAAGGTAAGCTTGGGATGAACACAAAAGTGCTCCAAGGGACAAAGGGGATGCAAACTCAAGCACAAGTTTCGGCAACAATGGACTATAGTTCTCTTGCTCTTAATTTCTCATATGCCTTGAATGTATCCAAAGGGTTCCTTATATAGCTCATCAATGGGGTAATGAAAGGTCAAATCCGAGCGATCTCAAGGCATATGGAAGGCCAGGAGACAAGTGAGTCAGATCCACATCAAGGAAAACTCCAAAATAATTTGTATTTTTGCACACATCCCGATGTACATGGTTTTAGAGGTCAAACCTATGTATATACGCGATAAAGGGTTTAAAAGTCGCGTATGGAAATTTAAGCATGCTTTTAGGGATGGTCTAGGAAACATAAATGGAACAAAAATGGTCCATGGGGTCTAAGGAGTCTGCATAGGGACAGGGAAGGCCATGAAAGTGTGATTCACCATGTGTGGTAAAATCAGCTATAACACAAGGTATAGTGTTTGACTAG
The DNA here is from genome assembly GCA_001517045.1 of Pseudotsuga menziesii. NCBI lineage: Eukaryota > Viridiplantae > Streptophyta > Pinopsida > Pinales > Pinaceae > Pseudotsuga > Pseudotsuga menziesii. Next base: position 288,803 of record LPNX010552395.1, read on the forward strand.
TGGTCGGGCATGATCCCGATCACGAGAAAACAAATCTCTAACTACAAAAGAGGGCGCAAGAAGAAATTCGGTTATGCAAGCATTTTGGTGGCATTCTTGTTTGATAGGGTTCATGTTATAATCCCTACAGTAGCACTATCACCACCCTCCCCTCGCCAGCCTAGACTCACTAGATGGGGAGATGTGTTTCTCCGTCAAGGTGGCAGAGGTTCAGACCAAAGTGTTTATGATGATGATTTCTATTTGTGGTGGGAAAGACAAATACCAACTCTCAAGAAATTCCCATATACTGGATTGGACTTTCGAGGAGACAAAGGCCTTGTCCTCCCACCAGGAGAGGCATGGGGAGAGATAGGTATTTTAATATTTTTATGTTATTTGATTTTTTATGGATTTTAATCATAAAGTTATGTATATAAACATGTATAAGAGTTTTGATCTTTTTTAAATGTTTTTCAAATGCAGATATCGGACCTGTACGTCCCAATGAACACACTAGGACATTTGTATGACCCACACATGGTGGGGACCAAAGTATATTACAATTTATCAAGGGGAAGCTAGCCAGGATAACCCAAGGGGTCCCTACCATGCAGATAGAACGGATCCCAATTGTCATGTAGGAGTTTGTAGTAGGGATTCCAAAGACTTGGATATGCCTTCTTAGAAGGGTAGCTCAGGCCATTATTCAATATAGGGAGTATGAAGAGGCAGCCGCAATTGAGGAGGCTGAGGAACATGCTTAGATCTACATGCATATGTATGGATTACGATCCATTTTTTTGTATATTTATGCAGTTATGACAGGATCTACAGATCAAAAACTTGATATATCTATGGACATATTTTACATATATATGTGTGTGTGTGTGTGTTTCTAGTTATTTACATGTGTTTCAAATGCATATGTTATATTTATTTTACAAAGTGTGTGTTAAGTGCTAGTCTAATATGTAATTCGCATAAGAATCGGTAATTATATTTTCATTCCTTCAAATGTAATTAAATAAAATATATTCAAAGTTTCTTTCAAGTAATATTACACGCAAAAAATGACGTAGCAAAGTAGGGTTTCGCACCTGATAATCTCCATTGAGTTGGGAAACCACGAGCTGTGAGTCAAGTCTGACCTCCAAACGAGTAATTTTGCGTAGTGCAACATCCCATAACAACTCAATGGATATGCCTTCTTAGAAGGGTAGCTCAGGCCATTATTCAATATAGGGAGTATGAAGAGGCAGCCGCAACTGAGGAGGCTGAGGAACATGCTTAGATCTATAGGCATATATATGGATTACGATCCATTTTTTTGTATATTTATGCAGTTATGACAGGATCTATAGATCAAAAACTTGATATATCTATGGACATATTTTACATGTGTGTGTGTGTGTGTGTGTGTGTGTGTGTGTGTGTGTTTCTAGTTATTTACATGTGTTTCAAATGCATCCGTTATATTTATTTTACAAAGTGTGTGTTAAGTTCTAGTCTAATATGTAATTCGCATAAGCATCAGTAATTATATTTTCATTCCTTCAAATGTAATTAAATAAAATATATTCAAAGTTTCTTTCAAGTAATATTACGCGCAAAAAATGACGTAGCAAAGTAGGGTTTCGCACCTAATAATCTCCATTGAGTTGGGAAACCACGAGCTGTGAGTCAAGTCTGACCTCCAAATGAGTAATTCTGCATAGTGTAACATCCCATAACAACTCAATAACTACCCTATACTCAACCACATTATTAGTAGCAGGACCTAAGTAAGTGCCACCGAAGGCAACTAGCTATCCCGAGGGTGAATAGATAACCCAAGTTGCTAAAGCCAGGTTACAAGTATGGTGGCTAGCACCATCCGAAAAAACTACAAACCACTCAGCCGACATATGTAACAACCAACAGACTATATAAGAAACACTAACCGTCTAAATATTGTACATAATAATACATACAATAAAAATACAAGAACAAGCACCATGCCTAAGTGTAGTACTTATTAAGGTAGAGCTTATTTCTAGGCTCGAAAAACTTATTTCCATCATAATTAGTTAATTCATATGCTCTTTTTTTCAAAACCTTTGACACGACGTAGGGACCTAACCACATTGACTTGAATTTTCCTACCCCCAAGGGTTCTTTGTCTTGATCCTAGAGCAAAACAAGTTCCCCTTTAGAGAAAACTCTTGGCTTAATTGCTTTGTCATATTGGTTCTTCACCCTGTTCTTGTGAGCCTCATTTGCTGTCAACGCATCTCTATGTTGTTCATTGAGATTTTCTAAGTGAAGCAAACGTTCTTCTAATTCTGTAGTGTCAGGAAGTACATGAATGGCTATCTTAAGAGATGGAATATCGCATTTGACCAACATGATTGCTTCTGCCCCGTAAATGAGCTGAAAAGGTGAAAAACCTGTAGTAGTATTGACATTAGTCTGGTACGCCCAAAGTGCAAGGTATGATGTTTCAATTTGATCGGCTTGCATTAATGGTATGCTTTAGAATGGTTTTCAAAGTTTTTTTAACTGCCTTTACTTGTCCATTCGCTTGACTGTAGAAGGAAGATGAGTGATCTTGCTTAAACCCTAGCATAGTGGTTAACTCGGTCATCATACTATTTTGAAAGTGACTTCCATAGTCAGTGACAATCTACTTTGGTATACCAAAATGAGTAATGATTTGGTTAAACACGAAGTAAGTTGTCATTTCATCGTCTGCTTTGAAGGTAGGCAATTCCTCGGCCCACTTTGTGAAGAAGTCTACAGCAACAATGATGTATTTGTGTCCCCCAGTAGAAATTGGATTGCACATCACGTAATCCACCCCCACTTAGTGAAGGGTCCCACCACAATAACAGGAAACAATGGAGCAGGATGCGACCTCATGTTTCTAGTATAGAGACGACACAGATGACAGTGCTTCACAACCTCCACACAATCTTTGAAGATCGTGGGCCAAAAATAACTAGCACGTAAAATTTTTCGGGCCATTGCTAACCCAAATAAGTGACCCCCACATGCTCCACTATGGGAATAATTTAGGACATGCTCAGCCTCCTCGTGGGTGAGGCATCGACGTAAAATAGAATCTACCCCTCTTCGATATAAAGTATCACCAATGATCAGGTATTTTTTCGCATCCATACATAATTTACGTCTCTCTTCCCTTGAGAAGGACACATGACACTTCAAAGTATGGATATCTCCGTACTAGGGATCACAGGTAGAAATATGCAAGATATACTCATATGGGAATGAGTCATCCCCCACCACTACATTTTCTTCCATAGGAAATTTTGGGATAAGCTCTTCAAAAAATAAGGAATTTTTGGATTCAGTAGATTGGAATCCAACTTTAACTCTTGGAGAATGACTATCCACTCATTGAATTTTCCCCTGATTATGCGTCAGGAAAAAACATATTGAAAATTATTTACATCTGTCACCACTGTGGTCGTCCTCGGTAAAATATAGTGACGCAGCCTTTGAACAACATAGACAATTGCTAATGCTAATTTCTTAACGTGGGAGTATCTGAGTTTTGGACGAACTAATGCATGACTGAGATAATAGACAACATGCTCTTGGAGCTTGTTGTCCTCCTGAACCAATACTACCCCAATAGTCGACTCTGACACAGCTAGATACAATATAAATTCTTTAGAGTAATCTGGTGGACGTAATAAAGGAGTTGGAAGCAAATTATTTTTTAATGCCTCAAATACAAGTTGTGCGGTTTCATCCCATAACAACGAGGTGTCTTGCTTAAGCAAGCCAGAAAATTAGATTTTCCTTTTAGGCACCGAAGTTGTCTGATGGAACAAGGAGGAGGATGATTTACAATAGCTTCAACTTTCAAAGGATCCACCTGTATTCCTTTATTTGACACGATAAATCCTAGTAGCCTCCCTGACTCAACGCAGAAAACACACTTGTGGGGATTCAAGCATATCTTATAATATCTACATCGTTCAAAAATCATGCGAAGGTGATCTGGATGGTCCCTCTTCTTGCGAGAATGGGCAGGAAGATCATATAAGTATGGTTTGACAATATTCTTGATGTCATGGAAGGCAAAGTTAATTTCCCGCTAAAAGGTAGCTCCGATAATTTTCAAACCGAAGGGCATTTTCTTGTACACGAAGGTACCCCAAAGAAAAATAAAATTTGTTTTATGTTGGTATTCTGGTTTGATTTGGATTTGATTATATCCAAAAAATCCATCCATAAACTAGAATACTTCGCTACCCGCACAAGCATCAATGATCTGATCGATGAAGGACGTGGGGTAGTTGTCTTTGGGGCACGCTTTATTTAGGTCATGGAAATCAATGCACACATGTATGGTCCCTTGTTATTTATCAATGGGAACTAGATTGGATACCCATTCTGTCAGATAAATTGGGTAAATGAACCCTGCTTTCAACAACTTTCCCACCTCAGCCTTAACGATTGTCATTTTTCATGGATTTCATGTTCTATAATAGATGGATCTATGCCTGGCATCTCCTGATATGACTAGCAAAGCACATCACAGAATTCCTTAAACAAGGCAGTATATATGGCAATCTCCTCCGAAGAGCAGTTTGCACCGATATGCACGTTTTCTACAAAATTAGGGCCTGCAGAGATGTTAATTCTAATGGTAACAGAGATATTTTTCATATTCCCCTCAGTAAATATTCCCTCCTTTGGTAAAGGATTAATCGGACAATCAACGTCTTCCACCAGTCTCACATGGAACTCTTGGTTCTCAATTATGCTTAGTTCTAGAAGAAAGTAGGACTTATGGTGAAGGTTTTCACAATTATTATCTTTCCCAACCATAACTTCCAAAATGGCTTCATCCGAAGGAAAAACCATGTCTAAGTAGTCATATGAATATAAAGAGTTCTCCACCCAGGTGGGAAGATAAGCTTCTTCTGACTCCTCTGAGACTATAGAAGGAGTCGCGATAGAATCAACAGTGGTATTAACAATAGCTTGATAAGCCACTTGCACTACAGATAAGGGGACCTAAGGTTCATGATGATAAGGAAGGACCCAAGGATCCGTTCTATCGACAACCATCGTGATAAAATTCCCTACACTCGTATAACCTAGATAGTTAATAGGGCTTGGGATATCAAATGTGCCCATCAAAGATACATACATTCCGACCTCCAAGCTCTCATTAGCCGGTTTGGTCTGATCGATCAAAGGTATAGTGGACTCAATAGTCTCCAAATGACCTTTTCAAGTGAAACTGAGTTGGTCAATAGTAACCAACTTCCCTTTGTGTGGAAATACTACCACACAAAGAACGGCCAAGGAAATCGCACACATGGTGTAAGTACGGCTTCTCCCTAAAATAAAGTTATAATCCAATGGAGCATCAACTTTCCCTACCAAATTTATCTCAAAAGCCAGTAGGATACCATGCAAATGGAAAGACCTTTCGTCGAAAGCAGTAACTAGAGTGTTTGATGGAACTAGCTCCGAGGAACGTAAATCATTCCAACAAGACATTGACATTACGCATGTGGAAGCACCTTCATAAAAAAATATACACCCAATGGTTTTGTCCTCCATGGAACACATCAATTGACAAAGCCACATGATACAACATGCAGATCTTAATATCTAAAAGATTAAACTTCACCAGCAAGTTCGAAGAATCCATGCTTCCTAAAGTTGCTAAGAGGGAATCCTGTTGAGAAGGGAAACTTTGTAACACTTCAAATGCCGACATTGCACAAGGATTTTGGGCCAAATATTCAACTACAAAATAGTTGGAAGCAACCCTAGAGTTAGGATTGTGAAATTATTTCTTAAAGACAACTTTTGGTATCTTAGGCATTGGATCAGCAGGTTTCTCAATAGTGAGAGGGTTAGAAGTTTCACCAGTAGACTTACAATTCTCTGAATCCATCGATTCATAATTCTTGTTTCTTGTCTGGATTAAGGTGCTAGATCATACAATATTGATATGGTATTGATCAAGAGGAGCACTAGGAGTTCCCCCAACTACATTCAAAACAAAAGTTGTGTTCTATCCATGGGAAAATGGATCCTTCAAGACAGTCGGTTGTTGATTCTTGAGCAACGTCTAAGCTTTATCCATAAGAGGGAATCGATGAGCCAGGTGGTCTCCCTGGCACAACTTACAAGGAAACTTAACATTTTTCTTATCTTTTTTACCCCCATCAGCATTTTTTGTGGGTTTATTCTTGTTTTGATTACCCTCACCCTTCTTCCCTTTCTTCTTTTTCCCACCGGGTTACTGATTTCCCTTCTGAGAAGACTGTGCAAAAAAAAATTCACTTTGAGGTGAGGGGGTGGCAGCCTTCACTGCCTCTACTGCAAATTTATTTACTGACAACTCATGGAGTTTCTTAGCTAGTGATTCTACAGTGGGAGAACTTACTGAACCAAACACACCATCGACATGGGGTCTAGGCTTATATTTCTCTAGATTATTGGTAGACCTCGGCACCTCAGATATGATTTCATACAATTTCCTAGACTGAGCATATATCAAGTCTAACTGTTGCGCTGTGAGGATAGCCTCTTCTTTTGTGGTCACCCCCAAAGTGGATATGTCCTTAGAGATATAAGGAAGTAAGTATATTAAGAACCACTCTAATAAGAATTCAGGAGGTATGGTGGCTTTCATAAGCCTCTTTCGCCTTCACCACTCTTGGATGTGATCCGAGATATGTGTGGCCTTATTTTGCTAAAAATTCGACAGCAAATATCTGCCGACATCATACCAGACAGGAAGTTGGAAGTTATTGAGGAAAACAATTGCTAAATCCAAAAAACTGTCATATGTAGCAAAGTGAAGTTCTATGTACCATTTCACTGCAACATGAGTCAAGGTTCTTTGGAAAATCCTCAACCAAACGGAGTCATCAATTAGTGAGTTTGAAGAGCACCAAAGGTGAAAATTGGTTATGTGCGCACCTGGATCTTCACCAACATTTCCTTCAAACTTAGGAATGTCTAAAGGTAACTTAATAGGAATAGGTGGCCAAGTCGCACTATGCCGCACAGGTTCATTCATCAACTTGGACAAGTCTGGCAAGTTTAAAGTTGCCAGGAAAGGAAGCTTTGGCCTAACTAGAGCTTGAAAATGAGGAGTTTGGGATGTAGAAGGACCTACCCCCTGGTTCCCAAATGAAAAGGAGAGGTTTCCCCCAGCTACCGGTTGTGATGTAGTTGGACTAATCTAAAAATGATTCCACATGAAATCCAGTGGATTACTTGTTTGTGGTGCACTATAAGTGGTTTGGGCTACTCCAGATCAAACTGGAGTTTGAAAAACAGGAGCAGGTATCCCTCCACTGAAAAGCGAAAAGGGAGAGCTTGTGAAAGGGGACGAAACCGGTGTCTGAAAAATTATGTCCAAAAGCATTTTTGTTTCCAGATTGCATGCCCACATATGTAGGAGTAGGACCTACATAAGAAGTGGATGGATGAATATGCCCTCCATTCCACAGAAAACCCTGAACAAACGAGGAGGGTCCACCTGGACCACTTTAAGCCATTTGCATAAAGGAGGGGGAAGAAAAAGGTGCACTCGAAATCCCAATGACTACCCCACTAGATGGATCTACTAAATTAGAGGGAGCCGAGCGTTGAACCACTCGGCTACTTAGTGATAGGGTTGCAGTAGATGCACTTGGTCTTGAAGCACCAAATGGGGAAGGTGGGACCCCACTAGCCAAAATGGCTGAAGTTGGGGTAGAAATAGCATCTCCAGAGCTAGACATGTCTCTGCTCAAAGGAACACCAATAACAGGAGAACTAAAGGGAAGAACCTAGACGATTACATGATCATTTAAATCAGTTAGAGGTGGGTTAAAATTTCTTGAAAACTCGTCAGCCTGCAAGTCTTGAATCTCTACTGCAGTTGTTTCTTCCTGGTTAATACTAAGTTCTGGTTCACCTAGAACTTCACTAACTCTTATTGTTTCAAAAGAACCGGCAATATCTAGTCTCCGTCTTTGAGGGGGTGGTGGAGGCTCCATTGTAACAGATTGAGGAAGCTTTGGAAACCTTCTTGACTTACAAAGAGGTTGGTCCTCCACAGCTATAAATTTGAATCACACACACCTAAAGGCCAACTAAACACAGACAAACCAAACATCACTCACTAAAAATGTCCTAAAGTCACGCAAACACAACAGATGTAAGGTACACCTTCCAAAGGAAAGCCTTGGATGATTAGGGCCCAAGTCCAACTAGTAGAGACTAAAGGATGGTTACTTGGAATCCCATGAAGATGTTCCTCGGAACAAGCGTTGGAATCACCCAACCACCCTTCCAAACTGTCTACTAGGGTTACCTTCCAAGTCCGTCTAAGATGTACTGTAAATATCCTTCCAATAACACCTATGTATGATCCCTAGTGTTAAGAAACTAAATGCTACCAAAACTACACCAAGAGTCTAGAGGAACAATCGCAAGCCTGATCCTTATGCATGGGCAAGGTAGCAAATCCTGAAACCCTATCAAAACTGGCACAGTACGGGGCCCAAGAGGTGGTATTGAAAAAAATACCCAAACGCATAAAATTCCTGGTATACTATCAAACAGGGAAGTGGAGGGTTATCTCCGCAACCAAGTTCTCACGCGGCCTCATGCTTAACTCCTATGTGAGAGGAGATTTCCAAATGGTCTCTTGTAGAAGAGGATTTACCTAATGAAAGGCCACTACGATTGAAGTCAAATGCTTTTGGACAGTTCAAAGTTCCATAGTTAAATCCTAGCCTGAACTAGTTGATGAATGAGCCTAGAAAAAGAAACTTACTAGTAAATTTTTAATTAATCATTCTTTTTCATGGGTTGTATTAGTAAAAGGTATAGAAATGAGACTCTATGATGTTATAGACTCGGTAGAAAGAAAGCAAAAATGATGTATGAAATTTTTCAAAGCAAATGCAACTACAATGCCAATTTTTCTTTTCTTTTTCTTTTCAAATGAAAGTGAATGGAAAATTTAAACAAAAGAGAGACTACAAGACTTAAAATTTTTGATTTTTTTTTTCTGAGAAAATAACGAAAAGAACAACTAAATGCAACCTAATGCAAAAAGTGCAAAAATGCTTTTTGTCTTTTCTTTTTCGAAAAATTCAAAAATTATAATGCAAGTAAATGAAAATTGAGTGAGTTTGAACAATCTGATCATATAACAGTAAATGATGCAAACAGACCCTATAGTAACACACTTCACCCAAACAGGAAGAAATGGCTCAAAACCTAGACTTGGCGAAACTATCAATTCAAAGCCTAATAGATCCAAAAAACAGAAAGAATGGCTAACTCAGATTACTAAGAAAGTAGTATAGAGCATATCAATGTTTCAAAGGACTGATCAATGACCCAACAACACAAGGACCCAAATAAAAATCCAAGTAGGAGGACCTAACACATTCACCAATGAAGAAGTCAAACAAAAAAAAATCAAAGACTTTACTAATCAAGCAAGCAGTGAAATGTACAAACCTAAAACCATAGTATCACGCCAAAACATAATCTTCATATGCATATGAGGAAACATAAAAAAAAGGACAAGCAAAAACCTTTTGAACTCACAGACACTTATAGGAATACGTGACTATCGTAAAGGTAGGTCACGAACCATACACGACTGTCACTGAAGCAACCCGTGTATACAAAATGAAATACATGACTGTTACCAAGGTAACCTGCATATGCTGTAAAAAATTTCAAAAAGAAAAGAAAATGAGAAACAGGCTCTAAACATGCAAAACTTGAAAGGTAAAATCAAAACAAATCACATAGAAAATCAAACAAAGAAAAAACTTGTCAGGAAACCTAAAGAGAGGACCCACAACAGGTTGGACACCCTACTAGAGTCACTAGTTCTATTGTTTAGGAAAACACACCCTTATAACCTAGGGCCTATGGGGTTACCAACTTACTAAATTAACTTGCAGACAATCATCCATTTCATAATTTGAAATAGAAATAGGAAGAAATTAGGCATACCATATTTATGACGATCGATCCTAGCTTTTTTTCTTCTATTCAAGTTGCTTCCATGGCTTCCAGGGTATCTCCAATCACCTGCAAAGAGAAAAATATTTCCTGCAATATCTTATATATTATAAATGGTTAATTAAATAACATGCTTATAATGAAACAATAAGATAATTTAGAAATCACAATATATAAGAGTGCAAAGACACAATATTGGAAGGACTCTCTTTATTGATAAACAAGTGAGGTGAGATTACAGTCCAAAATTTGAGACAAGTGCTCCTCTGCTAGCCAAGGACATTGAGTTCTGTTGCACCAAGATATCTAAAGGCAAACCACCAACATAAATTTCCTTTATAACTCATGATTGATTAGCCTCAACCCCTACCCTCTATTGGAAAGAGAGAGGTTACGAAGGTTGAGATGGTTGAGGAAATTGGGATAGTTATGATTAAGGGCCCAACTGTCCTTGACTAATCATGTTTATATTTTTTAACTTTGTATTAAGGCATATGTGACTATTAATACTGGAAGGTCATGTATGATACATGACTTTCTTTAAGGAAACCCATGGGTGCAAGCCCTAATGATGTATACACAAGTTGTAATGTACATACTCGCGTATGATACGCTATTTGCTATGACAATAGTCGTGTATTCTTCTTAATGGCCATACAAAAAATAGGTTCAATTGGAAAGAGAATAATGTATCAAAGGTCATGCCCATATATAGTGTTTTGGCTACTTCAATCCATTTTGTCCTTTTTTGTACCGACACATTGGATGTCAGTACTCAAACAGGGAAGTGACATTTTACATGATAACAACGACTGATACCAGGAACTTAGCCAAATAAGTGAAGATGCCAGAAAAAGATAAATTGACTTGATTCATAAGCAGGAAGGATTTCCCAATGACACTTGGGAGTTGGTAATGTAGAGAAACACCCATGATGGGTAACACAACATATGGGAACTGTAATGGGAATGCGGACCTAATGGCACAACAACAGGCTTCGAAAAAAGTGCAATGAGATTGATTTGTGCAAACATTCCATGGGTAGTGCACCTAGTAGATGAGGTGTATGCTCCTTTAGGTGAATCTTGGAAGGAGGTTGGATCATGTGGAAGGACACATGAATGTGGGAAAGAGGTGGATGCATTGTTAGAAGGGATAAGCTCTATTAGATTTTTATCATTTAAACAATATGATCTTAGGATCTTATCTTTGAGAATAACATGCACAGCAATCAATCACAAGAGACAATAGACACAAAGATTTCGGGGAAACTATAAAGGATAAAACCCCGCAAATTCCTTAGAGATAGAATGAGCACCAATGGCAGAAATAAAACCCAAAGACAGAAAGATAATCTCCAACAATTGTTCTCTCTCTTACTTGTGTGAGCTCCTCCTCTCTCACATATATGCTATAGATGGGTGAGTTTGTGTGACAATAGAGAGTCTCACTCTCTACTTATACTAGTTTTCGACTTGACAATTACTTACCAGGGCCGACTTCTCTATGAGAGTCTAATAACCCTAGTGCCCATCAACTGTGGGGACTTTGCCCCTCTGATCAACAAGGAGGGTTAACCTCAACTCAATTGTGGGGACTATTTCCTCGACTTACAACGGAGGGTTAACCTCATTGACTTTACATGACTTTATTATATTAATGACTTTACCGATAGGAACATCGAGGTATAATGAAATACAATATATAAAATATACAAGTGAATACATTCTAAAGTTACAAATACATCAACACTCCCTCTTAACTAGGAAGGTATTCTCTTGACACAATTCATCAGCACAAGTCTTCTTCTCTAGATCATCATCAAATCTGGATCATAACTGGATCATCATCAAAGCTGGATCATCACGGGATCAACATCAAAGTTGGATAATCACTAGATCATCATCAAAGTTGGATCATCATTGCTTTGCTATCTCAATCAAATGGTGCTATCTCTAAATTCTTCTCGTCATAGGAAGTTCTATAGAGCCAGCCATTTTTCATGTGGGTTGTAGGCCTAGCCTCCATGTAGGTATTCATATTATTCAGCACTTATATCTAACCATGGGAGGAACACATCCTACATCCATGTCAGAAAGGCTTGCGCCCCAACACTCACATCTGACCATGGGAGGAACACATCCCGCATCCATGTTAGAAAGTCTCCGCACTTACACTTGACCATGGGAGGACCCGCCTACCACCATGTCAAAAGGGCTCTGCACTTACATCTAACCATAGGAGGACCCGCCTACCACCATGTTAGAAGGGCTCCGCACTTACATATGACCATGGGAGGACCCGCCTACCACCATGTCAGAAGGGCTCCACACTCACATCTGACCATGGGAGGACCCACCTACCACCATGTCAGAAGGGCTCTGCACTTACATCTGACTATGGGAGGCCCTACCTACCACCATATCAGAAGGGCTCTCGGACTCATCACTTCCCCTTAGAGGGAGCCTTGTTTTGGAGAACACCAAGCTTCTCCTTGAAGTACTCAAACTTCATTCTGGACATTTCTAGCATAGAATCACATCATGGATGATTACTTCCAAGGATAACCTGCGAGCTACGCTAGGACTGATTACATCCGAGGACAACCTACAGGACCGTTTACGTCTGAGCCACCTATGAGCTTCACCGAGATTTTATGCTCAGACAAACTATCTCACCGGCTATGCTAGAACTCCCTCTTTCAATAGATCTCAATCTGGATCACATACTGGAGCTTCACTACTCCTCTCTACATCATACAAAAATGTAGTTCAGATCAATAAAATCAAATAGTAGTTTTCAAAATAAACATACTACCTCCCAAATAGCCGAGAAAGTGGCAACATATTTTTCCTCGGCTATTCTCAGTGCCATGCAGGACTCCTTCCTACTAGACCAAGAGATCACACCTGATCTCATACCTAAGAAGCACCCCGAAGTGCTCTTCCTATCAATGGAACTGACTGCCCAATCTGAATCCACATAACCCTCCAAGTTATTTTTCTGATTCGTATCATACTTGAGCCCATACTCAACTGTAACCTTTAGGTACCTCACTGCATGATTTGCAACCATCAGGTGAACATGTCTCAATGTGTTCATAACAAAGCAAATATTGTTGATGTATTTGTAACTTCAGAATGTATTCACTTGTATATCTTATGTATTGTACCACGATGTTTCTATCGGGAAGTATCTGTAATGTAATTGAGTCATGTCATGCCTCGATGTTCCTATTGGAAGATTCAATAATGTAAACAAGTCATGTAAAGTCATAGAGTGTAACCCTCTTTATTGATCAAGGGTTAAAGTCCCCGCAGTTGTGGGTCCCTAGGGTTATTAGACTCTCCTAGAGAAGTCAGCCCTAGTGAGTTACTGTCAAGTCGGGAATTAGTATAAATAGAGAGGGAGCCTCTCTATTTAACACACATTCATTCACACTCAGTTGTAGTGCATAACTGAGAGATAAAGAAGAAGCTGGGACAAGAGAGAGAGAGACTACTACTATCGGGAGATCATCTTATTGTCTTTGGGTTTTACTTTTGGTGCTTATTCTATCTCTGAGGAAGTTGTGGGGTTTTCTCCCTTATGGTTTCCTTGAGGAAAATCTTTGTGTTCATTGTCTCTTGTGATTGATTGTTGTGCTTGTTATTCTCTCAGATGAGATCCTAATATCATATAGCTTAAATGATAAAAATCTAACATCGTATTAAAGCTAACCTGAGAAGAAGACACTGTGCAGCTACTGAAGCTAGGGCTTCCTATTTTTTGGATCTCTCTCCACATATCATCAACAAAATGAGGATAGGCTGACTCTCCTCTCTAGGGCGCATCTTTATGTCGAAGAAGAATCTGATTCTGAGGATTTTCAATTTTTGACCCGACACTGCAGCAAGAAATTAGGGATTTCCACAAAAGTGGAATTTTTGAGTGATCCCAGGCCAAGATTGATCTCCTCCACAAAATCGAAGTTTAGAGATCAAAATTGAAGTTTTTGGTTGGGTAGAACTCCTAGAAAGTCAAACCCTAATCTGGTCCTGAACCAGAAAACCAGCTCTATAGAAATCCAGCTCCAAATTCAGTTTGGACATCTTAAACTGGTAAGATCTAAATTTTTTGTATTTCCATTTGAGGTTCTCTGTTAAGATGTCTCATCATACCAAGCTTGATGAAAATCTTGTGGGAGCTGACAACTTTCGAGCCTAGAAGTATAGGATCTCCCTGGTCCTAGAAGAAAATGAATTAGACTCCTACATAAGTGAAGAGGTTCCAGTTCCAGAGGGAGATGTGGCTAAGGCCTTACACAAAAAGAAATTGGCAATGGCTAAGAGGATTATTGTTGATTCAATCAAGGATCACCTTATACCTTAGGTGTCCCCCCTAAAGACACCCAACGAGATGTTTGATTCCCTGACCAAGTTATTTGAAGGGAGGAACATGAATTGGAAGATGACTTGGAGAAATCAATTGAAGAATGTAAATATCCAGAATGTGGAGACTATGCCGTCTTACTTTACAAAGGTCTCTCAGATCGAGGAACAAATTGAAGCAGTAGATGAAGATGTAGAGAATGCAGAGATTGTGATGACCACCTTGAATGGTCTCCCCATAGCATGGGACTCCTTCATTCAAGGGATCTGTTCCAGGAAGAAACTAATCAAGTTTAACAGACTGTGGGAAGAATGCTCACAAGAAGAAGCTCGAATAGCAGCTCGAGAAGAAATGATGGGAAATGAAGATCAAGCTCTCATAGTACAATCCAAGAAGAGAAAAACAGACTATCACCAAGGTAGGCACTCTCATCCTAGAATATCTAACAAGAATCTACCTAAATTCAGATGCTTTACATGTGATGAAAGAGGACACTTTGCTAGAGATTGTCCTAGGAACAAAATTGGCTCTCACAAGAAAAAGGGAAACAAGAAAATACATCATGCTAACACTGCAGAGGATGATGAACCTCCCAAGAACAGAATCAAGCAAGAAAGTGATGATTCTTCAAGTGATGAAGAATATGTTATGATCTCTGCCCTCATGGGAACTGTCTCACATGGAAGCAATGATTGGCTTATAGACAGTGGTGCCTCCAAAAACATGACGGGATTGAAGGAATCCTTTGTGAGACTATCAGAACATGAATCACCCCACAAGGTGAAACTTAGGGATGACTACCAGCATCCAATAAAACGTAGTGGTGAATCCTCCTACAAATAGACTCTAAAAAGTCTATAAAGATGAAGGATGTCCTATTTGTACTAGTACTAAAGAAGAACCTTCTCTCCATCTCTGCATTGGATGCAAAAGGCATTAGGGTTGCATTTATAGATGGCCAATTCCTCAGGTGGCCAAAAGGAAAGACTATTGATGATGCAGTAGTAATTGGAGAACAAGAGGGAGGACCATACAAATTGAAGGGCCAACCAAAACAAGCTTTGGTTCATGACTCAATCGAACCAAATGAACTATGGCATAGAAGGCTTGCAGATGTGCACTACAGGGCACTACCACTTGCAAGCAAAGCTGTTGCAGGTCTTCCAAAAATGCAAGAAAAAAATGAAGGTGTATGCAAAGGATGTGTGAAAGGAAAGAACACAAAGAAGACATTTCCATGTAGCAAGAGCAAGGCAAAAGGAATCTTGGAAATCATCCACTCCGATGTATTCAGTCCAATGTCATCCAGTTCTCTAAGTGGGTATGTATATTATGTTTCTTTCATTGATGATTTTTCTAGGATGACATTGATATATTTCATGAAGAAAAAGGATGAAGTATTTAGAAAATTCAAAGAATTCAAAGCCTTGATCGAGAACCACACAAAGAAGAAGATCAAGATCTTTCGATCAGATAATGGCGGAGAATTCACATCAAATGAATTCAAAGAATTATACAGAGATTCAAGGATTAAGAGGGAGTTGACCACTCCATATAATCCACAATAGAATGGGGTTACAGAAAGAAAGAACATAACAATCATGGAAGCAACAAGGGAAATGCTTCATGATCAAGACCTTCCAATGCATCTATGGGCAGAAGCTACCAGGACAGCTGTGTATGTACTAAGCTGTACTCCACATAGATTACTAGAGAAAAAGACACCTGAAGAAGTATTTTCCGACAAGAAACTAGAAGTCAGTCATCCTAGAATATTTGGCTATCCAGTATACATACACATTCCAAAAGAAAAGAGGACAAAGTTAGATCCTTCAGGAAAGAAGGGTATATCTGTGGGATACTCTGAGAACTCGAAGGCTTATAGAACATACTTCCCAGTATTCGAGAAGATTGACAACAAAAGAGATGTAACATTTGACGAAGACTCAGCTTACATCAAGTCCAGAAAAAGACTTGTTCAATACTTTGAAGAATCGGAAGTACCCAGAATCCGTAATACAACTATGAACGAAGAAACTCCAGAAGAAGATCGAGAAATGGAAGAACCTCAGGAACCTGTAGATCCACCTCAAGAGAAGAATCCTCACAAGAGGAAACCTACATGGGTATGAGAGGCTATCCAAGGTGTAGAAAAATATGGGGCTCTAGAAGAAATGAACAAAGAAAGAAAAAGAACTAGGTCCTACTCCAAATATGTAGCCTTATTATGTGACATCATCAATAAAGAACCTTCCAAATATGAAGAAGCAGTAGAGAAGAAAGAATGGAAGGATGCTATGATTGAGGAGTACCAGTCGATCATGAAGAATGATGTTTGGGATGTTATCCCAATACTAGAGGGGAAGTCTGTTGTGACTTCCAAGTGGATATACAAGATCAAGCATACTGTAGATGGTAGCAGAGAGAAATATAAAGAAAGATTTGTGGCTCATGGCTTCTCCCAGAAAGGAGGAATAGATTATGAAGAAACTTTTGCACCTGTATCTAGATACACTTCCATCATATCAGTACGTTCTCTGGCTGCAGTAATGAAATGGAAGATACACCATATGGATGTCCAGACTGCTTTCTTGAATGGTGTAGTGGAAGAGGAAGTGTATGTGGAGTAGCCACTCAGTTTTGAGACACATGACAGGGAGACTCATGTGTGTAAATTGAAGAAAGCCCTGTATGGATTGAAACAGGCACTCAAGACATGGTACGGTATAATTGACAACTTCCTATCCAGTTTGGGCTTTACTAAGAGTAAAGCAGATTCCAACCTTTACTACAAGGTTGAAGAAGGGAACCCAATGATACTCCTACTATATGTAGATGATATGTTTGTAATAAGTGTGGATGGGTTGATTGCTGATACAAAGAGGAAGCTTGCTGTCGAGTTCGAAATGAAGGACTTGGGTATGATGCACTACTTTCTAGGCATGGAGGTGTGGTAGAATGCAGATGGAATTTCCCTGGGACAAGGGAAGTATGCAGTAGATATCCTGAATAGGTTCGGGATGATGGACTGCAAGGCAATGACCACACCTATGGCATCGAACCTGAAACTATTGAGTGATGCTTCACTAGAATCAGTTGATGCTACGATGTATCATCAGATGATTGGGTCCTTGATGTACCTGACGAATACGAGGCCAGATATTTGCTTTGCTGTGAACACATTGAGCCAGTTCTTGACATATCCAATACATGTTCACTTGATTGTTACAAAGCATACTTTGAGGTACCTGAAGAGTACAGTTGATTATGGGCTCAAGTATCAGGCGAATCAGAAGATAGGAAGAGCAGTGCCATTGATAGGAAGAGCACTTCAGGGTGCTGCTTCAGAATGGGATCAGGTATGATCTCATGGTTTAGCAGGAAGCAATCCTGTGTGAGTACAGTTGAAGAAGAGTATGTTGCAGCTTGTTCAACTAGCTGTGAGGTAGTGTGGCTAAGGAAGCTATTATCTGATTTGTTTGATCTCCAGTTGGATGCTACTTGCATATATTGCAACAACCAAAGTTATGTGAAGTTGTCAGAGAACCTAGTGTTCCATGATAAGTTGAAGCATATCGAGATCAAATGTCACTATATCAGGGATATGGTGCAGAGAGGAGCAGTGAAGCTCTAGTATGTTGTGATGGACGAGTAGATAGCTGATGTGTTAACCAAACCATTAGATAAAGTGAAGTTTGAGTACTTCAGGGAGAAGCTTGGTGTTCTCCAAATCAAGGTTCCCTCCAAAGGGAATTGATGAGTCCGTGAGCCTTTCTGACATGGTTGATGTGTTCATCCCATGGTCAAATATAAGTGTAGAGCCATTCTGATGTGACTATGGGATGTGTTCATCCCACATGATTAGATATAAGTGTAGAGCCTTTCTTACATGGTTTATGTATTCATCCCATGGTAAGATATAAGTGTTGAGCCTTCTTACATGGTTGATGTGTTCATCCCATGGTAAGATATAAGTGTTGAGCCTTTCTGACATGGTTGATGTGTTCATCCCATGGTAAGATATAAGTGTTGAGCCTTCTTACATGGTTGATGTGTTCATCCCATGGTAAGATATAAGTGTTGAGCCTTTCTGACATGGTTGATGTGTTCATCCCATGGCATATGCGAGTGCTGAGCCCTTCTAACATGGTTGATGTGTTCATCCCATGGTCAGATGTGAGTGCTAAGCCTTTCTTACATGGTTGATGTGTTCATCCCATGGTAAGATATAAGTGTTGATCCTTTCTTACATGGTTGATGTGTTCATCCCATGGTAAGATATAAGTGCTAAGCCTTTCTAACATGGTTTATGTGTTCATCCCATGGTCAGATGTGAGTGTTGGGCCTTTCTGACATGGTTGATGTGTTCATCCCATGGTCAGATATGAGTGTTGGGCATGCCTTTCTAACATCGTGGTGGATGTGTTCCTCCCATGGTTAGATGTAAGTGCTGGGTGAGCCTTTCTGACTGGGTCAGATATAAGTGCTAAAGAAGATGAAGACCTACAACCAGCATGAAAAAGGGTTGGCTCTGTAGAACTTCCTGTGACGAGTAGAATTGAGATATCACTATTTGATCGTGATGATCTAGCAGTGATGATGATCCAATGATGATCCATACTTGATGATGATCCAGTGATGATCCAGATCCAGTGATGATCCAGACTTGAAGATGAAGATGAATTGATGATGATCCAGATGATACTGAGAAAAAGACTTGTGCTAATAAATTGTGTCAAGAGAATACCTTCCTAGTTAAGAGGGAGTGTTGATGTATTTGTAACTTCGGAATGTATTCACGTGTATATCTTATGTATTGTACCCTGATGTTTCTATCGGGAAGTATCTATAATGTAATTGATTCATGTCATGCCCCGATGTTCCTATCGAGAGATTCAATAATGTAAACAAGCCATGTAGAGTCATAGAGTGTAACCCCCTTTATTGATCAAGGGTTAAAATCCCCGTAGTTGTGGGGCCCTAGGGTTATTAGACTCTCCTAGAGAAGTCGACCCTAGTGATTTATTGTCAAGTTGAGAATTATTATAAATAGAGAGGGAGTCTCTCTATTTAACATACATTCATTCACACTCAATTATAGCACATAACTGAGAGAGAAAGAAGCTGCGACAAGAGAGAGAGAGACTACTGCTGTCGGGAGATCATCTTACTAGCTTTGGTTTTTACTTTTGGTGCTTATTCTATCTCTGAGGAAGTTGTGGGGTTTTCTCCTTTATGGTTTCCCGAGGAAAATCTTTGTTTTCATTATCTCTTGTGATTGATTGTTGTGCTTGTTATTCTCTTAGATAAGATCCTAAGATCATATAGCTTAAACGATAAAAATATAACAAATATCTGGTCTCGTATTCATCATGTACATCAATGACCCAATCATCTAACAATACATCATAGCAACAACCGACTCTGATGAAGCATCATTCAATAGCTTCAGGTTCGATGCCATAGGTGTGGTCATGTCCTTGCAGACCATCATCTCGAACCTCTTCAGGATCTCCACTGCATACTTCTGTTTTCTCAGGGTGATTCCATCTGCATTCTGCCACACCTCCATGCCTAGAAAGTAGTGCATCATATCCAAGTCCTTCATTTCGAACTCGGCAGGAAGTCTCCTTCTTGCAACTTTAATGAGTTCCTCTTTTATGTTAGGAACAAGTCATCAACATATAACAGGAGCATCAGTGGTATTCTGCCTTCCACCTTGAAGTAAAGGTTGGAATTTGCTTTACTCTCAATAAAGCCTAGAGCCATCAGTAAGTTGTCCATCCCGTCGTATCATGTCGAACGTCGGGATATTCTGCAGTCACTCCATTTGAAGCGGAGCATCATTCTCCCTCTGCCTTTTGTACTCTATGCATTGAAACAATCTGTACTGGAGTGACAAACAACTTCTTGTGCTACTAATATTCTATGTATCCATCTTGGGTCACTGGATACCAAGATCCTCTATCTTGAAAATCTTCTTCTTGCACCCATTTGTGAGCTTGTCATCCTCTATAGGATTTCATCATCAACCTTGTAGCAAAGGTTAATATCTTCATTAGTCTAGGTGATCTTCAAGCTCCTCATGTATGTGTTATCCCATAGGTGTCTTCTAAGATCGTACAAGGCCTTCTTTAATTTGCACACATGAGTCTTCCTGTCATGTGTCTTAACTTATAGTGGCTGCAAACGTCTCTTCGTAGTCTATGCCTTCTTTCCGTGAGAAGCCTCGTGCTACAAATATTTCCTTGTATACCATGATGTTTCCATCTACTGCATGTTGGATCTTCTAGATCCATGTTACAAACTTCCCTTCAGGTCTCAATACTGCATCCTAGATATCATTCTTCTTGAACTGGTACTCTCTTTCCCTTTCTTCTTGGCTACTTCTTCATAGCTGGAAGGTTCTGCATCAATGATGTCACTCAACAATGTCACATAATTGCAATGTGTCTGAGACCTCTTCTTTCTTTGAAAGTATCGTCATATTATTCTTCATCTTGGATTATTTCTCGAATTGTCGTCACTTGTTCTTCGAAATAAGTCTCATCCTTCTTTTCTTGTAGGCAATTGTATGTGATCTTTCCTACAAGTCAGATGCACCAGTTGTATGGTTAGAAACATTTCATAAGGCATATTCATAATGGTAAATTCTTATGCATAAAGATATAATCATGCAACTATTTTAGCCAATACAACATTCATCCATATCTCACAGAAACTTTCTAGATGCCTTCCATCTCTACCATGACATCATTGAGATTGTGCACTAATCCAATATGTCAACAAAGAGGTTTCATTCTAGATAAGTAGTAATGGAGAGTTGTATTGCACCATGAGATACTTACCCATCACATGCATATTCGTAGTATACTGTCATTAATGAAAAAATTATATCATGCATAAAACATCAACTGAATATATCAAATTCATAACCAAACAATGACAATTGAATACTTATCTTTATTTGTTTCGTGGGTAGACTCCTTCTTGATCCTTCAGCTTCATAATCTTCTTCATTCATAACTGTATCATTTCTTATCCAAATGCTTAAGATGGGTAAGAGGCTCTTCAAGAATTGAGTTATTCATATTCCTCATCGCTTGAGGGATATTCTTTGAATCCTGAGCGCTTTATATTCAGTTGCTCCCATCTTCTCTTATCTTATTATGGGTCAATCTTCATCTTGTGTGTGCTCTTCCTAGAGTATGTTGAAAGTAATCACTTCCTTCTGGCACACATTCCTTGAATGAATGAATCCCATGATCCTGGGAGGCCATTCAAGGTGGTTATCACAACTTCTGCATTCTCCACTTCTTCTTCTACTTCTTCAAGTTGTTCTTTTATTTGAAAGACCCTTGTAAAGTACGACTGTATGGTCTCTGCATTCTAGATCTTCACATTCTTCAACTGGTTTCTCAAAGTCATCTTCTGATTTATGTTCTTCCCTTCAAATAGCTTGGTCAAGGAATCAAACATCTCTTTAGGTGACTTTAGGGAAGACACTTGTGGTATAAGGTGATCCTTGATTGAATCAACAATGATCTTCATGGCCTTGACCAATTTCTTCTTGTGTAAGGCTTTTATCCTTATCTCCCTATGGAACTGGAACCTCTCCCCTTATGTAGGTGTCCAATTCATTTTCTCTAAGAACCAATGAGATCTTATACTTCCATGCTTAGAAGTTGTCAACTTCACTAAAATTGTCATCAAGCTAGTTTGATTAGTCATCTTGAAATGAGAACCTCAACTGTAAATAGCAAAAGATTAGGTCTTACCGATTTGAGGTGTCCGTCCTTGTTCTGGAGCTAGCTGATCTAGGGTTTGTCAGAGAAACCCTAATTTTCAAAACTTGGAATATTTTAGAAATTATTGGATAGAAATATGGACCTCTTCAAGGCAAGCTGTCGAATGTACTCATTTTCTAAAAACAGTGAATGGGAGCTCCCGGAACAAGAAGCCCTAGTTTTTCTAATTTCCTCTGCATAAATGCCTGATACTGTGGTATCTACGAAAGTATTGCTCCTCTCTATCTAAAATTTCATACTAAGGTATCCTCGCCTATTCTCTTTCCAAAATCATAGTTTTGACCAGAATTTGTTACACCAATTAGTACTTATGAGAATTTTCCTAAGGTGACTTATTTCAAGACTGTTCAACATAACAAACTTGTATGGACTTCCACGTGTCACTATTTCACCTTCAGGGTCTGAAACTTTTACCACAAAAATTAAATTATGTGCCCTATCTAGAACATCTTGAGAAATTCCATTTGGACCTTCATACCCCAAGATATAGCAATTCTCCCTAGGTTTCCTGTTTAGGGATGAATCCTGGAAGTGTCTAGAACCCTGATTTGGAGGTATCCTATCTCCCAGAATATAGTGAATTTGAGGCCGAAAGTTTTACAAAGAGTACATCAGGATTTTATCTTCGGCCTGTGAAAATTTTGGCCTCTAAGACTTCTTTAATCCTGAGATACAGCGAATGTACCAAAACTACCCGTTTTAGTATTTTAGGGTTTTTTCAGGCCCAGGGTCAAACTAGGGTTTGACTTTCCTGTAGCTTTACTCAACCAAAAACTTCAACCTTGGTCACTAAACTTCGATTTTGATGAGGAGAGAAATCTTATGCTGGGCTCACTCAAAAATTCCTCTTCTGTAAAAAGCCCTAATTCCCCGCAGCAAAAACTGAAAATGCCCAGAATCAAATTATGCTTCAACAGAAAGATGCGCCCTTCAATGGAGAGTTATCCTAGCCTCCTTTTGTTGATGGATTGTGGATATATATCCTAAAAGTAAGAATCTCTAGCTTCTGCAGCTGCACAGTGTCTTCTTCTTAGGTTAGCTCTGATACCATGTTTGATTTTTATCATTTAAGCAATATGATCTTAGGATCTTATCTGAGAGAATAACATGCACATCAATCAATCACAAGAGACAATAGACACAAAGATTTTCCTCAGGGAAACCATAAAGGATAAAACCCCTCAACTTACTCAGAGATAGAATGAGCACCAATGGAAGTAGTAAAACCCAAATACATAAAGATGATATCCAACAGTTCTTCTCTCTCTCACTTGTGTGAGCTCCTCCTCTCTCACCTATGCCCTATAGCTGGGTGAGTGTGTGTGACAAATAGAGAGTCTCACTCTCTATTTATACTAGTTTCTGACTTGACAATTACTTACCAGGGCCAACTTCTCTATGAGATTCTCATAACCCTAGTGCCCCTCAACCGTGGGGACTTTGCCCCTCTGATCAACAAGGAGGGTTAACCTCAACTCAATTGTGGGGACTATTTCCCCGACTTACAATGGAGGGTTAACCTCATTGAATTTACATGAATTTATTATATTAATGACTCTCTCGATAGGAACATCGAAGTATAATGACATACAATATATAAAATATACAAGTGAATACATTCTGAAGTTACAAATACATCAACAAGCTCCTTATAGACAAAACCTCTAAGTGTTGAAAGTCAACTCAAAAGAGAATGCACCCAACAAAACAATTAGACCTATATAAGTATAAGGAATGTGTTGAGGAAAAAGGAATCCAATTTGGAATTGAAGGAAGCAAGATGAACAACAGTGATGCATGTGTCAGGGAAGATGTATCTTAGGAGGAGGTCAAAATTTAGGGAGAATGTCTAGGCATACTTGTGCACTATCGAGACTAGTGAAACAGTTGGAAAAAGAGTGAACATGTGTCAAAGGAGGAATCCATATAGGTTCAATAAGTAGAAACCTAAAATGGGTATAAGATTCCTTCTTGAGGGTGAATATATTCTTGGGGTTCCTTGTAACAGAGAAGTTGTCAGCTGGGAAATCTCATAGGAAGCAGCTTGTGGGAACTCCCAATTCTATTGTACTTGTACTTTTTTACACAATCTTGTGTATTGGATATTCGACATGCCCCATTGAGGCATTTCTCATCACACTTCCATTGTTCTTTTATTGCTTGGTGCAAAGTTTAACTATTATAATTGAACATAAGAATGTCTAAGTTAATTGTGAACAAGTATTAAGTGTGTAAATTTGAGAGGCATAGTCTGCTGAGATCCCAAACAAGGATGGTCTCACCACTAGGAAAGGACCTCAACCAACACTGCATGATCCAAGAGAGGGAAAAGGCTGCAGGTACTTGTTTCATATATTTATACCCATGAAACCAACCCTTTGTATCTAGGAAAGGAAAAGTTGAGTCATGATAAAGGTTGGAGCTAGTCAATCCTGGTCAATTGTTGCATTCCTCTTGAGTTATATTTTTTTAGAAATAGGGTTTTTAAATGTCTCATTAGTATAATCAGATTCTCATGCATAAACAAGTTCAATTATTCCATGATTGATCTCATAGAGCACGTGTTAGTGAAAGTATTTAAGGGATTAAACATGTACAACTACATATTAAAGTTGATTTTAAATTTCAAGTAGCCTAACTGATGCACTGGTTCCCTTAGGATTCATCACATAATTTCTAAATACTATCATCAATATGTCATAAAAGTAGTAAGAATCAAGAAAGTTCCCCAACCTTCAATTTATTGCTCACTTTCCTTTATATTTTTTTGGTTATTAGTCATGTTAGAGCCTCAAGTTTGAAAATAAGTTTTGAATATTGTTTGTAACAACCAATGTGATCGGACGCCTATTTAATATGTGTATCAAGGAAGAGTTGTAGTGATGGGAAAGGAAACCAAAATAAAACCCATGTCTACGAGATCAAAGAATGTTTCTTTTGTTAAATTGTGTGATCCATGGGTTGAGGTACTATAGCATTTGAATGGAAAGGTTGAACACATGCACTTAGTAAAAAATGTTTCTATGAATGCATATCTTTTTCAAAAAATAAGTATGATTTGTACCTAGACAATTTTTTGTTGGAATGCAAACACATTGCCACCATTTGGAATTTTTCATTTGAATGATCAATGGTGGATGATACACCTTAGGTGATGATGGAGGTCTATGACTCTTGTTCAAATGTAGTA
>LPNX010552406.1:0-100383 GCA_001517045.1 Pseudotsuga menziesii
CACAGTTTTATGGGCAATTTAATCACATGATTCATGGGTACTTTAATAACTGCTAGAAATTTTGTTGTGATTCAGTATTACAAAAATGCAAAGCAGCCAATCAAAGCCTTTGAACCCCTGTGAGTAACAGAAGACAGAAAGCAAGGTTTCTATTAACAAGAAACAGACGATTGAGGTAAATCAATATTTATAACAGTTTGAACAATGACATACTCTTAATATTTATTTATTAAGCAAAATACCTTACTTCTTTGCATAAGGTCATCACCAGAAAAGAGATGAACAACATCCAAGCCAACTTCCTCAAACATGGTATTCACTCCCTCAACTCTCACATTGTTGATTTGTTTAATAATGTTGTTTGTTCTAGTTTACCCAAGCTTGGTCACTCAAATCTGAATAATTACAAAACCATCATAAGGGCATGCATTCTCCAAGCTCTGCACTACAGTTCTTCATTTATGGCTTTCAAACAAACTTGAAAGGAGGTGACTAAGGGGCCAGGGGAAAAGGACATGCAAATTTCTGCTTGGAGTACCAGACTACAAACCATATTTTCACACACATAGCCATTACTGAAACATGAGGAATAAGATCATCTTCCATAAAGGAAAATCAATACAGTTAAGTATTTGCAATGGGTGAAATGATAAGGTCTCAAGGAGTGAACTCAATATTCAAACTCCCCTTCTGAGATCCTTCCCCTAGTTCAAACCATTCTCTCTGGTAGTATCTTATTCTTTGAAGGGAGAACAAAAAGAAACCAGGTAGAGCTAGGGAAAGATACTCATTACAGACCAAGAGGAAATACAAGACTAGATTTGCATGAGCCTAGAGGGCATGGGAAAACCATGAACAATATTAGAGAAGCACTCATTTTATGCAAAGGCCTAAAACTAATATCCAAATTAGATATTTGAGACATCATAAATGCATGGGACTCCAATATTATCATTGACATTATGAATGGGGCAACCTCCCCACATGCATTTTAGCATGTCAAAAATCATTACCAAATCTAAATCATTGACCTCTAACTTAAAACAATACGTTTTACACAAGTCCGTAGAAATTTTAACTCATACACTAATGTGCATGCAAATGAGGGCACCTATCAAGAACAAGATATTCATATGAACTCATCTTGCAGTAATACTCTCAGCTTTATGAAATATCCAAAAGAATCTAAGCAAGATCATTCTCCCCCAATGCTGTCAGTAGTTCTTTATTATATTTTTTTGTTTGTGCTTACCTCATGTATTAGTGACACAGTCCCATACTTCCTCATTGGATTCTCCTGATTACCATCAATTTCACACTTACACTGCTAATTGTTACAAATCTGAGACCTCAACAAAAGGATACACCATGAAGTTCATCTACCGAAGAACTCTAATGCCAATTTGAGAAGTACCCAAGTAGCCAATTTTTCAAAATGAAACTCTCTTACCACCCGTGTGAAGGAATTCACAAAGAACCTGTGTGACTATGAACAACGGTTGTCAGCAACAGAGACTTAATCTGTGTGCCTGGAAACAAGGTGATAGGAGACCAACAAAGAGGAAGACTATAACAATGCCTAGCTCAGCTCCTATGAAACAAGTGGCAGTTCCATAACACTCATTAAAAAAATTAACTCCAAATCACGTCAAAGGTGGTATGTTAAAGGAAGCAAGGGTATCAAATATGGACAATTAAGACATGAATGGGGATAACTGAGAAGATGATAATTGAACAAAAAAAACCTTCCCAATGCTTAGCCTTCAACAATTCCAATATGCAAACTTCAATATGTAGAGTCCAACTCACAGACCTACAAGATTCTGGTATGCAGAATCTTTTCATTTTGTTATTTATTAATGTGTGGCTATGGTGTACAATTTTGGTGTTATGGGATAGACAACACAGGATTTACTAACATTACGATCAATTTTAAAGTCATTTTGAGTTGTGAAGCTTACCTCTTGTAACTCTTCCAAGTTAAGTAAATACATCAGTATTACAACAACTTACCATGGTACAATGAGGAAAAAGTTGAAAGAATAAGCCATTTTTTAATATAATAGATCGATAATAAATCCATTCATTGACTCAATCATCTATAGAAGCAGAGGAAAAACATCACCCCAACAAAGAAGTTTTCAGACAGACCTTGATCCCAGCTGCAAATTGATTCTGCCATCCAGCCTGTGAATTTTATGAACCAATAATTAGACAATGATAAATAAGTTAATAACAAAAAGTCAATTGTTTGAATTTATAGATAATGCATACTAAAATTATTTAAAGTATAATTAATTATTATTTTTGGTCCAATTAGTTATCAAATAGAATGCAAGAGAAAAAGGGGTTTGTGTAAAGCTCCATGTAATTCAATATGGTGCCACCCATGCAAATACACACACACACACACAAATGCATCTACAAGTATAATTAAAGTTGTGTTACCAAATCCACCACCCCAATGTGTAGGATCCGCGGATCCATGGATCCCATATGTATCCGGATCGGATCCGCCTCAGATCCACCATGGAAACAGATCCCTTGCAAAAGGAAATGTATCCTAGTCCCATGAAATGGATCCTATGAAAAATAAAAATAAAAATCCTGAAATTTTCAAACGAATCATGTAAAAAATCAAACAATTCCTAAAATTTTCAAACGGATACTGCAACTTCCAATGCTTCTATGACCCATTGATCCCCCCCAAAAACTTATTTTTTAATGAAAAACTTAAAAAAATCCTAAACACCTAATGGCTAAAAGCATAAAACCCATTCCTGCTCAAGGTCTGATCTATCCTTATGTCAAGATATGCTCTTGAACTCTGATATATCAATATCAAGGTCTGCTCTCAACATTTTTATTTGATATATCTTTATGGTCAAGGTCTGTTGTCAAGGGATGATCTATCTTTATGTACTATGTTGTTGCTCACTTCACCTACACTGTTCTATATCCTTGCCATCGCGTTCAAGAAAACCACTTTATTGTTTATTCCCTGTTGATAGGGACACGTGGATGTGGTTCACAAAAACACTATTATGACCTGCTTCAAGTTCATGCTGAAATGGTTTTTAAAATTATCAACATCACAACTTATCAAATTATCAATTATGGTACTGAACTCTCTTTTTGGGCGATAACTTATATTTGTTTATACTTGTCGTTTCCCTGCAATATCTGGATCATGGGTTTTAAAAAATCTAGCGAATCCATATCTGGATCTGGATGCGGATCTGAATCCGTATCCTAGTAACTTAGAATTAAAGTACATAAGGAATCACATATCATAAAATGAAGTCAACACTTACAACAAAATTACAAGTTCAAACAGAACTATTATAACAATGTAACTGTAACCTTACAGTCTGAGATTCTAATTCATTCAAACTTGCCTATTATGGGTACCCAAACACAAGTTGTACATTTGTGACCTAAATTATATTAATCTTAAGCATTCAAGAGAGATTATAACATGACTGCTTACTACACTTTTGGAAATGGTACAATACCTACCCAAATCACCAACTCTGAAAATATAATAATGTTGCACGGATGCACTTATTGTGAACTTGCATTGATTTCTTACCTCAAGCAATGACTGGTGATTAACAGCACCAGTGCAGTCCTCTCCAAAGATCCATTTATGCTTCCATGTACATGCCATATGTCCAATAATTATGTCCAATGATTCCATGTGTGAGTATATTAATAGAAGCCTGATTATACCTTAAAGCTCAAACTTGTATAGCTACAGCCAAGTTGCATAGATGTAAACTATTACTGTCCAATGACATAAGAAATCTATCTTGTGAAGAATGATGAAACACCCTACAACATATTAATCTAGAAGTAACATTTTGAAGGTTCTATATGTTAAAACACTTGGAGTAGCCATCAAAACCATATTCAGAAAAGCAAGCAAACAACATGAGTAAAGGGTTTTCACGTAAGCACAAAAAATAGAATAGGTCATGCTAAACTCTATAAAATGACAAAAAGGTTATGCAAATATCTTAACCACCATTATAATCACCAAACAATTATTTTGGTCTGTACTGTTTTCTTATGAAAAAAACAGAATTGACAAATCACATGATGTTTTTGGCATTTGCATATTGTACTTCCAAAAAAGCACATTCCCTGTCACCCACATACTTCTTTTATGATACTTTTGTGTAGATATTCAAAAGTCAATGGTACCATGGAAAATAGAAAATGAATAATATTCATCTTTGAACTTGTAATATGATATTCAAATAGCATGGGTGTATAGTTCTCTGAGGCTTGCATAGAGCTCATTGTATTTCCAAACAACCTCATGCTAAAATATAAGAAAGTATATTACTAAATAGCATAGATGTAATGTTCTCTGAGGCATACATAGACCCCATAAAAATGGAGACAATTAATTTTGAGGCCATATTTGCAATCAACCTTCATACTAAAATATCGGTAAACATGTGGGACAGAAAGGGTTGCATTGTTAAAAAATTCAATGAACCTCTAGAAATTAACAACCTGCAAGCAACAATTTCAGGTCAGTCACAGAATGCATGTTAGAGAACAACTATAATTGCAGGATGTTGAGGTGGCTTTGGAAGACAAACAGACAGTCAATCTGTTTCTTTGTAACTGATATTCTGTAAATATTTTATGGAATGTATATACATAATTCCTTAAAGTGTGACATATGAGATAGAGTATCCGTGTTGCTTCCATGTACTAGTCCGAACTCTAAAGCTATAGTAGAATCTAGTAAATTACTGTATGTTGTGTGATTTGCATTTGATATAGAACAATGCAGTGTTATTGTATGGATGAATGCATAGATACTTTCTATACTAGTGTCTATTCTTCTTCCCTACAAGACCTAATGACATGGTAACTATTATAGCATCAAACTTCAATTAGATAAAGATGAGATAATTTTGTTGATGTCCATAGGTGATCAAAATAGGTCAATGGGACTGGAGAGTATGACAAGCCACGATAGTGAAATCCAAGGAAACTCCTAGGTGACAAAAGAAATACATATGTAAATCAAAATAGTAGTGAATAGAAAGGGGTAAACCTTGGCAAGAACTAAATATGATTACATTCTACAAAAATATAAAAGAGAACCACTACTTCACCCCACATGTAGATGTGAAGGTGGAGGACCTATCTCCATCATCATCAATCAGTATTAAAGTCCTAATACAAACTCTGATAATATCCAATAGGGAATGCTCAGGGCTTATAGGACCTACATGGGTAATCTGGGGATAGTATAGGTGGAATCAACCAAACCTCTCCTCACTGGAGAGTACAAAAAGACACAATGGTTCTTCCATCTTAGAAGCTGAAAAACTTTGCCATATATGAGACCTCTAAAGTGCTAGAATGATCAAGGTAGAAGATTTGCCTCATAGAAAAATTATTTAAGGTAATATGAGAACCTGTTATTCAAAGATATGGTGGAAACACGCAAATCTTCGAGGAGGGAACCTTGCAAGGTAAAAAAAGTTAGTAATCTGAAACATACGCTTACAAAGCAAGAGCTCTACCATGTGAACTACATCCCAGTCTAATGCTTCGAAATGCTATATGGAAGTTTGCAACGAATCACCATTTTGAAATTGTTTGTTCCAGAGCCTTCTTTTCAAAAATATGGTAACCTTATTGGAAGTTTTCATATAAGGTATTTTGCAAAATTAACTAAAATTTGAAGCCAACCATTACAGAAAGTGGGAGTGTTGAAGCAACTCCTTGGTAACTGTTCCAAAGAAAGTCAGCGAAAATAGCAAAGGTACCTGGGAAGTGACAAGGCCACTAATGCTAGCCATGTCACATAAGAGCATGGCACCACATTTATCAGCAATAGCATGGAACCTAGCATAATCCTAGTCCCTGGGATAAGCACTGCCTCCACAGATAATAAGCTTAGGCCTGAAATCCAAGGCTTTCTCCTCCAGCTTGTCATAATCAATGAACCCAGTCTCATGGATGACCTTGTAAGGAAAACTCTCGAAGTAAATCGATGTAGCAAACCTGTGCCATCCGTTTTCACCTAAAGCAGACCCAAATCTTGTGTTGCTCCATACCTAATGGATGAACATCCAGGGCCTGCAAATCAGGGTGAACTAAAAAAAATTTACCCAAAGATCCATAAATAGGGGCGAAATACCAAATTTTTAACCTATCTACCATAAATTTGGGTGAATCATCTCCATTTATCCTCCAAAACTGTAAATTTTTGGCAATTTCACCTCCATTACAGAAGAAATCGGGGTGAATGTCACGATTTTCCCCATCGACGGGTTGGCTAAATTAGATTTTATGAATTTTCATAGTTTAATCGCAGTGGCTATTTAGTCAAGGGAAATTATATATAAAATAAAATATGGGCTAATTTATTAAATTAAAAAAAAACATTTTAATATTAAAAATTCGCCCACCTTTTTTTGGGCACCCCCTAAAACTTGCCTATGGGCTATAATTCGCCCCTAAAATCATCCCTAGGTGGGGGTCACTCTCAAAATATTCCTTACATACGGTTATGCTTCTCGAGTGAGTGCCTTGAGACCATTTTCCTCTCAAGCCATTCACTCTCCCTCTCATCCATTCTCCCATTGAGCCATAGATCCCCCATTCTCAAGAGAGGTGCTTCTCCAAGCTAGGGCATGGTGGCCCATTTCCACCCATAGAAGGTATAATCTATGTTTTCTGTTGTTTATTTAATTAGTTTTCTAACATATTTTCTTGCAAATCTATTACTTAACATATACTTGTAGGTTTTCATGGTTTGCTTGCAGGTCTTTGGATGTTTCTAACAAGTTGTATGCAGGGTATTAGAGCTCAACCCATAACCTTGTGTGCAAAGGGGTTTTGATTTCTATTTTCGTTCCTTTCCTGACTTTTTTCTTTGCATCCACCACCAGGAACCCTATCCTTTTGTCCTATAGATGGAAGGCAATCATTCCTACTCTATAGCAAGGGAGAAATCCCTACTACACCACCTGTGTAAGATCTTAGTGTCTGGAGGCTAAGGCTACAAAATCTACAATGAGATTCTGACGAAACTGTCGTTGGCTTCATCAACGTGTATGTGCAGGGTAGATAAGCCCAAAACACTATCAATATCAGCACCGCATGGGGCTCAAGAAGTGTATTGATATGATCCCCGTACGCACAACATCCTGGTAAACGATCAAACAAGGAAATGGAGGGTTATCTCCTCAACCGAGCTCTCACGCGGCCTCATGCGAAACTCTTGTGTGAAAGGAGCTTTCCGAATTATCTCTTGTAGAAGTGGATTTATCTAAAGATAGGCCACTACGTCTGAAATCAAAGTGATTTTGGAAAGTTTAAATCTCCTAGTCCAAAAACCTTGCCTAAGCTAGTTGATGTTCGAACCTATAAAAAGAAACTTACTAATAGATTTTAAGTTAAACGTTATTTTTAATGGTTGTATTACTCAAGGGTAGTGGAGTGGGACTGAACGGTGTTTGGACTCAACAAAGTTAAATCAAATGATGTAGAAGTTTTTCAAAATGAATGCAACTAACAATGCAGTTTTTCCTTTTTTCTTTGTAAATGAAACTAATGAAAAAAAAGTTAACAATTTGAGAAACTACAAGACTTAAAATATTTTTGATTTTTCTGAAAAATAGTGAGAAAAACAATTAATCCAAAGCTAATGAAAAATGAAAATTGCCTTTTGTCTTTCCTTTTTCAAGAATTTCAAAAACTTTATGCAACTAAATGCACTTTAAGCAAGCTAAGTAATCTGATCATATATAAATGTAAATGATAACAGTCAGATACTACAGTAACAATCTTCATCCAATCAAGTAGAGATGACTCAAGCCCTAGTCTTGGAAAGAACTATTGAATTGGTAGGGCCAATAGATCCAAAACATGGCAAAAATGACTCGCCTATACTACTACAATACTAATCCTGGGTATATCAGTGTCCCAAGAGGACTGATAGACACCAGTAACCAAAAAATATATAAGCATTCAAACTAATTAGCTAAGAAGGAAGGACCTAACACATTCACAAAAGAAGAAACAGAGCTAAGTTACTAAAAAACACTTGACTCAACAAGAAAAAGTGAAATGCACATACCCACAACAACAGTACTAAGCTAAAAAAAGAACCCTAAAAGGCACCTAAGAAATCAGAAAGCAAAGGACAAGAAAACCCCTGACATCCTGACCTATACCTAAAGGAACTTGTGACTGTCATGAAGAAAACCCGTGAACCATTCACGACTGTTACCGAAGCAACCCATGAATACCACAGAGCACTTGTGACTGTATGTATTGACAGGTCGTGAATACAGTCAATTTTTTTCAAAATGAAAAATAAAAGACCAAAGGGTTTTGAACCTTCAACACTGGAAACTGAGGGAAAAAGCCGATCAAAACACGTGATAGGATCAAATAGAGTAATACTGGAAAGGAAACCAAAGGAGTGCACCCAAAACAGGTTGGACTCCCCAGTGGAGTCACAAGTTCTGTTGTTCAAGGAAAAGTCCTACCTTATGACCTTTTGTCTGGGGTCACCAACATACTAATTAAACTTGCAGACATTCAGCTATCTGAGAATTTGACAGAGAAATAGGGAAACCAGTAAGTGTACCTTATTTATGAAGGTTGGTCCTAGATTTCTTCTTCAATCCAAATGCTCCAATAGCTTCTAAGGATCTTCACACCTGCAAAGAGATAGACCTTCCTGAATATATTAGATGTTATATAAGAGATTAATGAAATACTATGATTGCAATAAGACAACAAGATAATTCAGAAATCATAACACATAAGAATACTAGTGCACAAATTGGAAGAAAGTCTCTCTTTATTGATAATAAAGTGATGAAATATTACAATCAGTATCTGATACAAGTCTTCCTTTGCTATCCAAGGGACTGAGTTCTGCTGCTCCAAGATCTCCAAAGGAAGTCCACCAGCATAAATTTTCTCTATGATTGATATCTCTTAGCCTCAACCCCTACCCTCTATTTATACTTGATGAATGAGAGGGGTTACACAGGATGATATGGTTGAGTAAGTTGGGATGGTTATGATTACAAGCCCAACTGTCCTTAAATAAACTTGTTTTTATTTTTTTAATTTTTAGATTAGGGAACTCACGACTATTGATACTAGCAAGTCACGAGTCACTCACGACTTTTATAAGGGCATCCCACGAATGCAAAGTGTGATCATGTATTTGCGGGTTGTATACATGGCTACCCATGAATGGAACGCGAGTTTCAATGGAAATAGTCACGAATGCACCTAAATCTCCTTATAAAAAATAGGCAAGGATGGTAGGATGAACATGTATAAAGGGACATGCACATCTATAGGGTTTTGGCCACTTCAATCCATTGTGTCCTTTTGTGTATCGACACATTGAGTGTTAGTACTCAAACGGAGAAGTGTCATCTCACAGGATAACAAATGCCCCCTAATGTGTGAGGTTAGAGGGAAGTGATGGACAAAATACATTACAATCTTTATTCTTGGAGAACTCAGTTAGCAAGGTTGCAGAGAGGTACTTGAAACATATATATAAAATTTATGTCAAAAATCATTTTTGAGGATGCCATGTTCAATAAAGTGGAACACTAACTCCTTTACATTATTTGATTACATCATATGATACGAGAAACAAGGCCACACATATTACAAGGGTGGATCAAAGCCATAATATACAATGATGGGTCTTCAAAATATGGAATTAGTGTTGATGAACATAACACAATCTTGTGCAACTCAGGTTATATAGGTGTGAACCCAAGGTCTTCGTACAAATCCATAGTAGCTAGTACAAGTCCTACCATGTGAATAGATGATTTGAATTCAAACATGGAAGGAATTCAACAGAGTGTCAGTAAATGAGTGATTCTGAAAATTGAAGCAAAGGATTTCACCAACGTGAGTAGTGAATCCTAAGGTACTATCGTTGAAACTCTAGGTCTTCGTCTTCAGGAGATCATGATGAGAAACCATGATGTGAGGTGGAAGGAAATGAATTCTTCAACAGATCACAAGAGTAACTAGGAGACTGGATAAGGAAATTTAGACATAAGGAAATCTCATAGATGATAATGACGGGAATCAGGATGACCAGATAGAGGTACAGATCCTTGAACAATGAGCACGACACGGAGATGACCCAAGGCATATTTAAACTTTTAGATATGACAACTAGACTTATCTATCATGTAGGAGACATGATCAAATTCCCCATGTATAAAGAACAAATGGAGGAGTAAAAACTCGAAGTAATAGCTAGGATGGAAGTAAAAAACTGAGACATGAGTATCGAGAAGTTCAGAGAGTGCTTTGTTCAAGGATGACATGTTGTCGTTGCTTATAACCCAAAGAGTGAAATTGTTCCTTACCTTTCTTGTAAAGTTTTAACAAGTCCAAGAAATTCAACTCAAGTCTCTCTTCATTTTTGACAAGATAAAAGAGGGGAGAGAATAATGCTTGATATGTCACTGATTCGTGGATTTTACAAGCCCGAATTAGTAGATGCTCATTGGTGTTTTCATATTTTTGAGACTCCAAAAAATATGAAGAAGACTCTAGGGGGGTTCTTTTTCATACAATTTAGTCTCCTTACGCTGAAAAAGTATAAAACAATACACAGAAAAACTCTCTTATCTCCCGAAGGACTAAGGTATACCTTTTTGTACTTAATCGGCAAGGTCTGAAAAAGGGTTAAAGTAATACCAGACTAATGCACCTTCAAAAGCAACATATATCCCTATTTTAACGAGTGTGAAGGAAGGCAAGATTGCTCGGAAAGCTCCATTTGTTTATGATAAATGGGACTTACAAAAGTAAACTCAATGATTTTTTCTTTAGGGTTTAGCGAGCATGAAAAAGACATAAAGTACGCTCAGAATCTTTTTCATGTTTGGGTCTAGAGCATGAAAAAGAGAAAACTAAGCTCATACCAGGGGGTTCCTTTTCTGTAATTTTAGTCCTTCATGTCTGAAAAATAGATAAACCTGTTCCTGAAGATACTTTTCCCAATTCCGCAGAAAAGAGAGCACTCATTTCTCATAAATAATCTACATGGTCCGAGAAAGCGATAAATTACCACCAATGTAGATGATCGTTCAATTTACCTTAACGAGTTTGAACGAACAAGTTTACTCGAATGTCCAGTTTGTTTTCAAGGAGGCATACCGAGGCCTAAAGACAACTCCATAAGGGCGGGGAGCCTTATAATCAGGTATAGCTTGTAAAAAGATGCAAAATGAGGCTCATTTTGTCATGAAAAACAACTAAGAAGGCTGTCGCAATCCTACCACAATTGTGGCATGGGTACCAAAAATACAATAAGATGTTCTAAACTAGGGTAACCCATGTAAAGGAGGCCCTATCCACAGAAGAACAATGATGTGTATGAGGCAAAAGTGGTTGTACACCATAGTCCATGGATGCAAAAGTGATCCTAGGGTTAAGCGAAGGATAAGGTGTAAGTGCAAAGTTTGCAATAAAGACCAAATCCTACCCTATATGCAACGAAAAATAACTTTTCGATCATCCGGGACCTGTTGCAACTAGTAAAAGACCATGGCATTAGTTCATATATTAAAAAACTGATTTTAAACTATAGAAAATGGGTAAAATTTTGAAATTTTTACTATAAATAGTTCAATACCAAAAATAAACATACCATTTGGAATTTCAACTATATTTGGAAATTTTACTTTCGAAATTCAAATGATCGTAGCGGACAATCCTGTGGACCAAATTCAAAACCGCAAGTTGCAGGTTAGTGGTCTCTCCCTCCTATTTTAATTCATCCATTCCATTTTTTTAGATGTTAAATTAGGTGGTTTTATTCTTTCCCTAAAAGCATCTTGGGGCATTCGTGGGTACCCTTCATTAGACTCGTGAGTGCAAGTTTTGTTCACGGGTTTCCTATAGTGCAACCCACATGTGCTTTGTGTTGGGTAGAAAGCACAGTCGTGAATACTACGCGGCCCCTAAATTTTTCAAAAATAAAAAAAGGAATGCATTTTTTGATGGATTCTAATGAAAGACATCTTGCTTTGGCGGGCCACCATGGTACTGGAGTGGAGAGAACGCGAGAATGAATACATGGATCGAGATTCCATGCGAGATGCCGCCACTTTACAAGATTTACAAAGATTAAGCTTATTAAAGTTCTATTGTACTTCAAATATGCGTGCCGAAGTCCACCTTTTGGAGACTTTGATAAGCTATTGGGATCACGAGATTGGGCTCTTTAACATCCAAGGGAAGACCTTGGAATTGACAATAGATGACATATACTTTATCACAAGACTATCCCGCAGGGGTACACCTGTGAAATTGGAGGGCATTGGCCGGGACGGTGACCCTCTAAGTGTGCAAGACTACGTCAACACCTACTGCTTTCCTGGTACACAAAAATTGGGGACACGAGTCCCAATTTCACAGGTTACCAGCGTTCCATTGAAGGTCATGGTAAGAACGGTTGCTAGAGTTACATGGTCATCTACGTTGCATTTAAAAACACGCACTCATATGTGGGCGATGGTACAGTGCATGAGGGGTATCTTATTTGAATGGTGCTCGGGATTTCTCCCTATAATGAAGACACAACTATTTGACTTCAAGAGGGGTCGAAGGAAAAACTTTGGGTATGCTAGTATACTAGTTGCATTTTTATTCGAGAGGGATCCTACCCTAAGTCTCACGGTGAATTTACCTCCTTTTCCACCCCGTGAACCTCGACCCACACGATGGGGAGACATTTTACTATGACAAGGTGGTGGTGGTGCAATCTAGAATGGTTATGACAATGACTTCTGCTCCTGGTGGGGTAGACAGGTTCCTACTCTGGAGCAGTTCCCATACGATGTATAAGACTTCCGTGGAGTTCCAGAACTCATCGTCCCTCATGGAGGAGCATGGGGGGAGATAATATGTCTTTTTATCTTTTTCATTATTTGATTTTTATGAATTTTTATTCATAAAATTATACATACATATGTACGCGAGTTTCACCTTCTTTATGTTTATATGCAGATGTTGGACCAGTCTGCCTCGATGGGAATCCTAGAACTTTTGTGTGGGTTGTAAAAGGTTGGTGGAGACGATGGTATGCTACGTGTCATGGAGGGCAAGCTGGTCAGGTTCATCCAGGATGTACCTACACTAAGGATGGATCGAATCCTGATGACCATGCAGGAGCATGTGGTCGGGGTTCCCTTGACCTGGTTATGCCTTCTTAAAAGGGTCACTAGGGTAGTACTATGTTATAAGGAGGTTGTAGAGCCACCAACATCCGAGGAGGCTGAGGATCAGGCCTCGACTTAGGCATATTACAAACTATGATCCTATATTTTTATATTGTTATACTTATGATAGGATCTTCGGATCAGACTCGCTATATCTATGGACATATTTTACACACACACACACACACACACACACACACACACACACACACACACACACACACACACACACACACATATATATATATATNAAATGTGTCTATTATATTTTATTTTACAATGTGTGTGTTAAGTGCTATTCAAGTATGTAATTCACATATGCATCAGTAATTCTATTTTGATTTCTTGAAATATGAAGGTATGCAATGTATTCAAAATTTATTTCAAGTAATCTCACATGTAAAAAAATGACATAATAAGTTAGGGTTTCATGTATGATAATCACCATTGAGTTGGGAAACCACGAGCTGTGAGTCAATTCTGACCTCCATATGGGTAATGCCATGCAATGTAGCATCCAATAAAAACCCAATGAATCCATTGTATTCAGCCACATTATTAGTCGCAGGACCTAAGCAGGTGCCACTAGAGGCAACCAATTGTCTTGAGGGTGTATAGATAGCTCAGGCGGTTGAAGCCAGATTACAAGTGTGGTAGCTAGTACCATCAGCAAAACCTACGAACCACTCGGATGGCATCTGGAACAATCAACTGACTGTATAAGAAACACTAACCAACTAATGACCTATTGTACATAAAATACATACAATAATAATACAAGAAAAAGTATCATGCCTAAGCGAAATACTTCATCAGGTAGAGCCC
Source organism: Pseudotsuga menziesii (assembly GCA_001517045.1). NCBI lineage: Eukaryota > Viridiplantae > Streptophyta > Pinopsida > Pinales > Pinaceae > Pseudotsuga > Pseudotsuga menziesii. The sequence goes on from LPNX010552406.1 coordinate 14,091, forward strand.
ATTCCTTGGATTAGGAAACTTGTTTCCATCATAATTGGTTAATTCATAAGCTCCCTTTTTCAAAAATTTTGACACAATGTTGGGGCCTAACCACATTGACTTAAATTTTCCTACCCCCAGGGATTCCTTGTCTTGATCCCAGAGCAAAATAAGTTCTCGCTCGGAGAAAAATATTAGTTTAACGGCTTTATCGTATTAGTTCTTGACCCAATTTTTATGAGCCTCGTTTGCAGTCAATGCATCTCTGTGTTCTTTATCCATATTCTCTAGGTGAAGCAAACATTCATCCAGATCTGTAGTGTCGGGAAGCACATGAATAACAATATTTGGGGATGGAATCTTGCACTCAACCGGTGTGACTGCTTCCACCCCGTGAACGAGTTAGAATGACAAGAAACTAGTAGCAGTCTTAACGTTAGTCCGGTATGCCAAAAGTGCAAGGTACATCATGATATGCCAATTTGACCTGATCACATTGATAGTGCACTTCATAATGGTTTCCAAGGTTTTATTAACCGCCTCTACTTGTCCATTCGCCTGCGGGTAAAAGGAAAATGAATGATCTTGCCTAAACCCTAGCATGGTGGTCAACTTAGTCATCATGTTGTTCTAAAAATTACTGTTAGTGAAAATATGCTTTGGTATACCGAACCGAGCAATGATTTGGTTGAAAACAAAATAAGTTGTCATTTCGACATCGGCCTTAAAGGTAGGCATTGCCTCTGCCCACTTCGTAAAGTAGTCTACAACGACAATGATGTACTTGTTCCCCCCAACTGAAACTAGGTTACATGTCATGTAATCTACCCCCCACTTGGTGAAGGGCCTTACCACGATGAAGGGAAACAAAGGAGCAGGATGTGATTGCATCTTTCTAGTATAGATCTGACAAAGATGAAAACTCTTTATATCTTCCACACAATCTTTGAAGATAGTGGGCCAGAAATAACTGGCACGTAGAATTTTCTTGACCGTTTCTAACCCAAATAAAAAATCCCCACAGGATCCATTATGGGGATCATTTAGGACACGCTCTGCCTCCTCATGGGTGAGGTATCGACGCAAGATCGAATCCACCCCTCGTCGATACAAAGTACCGCCGATGATAAGGTAGTTTTTTTCATTAACCCACAACTTATGTTGATCTTCCCACGAGAAGGACACAGGACACTTAAGAGTCTGTAGATACACTAGGGTATCTTTGTACCAAGGATCAGAGTTTGATATCAAAAATATATACTCATCTGGGAATGAGTCTTCTTCCTCCACTACCATCTCTTTCATAGGGAATTCCGAGATCAATTATGTGAAAACTAAGGATTTTTTGGACTTAGCAGATTGAAAATCCAAGTCAAACTCTTGGAGAATGACTATCCATTTATTGAATTTTCTCTCTATTATACATCGAGATAAAACATACTGGAATGGATTCATGTCTGCAACCATTATGCTTGTCCTTAGCAAGATGTAGTAACGTATCCTCTGAACAACATAAACAGCTACCAATTCCAACTTCTCGACATTGGAGTACCTAAGTTTAGGACCAACTAATGCTTGCTAAGGTAGTAGACAACATGCTCTTAGAGCTTTTCGTCTTCCTAAACTAGTACTACTCCTATGGTCGACTCAGACGCATCCAGATACAATATAAAATATTTGGTGTAATCTAGCCGACGCAACAATGGAGCCAATAGTAAAACTTTCTTTATTGCCTCGAAAGTGAGTTGTGCGGTTTCATCCCTCAATAATGGGGTGTCTTGCTTCACCAAGCACATGAAACCCTTTGTAATCTTGGCATAGTTGAATATGAAACGTCGAAGGAAAATTGGATTTCCTCTATAGACTCTGCAGTTTCCTGATGAAACAAGGAGGAGCCAGATTTACAATGGCCTTGATTTTAAATGGATCCACCTATATTCCTATGTTTAACACAATGAACCCTAGTAACCTCCCTGAATCGACGCAGAAAACACACTTGTGGGGATTCAAGTGTATATTATAGTGTCTACATCATTCAAAGATCATACTAAGATGATATTTCAGGTCCTTCCTCTTGCGAGAATTGGCAAGCAGATCATCCAAGTACGGTTTGACAATATTCTTAATATTGTGGACCCCAAAATTCATTGCCCGCTGGAAGGTAGCTCCAGAATTTTTCAAATCGAAGGGAATTTTCTTATACGCGAAGGTCCCCCAAGGACAAATGAAGGTCGTTATATGTTGGTTTTCCGGTTTAATTTGAATTTGATTATATCCTTAAAAACCGTCCATGAACGAGAATACCTCACTACCCACACAAGCATCAATAATCTGGTTGATGAAGGGCATGGGGTAGTTATCCTTGGGACACACCTTATTTAAGTCATGAAAGTTAGTGCACACACGTATAGTCCCTTGTTTTTTATCAACGGGAATGTGATTTGATACCCATTCCATTAGAAAAAATTGGGTAAATGAACCCGACTTTCAGCAGTTTCTCCACTTTAGCCTTGACGGTTGTCGCTTTTCGTGGATTTACTGGTCTAAGTTTTTGTCGAACAAGTTTTGCGTTAGGGTAAGTACGTATATCATGCTCAACTATAGATGGATCAATACCTCTAATAACCTCATGTGACCAGGAAAATATGTCGTGAAATTCCTTAAACAAGGAAGTGTAAATGGAATAATCCTCCAGAGAGAAATTTGCGCCAATATGAACATTTTCAATGACGTTAGGATTTGCACATATTTTTACTGGAATGGTAGCAGAGATATTTTCCATATTCCCTTTGCAAATACTCCCTCCTTGGGTAAAGGATTAATCGACAGATCGACACCCTCTACCAGTCTCACATGGAACTCATAATTCTCAATTTTGCTTAATTCTGGAAGAAAGAGAGACTTATTTCGAAGGTCTTCACACATATTCTCTCACCTAATCATAGCTTCCATAATGGATTCGTCCGAAGGTAAAACCATATCCAAGAAATCATATGAATATGTAGATTTGTCCGCCCAAGCGGGCAGATAAGCTTCATCTAACTCCTCTAAGACTGAAGAAAGAGTCACGATGGAATCGACAGTGGAATTAAAAAAACTTGATAAGCTACTTCCACTGCAAATAAGGGAACTTGAGGCTCATGACGTGAAGGAAGGACCCAAGGGTCAGCTCTATCTACAACTGTCACGATAGAATTCTCTACACTTATTGAATTTAAGTAGTTAATAGGGGATGGTATATCGAATGTTCCTATCAACGATGCATACATTCCATCCCCCAAGCTCTCGTTGGCCGATTTCGACTGATCTATCAATGGTACCATGGACTCATTAGTTTCCAAAAGACCTTTCCGAGTAAAACTGATCCGGTCAACCGTAACCAACTTCCCTTCGTGCAGAAACACTACAACTCGAAAAACGACTGAGGAGATAGCACACATGGCATAAGTCCAACTTCTCCCCAACAACAGATTATAATCCAACAGGGCATCGATCACTTCAACCTCAATAGACACTGATTTCCCTACCAAATTTATTTCGAAAGCTGGTAGGATACCTTGTGGATGGAAATACATTCCATTGAAAGTAGTAAGTAGAGTGTTTGATGGAACCATCTCTTGGGATCCCAAGGCTTTCCAATAAGACATCGGCATGACGCATGTGGAAGCACCTTCATCAAACATTGTTCATCCAATGGTTTTAACTCCATGGACAACATCAATTGGCAAAGCCACATGGTATGGCAGGCATATTTTAACATCAGAAAGATTAAATTTTGGAAGCAGGCTCACTGAATCCATGTTAACTATAGCTACTAAGAGTGCATCCCTCTGAGAAGGACGACTCTGTAACACCTCCAATGTCAACATCACATAAGGAGTTTGAGATAAGTATTCAACTACATAATAGTTGGAAGTGGCCTTAGCACTAGGGTTGTGAAATGTTTTATTGAAGACACCTTTGGGTATATTGGGCGTTGTTTCAACTGGTTTTTCAATAGTGAGAGGGGTTGAAGTTTCAACAGTAGAATTACCCTTATCTTGAGCCTCTAATTCATAATTATTATTTCTTTTTTGGAGGAAAGTGTTGGATCGTACCATATTGATATAATTGTGATCAGTAGGGACACTAGTTGTCCCCCTGACATCTTTTGAAGTAGAAGCTGCATTATGTCGTTGGGAAAAGGGATCCTTCAAGAAATTTGGTTGTTGATTCTTTAGCAGCTTTTTTGCTTGTTCCATTAAAGGGAATTGATATGTAAGGTGGTCTCCCTGACACAACTTACAAGGAAACTTCACTTTTTTCTTGTATTTCTTGCAACCATCAGCATTGTTTGTGGGATTTTTCTTGTTTTGGTTACCCTCACTCTTCTTCTCCTTCTTCTTTTTCCCACCAGGATGTTGATTTCCCTTTTTAGAAGATTGTGCATAAACATTAGCACTTTATGGTGAGGGGATGACAACCTTAGTTTCCTCCCCTATAGATTGTTTCACTAACAACTCATGGACTTGCTTGGCTAATGATTCTATAGTCGGAGTACTAACTGAACCAACCACACCATTGGCATGGCGTCTAGACTTGGGTTTCTCCTGGTCATTCGTAGACCTCGGTGGCTCAGGGATAATTTCATACAAAATCCCAAACTGAGAATATATCAAGTCTAATTGTTGGGTCGTGAGGATTGGCTCTTCCTCCATGGTGACCCTCAAAGTGGATACATCCTTAGAACTATAAGTCAGTATATATTTCAAGAACGACTACAACAAAAAATCGGGAGGTATAGTGGATTTAATAAGCCTCTTTTATCTCCACCACTCCTGAATGTGATCGGATATGTGTTTGGCCTTATCCCATCGAAAGGTCGACAACAAGTATGTACCAGCATCATACCGTACAGGAAGATGAAAGTGATTTAGGAAAATAGTTTCTAAATACAGAAAGCAATCATATGTAGTAGACAAAAGTTCTATGTACAATTTCACTACCATGTGAGTTAGAGTTCTTTGAAAAATACTCAACCAAACAGAGTCATCATTCAGCGAGTTAGAAGACCACAAAAGGTGGAATGTGGTAATGTGAACACCTAGTTCTTCAGCAAATTTTCCCTCAAACTTAGGAATTTTTTAGGGAATTTTGATGCGTACAGGTGGCCATGCCACATTGTTCCATATGTGTTCATCTATTAATTTTAACAAGTCTTGCAAGTTTAACATTTCTAGGAAAGGAAGTTTGGGCCTAACCGGGTTTTGATATTGAGGAGTTTGGGGTATGGAAGTACCTGCCCCCTGGCTCCCAAAAGAAAAGGTAGGGTTGCCTGTGGCCACCGGTTGTGATGTGGTTGCATTATTCTGAAAAGGGTTCAACTCGAAATTCAGTGGATTAATGGTTTGTGGTGTATCATAGGTGGTTTGACCTGCTTCAGGAAAAACTAGAGTTTGAAACACAAGAGAAGGGATCCCTCCACTAAACAATGAAAAGGGAGAGCTCATGAAAGGTGTGGTTGAAACCTTACTAGGTGCTGAAAATTATGACCTATAAAGGTATTTGTGTTTCCATATGACATACCCACATAATCAGGCGATGGGCCTATATAAGGAGTGGATGGAGAAATATGTCCTCCATTCCACGGAAAACCCTGGACAAATGAAGTGGATCCATTTGGACCACTTTGAGCACTTTGCATGAAAGAAGGAGAAGTAAAATATACACTGGGAATCCCAGTGACCATCCCCCTAGACTGACCTACCACATTAGAGGGTGTTGAGGGATTGACCACTCGAGCACTTGGTGAAAGAGGTGTAGTAGATGCATTAGGTCTTGGAGCACTCACCGGGGGAGGTGAGACTCCACCAGCCAAAATGGCTAAGGTAGGGGTAGACATACCCTCTCCTACACTAGACATTCCTGGGCTCAAAGAAACACCAGAAACATGTGAACTAAAATTGAGGACCTGGACTATCACAGGATCATTCAGATCCGTTAGAGGTGAATTAAAGTTTCTTGCAAATTCGTCAGCCTGCAATTATTCTATCTCTATTTTTGGGGTTTCCTCCTGATTAATCCTAAGTTCCGTCTCACCTGGAACTTCGCTAACACCGATTGGTTTGAAAGAACCATCTGTGTCAAGTCTCCACCTTTGATGTGGCGGTGGAGGATCCACTTTAACAGATGGAGTAAGGTTTTGCAACCTTCTGGACCTATGAATAGGTTAGTACTCCATGGATATAAATATGACTCACACACCTAAAGGAAAAATAAACACAAACAAACTAAACAACACACGCTAAAAAAATCTCCTAAGTAACACCGACACACAAGATAAAAGATACACCTTCCAAAGGAAATCCTAGGATGATCAGGGTCCAGGTCCAACCTGTGAAGGATGGTTACTTGGCATCTCATGAAGAGTTATCTGGGTTCAAGTGCTGGAATCACCCAACCACCCTCCCAAATTGTCAACCGAGGTTACTTTCCAAGTTCATCCTAGGAGTACCGGAAATAGCCTTGCAATACCACATGTGTAAGATCCTAGTGTCTGGAGGCTAAGGCTACCAAATCTACAATGAGAGTTCAGCAGAACAGTCGTTGGTCTGATCAATGTCCATGGACAGGATATCCAAGCCTGAAACCATATTAATATCGGCACCTCACGGGGCCCAAGAATTGGTATTGATAAGATCCCCGTATGCACAACAATCCTGGTAAACGATCGAACAAGGAAGTGGAGGGTTATCTCCTCAACCAAGCTCTCACACAACCTCATGCTTAACTCCTGTGTGAGAGGAGATTTACGAATTATCTCTTGTGGAAGTGGATTTACCTAAATATAGGTCACTATGTATGAAATCAAAGTGCTTTTGGATAGTTTAAATCTCCTAGTCCAAAAACCTAGCCTAAGCTATTTGATGTTTGAACCTATAAAAAGAAACTTACTAATAGATTTTAAGTTAAACGTTCTTTTTAATGGTTGTATTACTCAAGGGTAGTGGAGTGGGACTGAATGGTGTTTGGACTCAACAAAGTGAAAGCAAATGATGTATACATTTTTCAAAATGAATGCAGCTAACAATGCAATTTTTCCTTTTTTCATTGTACATGAAACTAATGAAAAAAAATTTAACAATTTGAGAAACTACAAGACTTAAAATATTTTTTTATTTTTTCTGAAAAATAGTGAGAAAAACAACTAATGCAAAGCTAATGCAAAATGAAAATTGCCTTTTGTCTTTCCTTTTTAAAAAAAATCAAAAACTTTATGCAACTAAATGCAATTTAAGAAAGCTAAGTAATATGATCATATATAAATGTAAATGATAGCAGACATATCCTACAGTAACAATCTTCAGTCAATCAAGTAGAGATGACTCAAACCCTAGTCTTGGATAGAACTATTGACTTGGTAAGAACAATAGATCCAAAAGATGGAAAAAATGACTCACCTAGACTACTACAACAACAATCCCAAGTATATTAGCGTCCTAACAAGACTGATAGACACCAGTAACCCAAAAAGACAAAATCATTCAAACCAATCATCCAAGAAGGAAGGACCTAACACATTCACAAAAGAATAAATAGACCTAATTTACTCAAAAACACATGACTCAACAAGAAAAAAGTGAAATGCACATACTCACAGCAACAATACTAAGCTAAAAAGGAACCCTAAAAGGCACCTGATAAATCAGAAAGCAAAGGACAAGCAAACCCCTGACAGTCTGACCTATACCTATAGGAACTTGCGATTGTCACCAAGACAACCCGCGAACCATTCATGACTATTACCAAAGCAACCCGCAAATACCCTAAAGAACTCGCGACTATATGTATTGACAAGTCGCGACTAGAGCCAATTTTTTTCAAAAAGAAAAATAAAATACCAAAGGGTTCTGAACCTTCAACACTAGAAACTGAGGGAAAAAACAAGCAAAACACCTAAAGGATTTAACATAGCAAGAATGGAAAGGAAACCAAAGGAATGGACCCAAAACAGGTTGAACTCCCTAGTGGAGTCACCAGTTTTATTGTTCATGGAAAAGTCCTACCTTATGACCTAGGGTCTAGGCTCACCACCATACTAATTAAACTTGTATACAATTCAGCTATCTAAAAATTTTACAAAGAAATAGGGAAGAAATTAAGTGTACCTTTTTTATGAAGGTTGGTCCTAGCTCTCTTCTTCAATCCAAATGCTCCAATAGCTTCTAGGGATCTTCACACCTGCAAAGAGATAGACCTTCATGCAATATCTCATATGTTATATAAGAGATTAATGTAATACTATGGTTGCGATAAGACAATAAGATAATTCATAAATCATAACACATAAGAATACTAGTGCACCAATTGGAAGAAAGTCTCTCTTTATTGATAAGCAAGTGATGAAATATTACAACCAATGTCTGATACAAGTCCTCCTCTGCTAACCAAGGAACTGAGTTATGTTGCTCCAAGATCTCCAAAGGCAATCCACCACCATAACTTTGCTCTATGATTGATATCCCTTAGCCTCAACCCCTACCCTCTATTTATACTTGATGAATGAGAAAGGTTACACAGGTTGAGATGGTTGAGGAAGTTGGGAACGTTATGATTATGAGCCCAACTATCCTTAACTAAACTTTTTTTTATTTTTTATTTTTTTTATTAGGGAACTCACAACTAGTGATACTAGCAAGTCGCGATTCACTTGTGACTTTTATAAGGGAAGCCTGAGAATGAAAAGTGTGATCATGTATTTGAGGGTTGTATACATGGACACATGTGAATGGAACGCGGGTTTCAATGGAAATAGTTGTGAATGCACCTAAATCTCCTTATAAAAAATAGGCAAAGCTGGAAGGATGAATATGTATAAAGGAAGATGCACATCTATAGGGTTTTGGCCACTTCAATCCATTGTGTCCTTTTGTGTACCGACACATTGGGTGTCTGTACTAAGATGGAGAAGTGTCATTTCATAGGATAACAGAGAGGAGGCCAGCCTTCATATTCAGTTCTTCCTTGGATAAATGGTTTACACTCATATTATGCTCCCTGTAGACATGCCTAAAGTCATATAACCCACAAATTGAAGTCATTTGTAGTGTAGCATATATGTCGGATTTAATGGATATCTGACGACAAATTTCACTACATAGATGTCGAAAATCCGACGAATTCTCCTGCATAGAGGTCGGATAACCCACAAAATGATATAATTATATTGAGGACTTATAAGCATGGCTTAACACTGACACCACTTCCTACTGTCTGTTGACTTGGTACACTCAACTAATACATCAGCTTGGTGTAGTTATACTATTACTAAGTATCTGAAAGTGTAGTTATAGTATTTTTGGGTGTTAGTGCCAAGGTACTAGACTTTAGTTAGAGGTTGGTTTAGTCCTTAGTAATGCTCTATTCCTAGACTTCAAAGTTATGACATAAAACCATATCTCCCTTGGTAAAGGTTTAAGACAAGAATTTTTTGTTACACACCCTAACTACGTAACTATGGTACTACTTCATGTGCTCAAATGATTGAGATTCCTTTCATCTAGGATCTCTAACTCTACCATACATGTGGTGACAAGATCTTCATCAGGTATAGCATCATGTAGTGCAATGCTAAGTGATGGGACTAAGACCTCTTAGGGAAACATAACTTTAGCTCTATGAGTTGCAGTTGACTATCTAGATGACAGTAAACTACAGGAATGTTCCAGCTGAGTTGAAGCTGACTGTTTAGCTAATAGTAATCTACACGACATTTTCATCTGAGTTGCAGCTGACTGTTTAGCTAACAGTAATCTACAGGACAGTTGCAGCTGAGTTGCAGTTGACTGTTTATATTTGTTTTGATGACCCCTAAATTATGGGAAGGTAGGGGAGTGCTTCTCTTACTCTCAATAACGCACAAATATCTAAATTCATAAAATTTCACCTACAGGACTTTTGCAGCTGAGTTGCAGCTGACTGTTTAGCTAACAGTCATCTACAGCACAGTTGCAGTTGAGTTGCAGCTGACTGTTTAGCTAACAGTAATCTATAGGACAGTTGCAGCTGAGTTGCAGTTGACTGTTTAGCTAAAAGTAATCTACAGGATAGTTGCAGCTGACTATTTAGCTTCATTTTGATGACCCCTACATTCATAAAATTAAAACTGATACATTTTTTCAGCAATAAAACACATTTTAAGCAATTGGAGGCATTATACGTTTCTCTATTTGACATAAGGAACAGTGTAACCACCTACAGGCTATGAATTTGGAGTCTGGTAAGGATTATTCTTTATTAAAAGTTTTATTTTAATTATAATCATGGTATTTCTTAAAGGATCGTGGAAAGAATCAGATTTACAGACAGAGTTAACAAGAATGAGACTGTAATGGTGAAGTCAATAGATTGGATGGAAATCAAATGTTTGAAGGAGTGTTGATAGGTTTGAGCCCCTAACTTTTAAATGTGGACATAGTGACCATAGTGACCATAAACCCATTAAACTCTAATCCTTACTCTTTATAAGCCCCATAAACCCAGATCCCCTATTCACTTAACGCAGTGAACCCTAACCCATGATTCCCCTAACCACTAAATGTGAGCATAGTGATCATAGTGACTATGTATATTGTGTAACACATTCATACATCATAACGTGACCATAAGGAACCTAACCACTAAAACCACTAACAACTAAGCATTGAATTATGTAAAACCTTTTGTCCCAAACTATCAATCTAGATAAAGAAAATCCGAATCCTAATGACTTTTGGAGGTGGTTTTTTAACCCCCCCCCCCTCCCAACTCCCTAACCCCCTAATGTTACCATAACCTCGTTAAACTGTAACCTTAACTCCTTATAAACCCCAATGCCTAAATCCCTTAACCCCTTAACCAAACCCCAATCAAAATAAAAAATTAATCCTCGTCATAATCATCATTGTTGACAAGGACCTAAAATTTGTCCATGAATGATAGCTTAGGCCATGAGAAGCATTCCTAGTTCCCATGAAGCACCTTCACTAAATTTTTTGACCCAACAACCTACATTTTTGGCATTGAACTAAACTTGGTGTAATGAACTTTAAATGGACACCATATCCTACTCATGTGACAAAGTTCCCATTTATAAGGCCTATGTAGTGGCTAAGGACCCCACAAATTATGGCTCATGAAACCTTTACTTTGGTATCATTTACAACCGTCCATGTTTTTCTAAACCTCAAAATGGCCATGACCATATCAAAGTTACATGCCAAATAGTCCCTATGCAGTGATTGTGGTGGTAATTTGGGGCCCCACGTATGGAGCATGAGCTTTAGAGGCAAATGTTACATCCTAAGACCATATTTTTTACTATATTTTAAGCCACGCATCAAGAACCATCCCCATATGTGCAAGTTTTCAAAATGATGACCATATATCACATGTAGACTAGATATTTTCTAAGCATATTCATTCTATGTGATAGTCAAGGGCATCATGATGCTACATGACCCTGTAAACAAATGGTGTGAAATTAGGCCATAAATTTAAACCCTATACCATGGTGTGGTCCAAGAGATCCATTATCTATGTTATAAATCTCAAAATAAAAACATATCCCACTTATAGTTGCAATAATAATCCTTCCTTAGATATTATTTGTTGTCTCAAGGCCTTACAATGCATCAATCATGACCCACATTGTTACATGTAGCCTAGATATTCCATATGTAGTTCTTATGTGTAGTCTAGGTTAACATGCACTAGAATTTTTTAACACAAAATCCGACGGCTAAGATGTCTGATTTTTGACATATTGTTTTCGGCATTTCGACAATCCTCTTTCTTTTTAAACGTCGGTTAAATTTCGGCATTTTTTGACAATGAAAACACGTGTCGAAAATCTGACATATTTTTCAAGACATCCACCTATTACTTGAAGGGAATCATAACTTAAAAAATGTAGAGGGAGGTTCAGAATCCATTCCAAGATGGAATAGTGCATAAGAAGTTTGAGAATGGATTGAATGTTCGGCGTGAAGGCCCTTTGTGGATCACGTCATCTCTACCATAGACTAGATAAAATTCCACATTGAAAAATACCTTGTACAATGATGAATAATAGCACCCTCTATACAAATGGATTTCAAGAGTTTATTATCTCAATAGATAGTGTAAGCATATATGTGTGGAAAACATAATAGTAAGGCATAGCTTTTCTATGCGTATATAACATGTCGTTTATTTATCCAGGGTCCTATTGATGTGATGTAATAAATAACACATGCTCTCTGATCATTAAACATTGAAATTAGCACATTCCTTGTTCTTTTGATGACGTGCTTATTGAGGACATAAGAAACAACTCATTAGCAATTTGGGGCATGAGGAGGAAGTTTTGGGTGAACTGGTCAATCATGCAACCATCCCCAAAATTGAGTAATTTTGGGCACATTTTGGGGACTGCCAGGTACTTAACCAACCCTAAATAGTGGGAAGAGAGGGGAGTGTTGCTCTTACTCTTAGCAACACACACAAATATCTAACTTCAGAAATTTTCACCTATAGGACTGTTGCAGTTGAGTTGCAACTGACTGTTTAGCTAAGAGTAATCTATAGGAAAGTCGCAGTTGATTGTTTATCTAATAGTAATCTATAGGACAGTTGCAGTTGACTGTTTAGCTAACATTAATCTACAGGACAGTTGCAGATGAGTTGCAGCTAACTTTTTAGCTTCATTTTGAATACCCCTGCATTCATAAAATTAAAATGAATACACTGTTTCAGCAATAAAACACATTTAAAGCAATCAGAGGCATTATACGCTTCTCTATTTGACATAAGGAATAGCCTAACCACCTGTAGGATATGCATTTGGAGTCTGGTAAGTATTATTCTTTATTAAAAGTTTTAGTTTAATTATAATCATGCTATTTCTTGAAGGATTGTGGAAAGACTCAGATTTACAGACATAGTCGACGAGAATGAGACTGTAATGGTGAAGTCAATAGATTGGATGGCGATCGAATGTTTGAAGGAGTGCTGATAGGTTTGAGTGGGGTTTGCAAATGTGCTTAGCTGAGTGCGTATGTATTTTGGATTTAAGATGATGGGAATTGAATATGCAGTTGGAAGGAGATGAGATTGGTGGGAAACTCAAGTTGGCATAGTAACCTGTTAGGCTAATATATAGGTTCTTCCAACTCATGGGTTCGCCATGGTTCTCGAACAAGACCGAATAGGTCATACTATAGAAGGACCATTATGGCTAGAGTGGAGGTCATTATGGAGGAAATAAAATTGAACAGGGGGTTATAAAGGGTGTTCGTTTCAAGATGGATGATTAAATGGGTGTTCGAAGCAAGTTGTGCCACTATTTTGTTGAGGCAGCTCTAGAAAAATATTCTTGACTCAACTACTTTCAGGTTGGCATAGTAACTTGTTAGTGTATTGAGAATACAGCTGTGTGGGTAATGCATATATTTGACCAACACAACCTAAGTGTTGGTGCACGCCAATTTTCCCATGCAACGCTTGAGCAAGTAGATAAGCTTCAAACAATTGAAGAGATAGAGAAGGGGCACTTAATATCCCTGCATTAGCTATACTATAGAGATGTTCCATTTCCCCAAATTGTTAGCTACATCACTCCTGCACTCATAGGTGTAGTTTCTGAAATGGAGTGGAAAACAGGGATAGAAATTTGTACTTACTGAAGACATATTTGCAATCAAGTTAGCACCAGTCACAATGAAGGGATGAAACCAGACACAGTGGGTCAATCACAAACCCATGCAGAGAATATTGCAGTGAACTCTGTGCAGTCAACTTCGTGAAGGAATAACGTTGAAGAAACCGGCAGAGCAAAGAAGTGAAGGAACCGGCTCTGTGAGGGAAATCAACCCGTGAAGGAACCGGCTATGCGAGGGAACTCAGGAAGTGAAAAATACAATGCGTTGGATGATTTGTATATGTGAGTGAAAAATGCAATGCGTGGGATGACTTCAACTCGAGGTAAGTAAAAAATCATAGTACATGTTTATTTTCATTTTTATATGTTTTTTATTTTTTATTTTTTATGTATTGTTTTATTTGTTTATAATTAGTTTAAATGTGTATTTTTATATGTTTTGTTTTATTGTTTATTTATTTATATGTTATTTTTGTTATTTTAAATTATTTTTTATGTATTGTTTATTTGGTTATTTTATATTTATGTTTATTTAATTATTTAATGACAATGATGATGATGACGATGATGATGACGACGACGACGACGATGACGACGACGACGATGATGATGATGATGACAATGATTATGATGATGTTAGTTATGATCATTTAAAAGGTGAAGCAATAATGTTTATAGGAACCTCAATTTTCAGTCACGTTTGATGATCAAGATGACGATGATGATGGCGATGATGATGATGATGAAGATGAAGATGGTGATGACGATGATGACAAAGATGATGATGATGATGATGATGATGATGACGACGACGACAACGATGATGATGATGACAACGAAGATGATGATGATAATGATGATCATGATCATGATCATGATCATGATGACGACGATGATTATGATTTTGTTAGTTACGACGACAACGACGATGACGATGATGATGGTGATCACGATGTTGATGTCATATTAAATGATGAAGATCGTGATGATGACGATGATTATGATGATGTTAGTTATGATTACAATGATGATGATGATGATGATGTTTGAGTCTAGAAACCATCCCATACCATCAATGCATGCGTTAGTAATATTTTTTGACGATGATGATGATGATGTTTGAGTCTGTAAACCCTCCCATGTCGTCATTGCATACGGCAATCATATTGTTTGACAATGAATATGACAATGATTATGATGACGACAATGATGATTATGATGATGACGATGATGATGATGATGACAACGATGATTATAATGATGTTAGTCATGATCATGACCATGTCAAATTTCAAAACAAGCTCGAATTATTAGAGTCAGCCATGTTTGAGTCTAGAAACCCCCCCACATCATCAATGCATGTGTTAGGTCTAACCATGCCAAATTTACACGTACCAATAAAATTCAATATTTATATCGCAATATTCAATCAAAATATATAGAGTGGATAAATTATTGCATACCTCGTACACTTCAATAGACTTCATCATCCAAGTCATCATCTGTATCATCAGATCCAGATTCAACATTGTAAGGATTGGCCATCTCATCATCGTCATTGTCACGTCCCCAGCCCTCAACCAACGAAGAGGACGCAATGAACGCATTAAACACAGCCGGGGCAAAATGCCCAATGAACATAAACAGAAATCAAATGCTGAAATTAAAAGCTTACAGGATGCATGCTAAGATGCCTAAGCATACCCAAATGCTTGAATCCTTCAATTATACAGCGGAAGCAACACAAATACATTCCAGCATTAATCATGTTCAATTAATAGTCAATTTCCATCATTATATATATACTTGCAGGGATGAAATGGCAGCAGCACTTATCTTTAGATGAAGAATTCACCCGCAACCAGCTACGTCGCTGCAACGTTCCACCCAACCATAGGCCAGCTTGCTCATCAATCTCTCAGCAACGCTGCCACCCCCGAGCTGGGCATGATTCCTTCAGGATAAGGGTCAATTGCAGGCTTACACATAGCCAAGGGGACACAGTCAGCCAACCCAAACACTGCTGGGTTTAACAGGCCATCAACAGCAGCCAAGCCAGCACATCCCAAGGGGACAACCACTACATACCAGCAGCAAAACCACCCTTCACAGCCCTGTGAAGAAACAAAGGCAACCAGGGATAATCCCAAACAGAAGAAGAGGACAGCTCAAGTCCACAGGGAAACACGGAGTTGGTTTTGGCCCTTAACATGGCCAAAACAACTCAGCATCAACAGCCCAATTTCACAATGAAAACAGTGGTAACATTCCACAGCTCACAGTGGATAAGAAACAGCACTCCGGCATAACTATGGGAGACTCAAACGCAGCTCACAGCAGAAAAACGACTCACCACAAAACCCAGTGGCCCAAAACGCAGTTGGACACCGCTACCAACAAAAAACGTGGGGAAGACAACAGCCCCAAAGCAAAAACAGTGAGCACGACTCACAACAAGGAAAAACGACCCAATTAACCTGTGAGACAGCCAAAAACGTGAATGGCCCTTCACAGTCAGCCATGGATGCAAGAGCACGGCTCTCAGCTCCTTATGTGCACCCCAAACAGAAGAATACCAGGGCGTGGGTAACCAATCCGACCCAGCAAGGAAAGGGACAGATAATGGAGGCCCTGCGTGAGGAAAAACAGCTCTGTTTTTGCCCGTGGATGCACCACTAACAGGAAGGACGCGAATTTGCAGGTCATGGGTGCTCAGCAATTCGTGGAGAGAGGAAGAAGAATCTGCGTGAGACCAAAAACGCCCCCAAACCTGTGCGTGAGGAACCAAACAGCCAAAATCGTGGTAGAGTGTAAAAAACTGACCAGGGAAGAGTGCGTGAGGGAGAAGAATGGCAAACGTGGGTGGAGTGGGCAAATGGGTAAGGCTGACAGCCTGCCACAACCACCACCACTTCAGCCATAACTGCCCCAACCACTAGCTGAAGCATTAAAGAGGTTGAAAAACAACAAAGGTGGCAAAACAACAAGGCAATAAAACATGGGTTTTTCCCCATAAACCAAGGTTTGACATCCCCCTCCCCTTATCCTTTGGAATCATGCCCTTTTCATTCAACGTTGCACTGCCGTAGCTGGTTGTGGTTTATTTTAATTGATGTGCGGGTTTACATGATGTCAAAATATAAGGTGCCGGATAGCACGACAAACCATCGGCAAATATCCCCATTGCCGAACATACACAGCCAAATCGATGGTGGGGCTTTTGCCTTGAGCTCCTCACCACGATTAATTACAATATATATATCATGCAAACGGGGTCGAAACCGGGGACATGACAGTCATCTAATTAAGTCGGTTACAATCATCATGTCATCATCGATATCATCTTCACGGGCATTGTCTGCAACATCATCTGATTCAAATAATTCTTCGATGTCTTCTTCTGGAACATGATCATCTAACAAATGTTGAACATGATCTTCATCATCGTCTTCTTCTTCCAGACCCTCTTCATTACCTTCATCTAGGTTATACTTTACTGGAATTCCCCTTGTATCATGTCTTACAACAAATGACCAACCCTCTTTACCTGGAACCTCAAAGTAAAATACATGTTCGCATTGGATTGGAAGAACATAGGGCTCCGTTCCTAAATCAAACAACCTTGTATTTACCATGGTAAATCAGTTATCATGTTCAATAATAGTTCTATCAGGATCATGTTGATTCAATCACAACCTATACCATTTGAAAACAAACAGAACTACCTTGAAGGAGTTAAAGTCACACTGAAGAATATCTTCCAGATACCCATAGTATCGATTTGAGTTTTGGATGTACGGTCACTTCTAGAGGAAACTTTGGTCACCTCAAAGACTGCAGATATCCCACAATATGATGTTTTATTTGTTTCATCCAACTTTTTGATGTTATATCTACAGCCATTGCACACCATATCCTTATGGTGTTTTACCTACAACAAGCCATACACGAAAATATTACATAATGATTCAATATTTATGATTAAGTGCATGTTTATGGCATACAAGGAAAAAATCAACGTGTAGATCAATATGTAATTTGCAAAAAAAAAATTAGAGTGGTTGATTAATATGCTTGCCTGCTTATATTTTAAACCATATGCTAAATCAATTTCCCTTTGTGTAAGATTGGTATCTCCATTGTGATGTGCTACTTTCGCAATGAAGCCACACCTTCCCATGATATTCCATGATCATATTGTTCGCATCGTTCAATCCATACCTTCATCCAGTCAAGATTGTTTGCGATGTATAAATGAATTGCATCCCACTCTCGACCAACTGCTTGATGACAATAAAAAATAAAATTCAATACAAATGTAAATTATCTTAACAAAGTATACTCTCTTAATAAATTCAATATATTGAATATAAAAATAGAATATGTATGATATATATACATAAAAGTCAACATTAAAATGTATTATATTACTTAATATCTGTAGCAGGGATTTCTCCCTTACTATAGGGAAGGAATGGCTACCTTCCGTCTAGAGGACGAAAGGATAGGGTTCCTGATGGTAATGCAAGAAAAACGAAAAGGAACTGAAGCAAAGAGAACATAAAAGAAAGAAATGGAAACCCTGCACACAAGGTTAGACTCCAAAAACCTGCATACAACTTGTTAGAACATAAAATAAACCTGCAAGCAAACTAAGTTAGAAAAACTAGAATAAAAATGACAATAAACAAAGCTTATACCTCTTGGTGGAAATGGGCCACCATGCCCTAGCTTGGAGAAGCACCTCTTCTTGAGAATGAGAGAGCTATGGCTCAATGGGAGGAGAAATGAGAGGGAGTCTGGGTGGATTGAGAGGCAAATGGTCTCAAGGCATCCACTCGAGCAGCATAACAGTATGCAAGGGAGGAATCTTTTGAGAGTGACCCCCACCCCTCTATTTATAGCTTTTTTAGGGTTCTAAGCCCCTGGTCAGGGCTTTAGCCCCTTTTTGGGGCTTTTAGCCCCTTTCGCTCAATCTTTAGCTCCTTTTATGGTTTTAGGCTCCTTTGAGGGGTTTTAGCCCCTTTTTGGAGGCTTTAGCCCCTATGAGAGCTATTTAGGCTTTTTTAGGGGTTTTTAAGCCCTTTTTCATGTTTTTAAACCTTCTTGAGGGTGTGGGGGTTAAATGGGGTCAAATGAGGGTCATATATGGGTCTCCTTGGGTGGTGTAGACCATGTAGAGCTGAATGAGGTATTTTTTGGGTTAACAGATTGCCCCATGATGTGTGAGGGTAGGAGCTCATCGTATGGCCGACGGACATCATAGGATTTGCTGCGGAGAGGTGGTGCTTCATGGTCTGGGGCATGGTGGCTTTTGGTTTTTGTATTAATATGGTTCCCATCAATGGGTGAGATACAAATAATGTGTGACATGTATATGGACGAGGAGAGCATCCCCATGCTCGTAACAATGTCAAAAGAATAATGTGATATATGCTCTATAATACAAGATTCGATCATATACAATTGATGATACATAGTGGTTGCCTCAATGAGAGGCTAAGTACAATACTGATCTGAATAACTGCTACATTGGACCCATGGAATTCTTATGGAATGTTATATCTTCATGACTGATAGCCTGCTATATCTGGAATGGTACATATCTATATAGACTCACTGATGCAAAGTTAGAGTCTCTATGGTACAAGTATGCTGCATCAATCATAAATCTATATAGAAGCACTGCTGGGGCTTTTAAACACTATCTCCAACGCAACCCAGAAACCACAAGGGAAATGAACCTGTTTAGGTCCCTCGAATAGACTCATCAATGTACTAGAGTCAGGTGACATCCGGGGTCTTCGACCAAATACTGCACGGACCAATACCCTGTACGAATCTCACCGGTGCGATGATGTAGTTGGAGTCGCGCACGTGAGAAACAACCATCTCGAGAGACACTAAGGACTCCTCTCAAGTGGTCCAAGGAACTCATCAATGAGGTTAATGAAACCAACATACGGGGACCTCTGGGTCTATATTCTGGAATATGTGTGTTGTTGTTGACAGAGGGAGGCCTACCCCTGGTCAAGGCAATGGTGTTTCCTTGACCAGAAGTGCAAGGGAGATAACTGAAAGATGTGAGACAAACTGAGGACTGACCCGTTGAATGGGGGGGGAGGGAAAGAGTTGAACAAGGGCAGAGGGAGTGTAGTAGACTCAAAATTCCTTTGTTTAGAGTATGACGGCAGGGAGGACCAGGCAACAAATGAAATTGACTCATGGGAATGGGATCATAGCTATAATACCGAGAATGTCACTACAGATGGGAAATGCTTAGGAGAGGTAGATACTTTCGGTACTGATGGAATCCAAGGAAGACATTGCAGAGTACTCTAAACAAAGGAGACCCAAAGTGGGAATGCTGCCAAACTGTTATCTGTGGCGTGGTGTCTAGAGACACCATTGTGGTATGATCTCGTGGAATTTTGGCGAGATCGAGAAAGTAAATTCTCGATGGTGCTTTCAATTTTAGAGAGTATGAAAGCATGAAGAAGACTTCAGTGGGGGATCTTTTTCGTTGGTAGTCTCCTGTGCCCAAAAAAGGATAAAAGTATACATAGGAGAGCTCGCCCATCCTGTAGGGGATGAGATACTTCTTTACCATTGGTAGTCCAATCAGTCCGGAAAAGGTTAAACCTATACTTACTGGACAGTCATTTAGATACTTCTATGAGCATGAACGAAACCAACTTTGCTCTACAATATTTTCCTGATGAGAAGGCTGGATAAGAGCTTAATGACAACCCATGGTGAGATTTTTCATAAAGTTTCACCCCTCTGCCTGAGAAAGAATAAAAGTATGCTGAGGGGAATGGTCTTGGCTTGAATGTGCCAAGGTGGTCCTTTTCATTTGATGGTCTAGATATTCTACAAAAGGAGATAAATGAGACGATGTAGACGCCCTTTCCTATACTTTAACAAGAGGGAAAGGAAGCAGTTGCGCTCAACGATCTTTTCATTCTTTTAGGAATCAGAAAAGAGCTTAAAAGAAACTCTAGTATGGTCAACCGATTATGGTGGCACAAGTGGTGCCACATGTCAGGATGGTGGACAGTGGTCCAAAGTTCATCCACGCAGTATGGACGGAGCAGATGGCTCTTAAACATACCAATACTTGCACGGGATAGATCGCGGCAGAGGCACGCAAGTTGGTGCGTCAGAGGCATGCAAACCGAAGTGGCTCTCAGACAGAGGACAAGAGAGTCGTGTGTGAATTGTGGTGGATGGACTTGACTACATGTGATGAGAGTACAAGTCTAGAGGTAGTTATATGCCAAATACATGCAAAGGAAATGATTTGTCTTCCAAATAATGGTTTGCATATGCAAATAAGGTGCAGTGGACGGAGTAGACAGCTTATAGGCTAAAAATAAAAATTATGTTCCTTGCGGCGGTGGCCCGAGAACTCTTATGAGTGGCGGTAGGCAAGTGTGATGCAAGTACAGGACCGAAGACACTTGTATCACCATGTTGTGGCTCATAAACCGAGGTAACTTCCAGGAAGTGGTCTTGAAAATTACTTATTAAACATGAGATGATGGTCTCATTAGAAGATAGAAGATGAAAATTTGATCCCATAGGTGTGAGAGGTGTCTCGAATAGGCTCTGGGTGACTCTGATTTAGCAGCTAATGGTGTTGCCTCCAAATGGGGGTCTTTGATTTGAGGTAAAAACATTGCAAAACAAAAAAGGAAAAAAAACTATGCTATAAGGGACTCATAGTGGTTATATCAGGCATAGACTCTCTTGAGGTGGAGCTCATTGCATGGCTTCTTCAAGAGTCGACCGTCTGAGTCAGCGAAGAGGTATGCCCCCTTGTTAAGACGACGGTCATTGGCAAGGCGGGATGACGAAATCTAGTTTTTTATGGGAAGAATTGATTCCACACTATGGCCTTGCCCCCAGTCTCTGTTGAATGAAGAGAATCAGGCCTGGAGATGGGAGGAGTCTTTGATGGACCCGAACATGGGTGCAACATCATCTCAATTGTCTGGACATGAGTTAACACATCCTAGGGCCTCAGAGGTAGGGTAGGTGGTTCAAGGTACCACACATGAACTCCCAGTGTGAAATCCTGTAAATTGCGGGTTGCCAAGACAAACTTACTCATGATCCCGAATGGTAGGAAAAGGAAAAGGAAAAGGATCATGTTGAGTGGGAATGAACCCCATTGTTTCCTTGGTAACTAAGGTTGAGGTTGCAACTGAGGTTGCAGCTGTGGCTGGGGTTGCAGCTGCGAATGGAGCCGCAACTGTGGTTGATGCTGCAGCTGCGGATGGTGCTGCGATTATGGATGGTGCATGTCGTCCCATGGGTAGTCAAGGGCGGTTAAGGCTTCAAGTATCTCCTCATCATTGCGGAAGAAACAAAGAGACAGGTCTAATGGACCATCATTGGTGGTGGAGATAAGAGGGTCGGTGGAATTGGACATGGTGTCCGAAGAAGGAGGTGGGGGTGAACTTCTTCGATCAGGGTGATCTCAGATTCAAGGGAATGTTGTTGAAGGTTGGCTAAATCCATTTGGAACTCGGACAAGTCTTGGAAGTGGTGAGAATAGTGTCCATACAAACCGCAGAGGGTGCAAGCATGGTTTGTTCTCAATGACTTGTTTCATACTATTGGCATGCTTGGAAGTTCAACCACAGGGAGGTTTTCAGTTGTATCCATGGCATCCAAATGCATGCGAATTATAGGAATCTTAGGGCAATTCTGAGTTGGATGGCCCTGTTCTTTGTAGATGGCGCAAGGTGGGATCTATCAAGGTTCAGGGATAGCTTTCGCGTTCTTTCCCCTGGCCCTTTTTGGGCAGGATGGTGCGGGTGCGGGTGCAGTGGTTGGTTTTTAAGGGCCGAGTGGAGGATGAGATTCGACCGTAATGGGTTGCACGGGGGTTAAGAATGCCTAAGGCATTGGTGGTTGAGTTGGTGGATCAAGATACCACACAGGAATTCCCAATGTAAAGTTGGGTAAGTTTAAGGTGGCCATTACTAGCTTGCTCATGACACCAGGCGGGGGAAAGAGGAAGGGAATGGTGTGGATTGGGGAGGAGCCCAGATAACTCCCTGATGGTTGTAAGTGGGGATGAGGTTGTGGTTGCGGCTGCACATAATGATACAGCTGTGGATGATGTTGCGGTTGATGTTGATGTTGTGGCTATGGACGGTGTTGTGGTTGCGGTTGGGGCTGCGGCTGCGGGTGTTTTTTGGGTGCAGCGGTGCTAGATGAGAGCATGCACAAATCCGTAGTCTCATTTGGTGTCAGCGGCGGTGACACTAAGGGGAAAGAAGCCGTCATGGTGGTATCGACAAACAACACATGGCCCACATTCAACAATGGGGAGGATGGTATGTTATCAACCATGGTGTTGACCACAGGGCTAACATTGGCGGGTGTGGTCTACCCTTGTGGATAGTGTTGGTGGGTGTCGTTAGCCCTTGCGGATCGTGATAAGTCAGTTGGTCAACTGTCACGATTTTCCCTTCATGGGGGAACATCATGAGATGGAAGATAGTTGATGCTATGGCTCTCATGGCGTACATATAACTTCTTATGAGGAGAAGGTTATAGTCCAATTGAGCATTGAAAACCTCTATGTCAATCAGAACTATCTTCCTGGCTAATGTGATGGGGACATGGGGGAGGATTCCTTGGGCTTTAGTAGGATGGCCATCATAAGCCCGCAGAGTTGTGGAGGATGGTTACAGAATTGGGGAGCCAAGTTTCTGCCAGACAAGGGTCGACATAACGCATGTGGATGCCCCATCATCCACTATGCACCGATGCACAACCAAATTCCAGATAGAAACTAGGATTTGAAAGGCAATGGTTGATGGCGGTTCTCCATTCTACGTGTCAAATGTGATCAACCTGGATTCAGAGGGGTCCACGGCCCCAAGGGCGGCTAGTAAGGATTTCCACTGTGTTGGGAAAGTTTTGAGTACCTCAAGAGCGGACATGGCAGTAGGAGTTTGGGTCAAATCATCCACGATGTTGTAGCTGACAACAGCTCTAGTTGTGGCATTGTTTGCAACCCGACATATGGGGGGGTGCAGGAAATGGGTAACTGAAGAGGTGCATTGGTTGTTTTAGACGTAGATGTCAATGATGTGTCAGCAGGTTCAGTGTTGGTTCCGTACTGATTTTGTCTGGTTTGTAAATTTACCTCTTCAGTTGTCATAGCTAGCAGGTGATGGACACCTTTTTTTGTCGTGGGAGGTGCCCCAGAGTGTTGGGATTGGGTTGGGGAGGGGGGTACAGTTGCCACCAATCCTTGGACTGGTAATGGGTTCTGGAGCACCATAGGAGGAGGTCCTTGTGGTGTCGGGTTGGGTTGGGCTTGATCTGTTGTATTGGTGGCATGTTGAACCTCATTTCTAATGGCCTGTTTAGTGTGACCCATGAAGGGACACTCGAATGTGTAGTGCACGTAGACCTCACATAGTGTGCACGGTTGGTTTCTCCACAATGGAGCGTTGCATCTCGGTGCATTCGGTCATTGAGGATTTTGGGTTGGCCGGTTCACCGCGGCATTATTGGGAGGATTTGGTTGTTGACTGCCTCCTTGCGGTTGATTGTTGCCTTGGTTTTGGGGTCGGTTATTCCTGGATTTCCCTTGTTGGTTATTGGGGGTAGGCTGGTTGGGACAGTTTTGTTGTGCAAACACTTGTCCCAATGGAGCAGGTGGAGCAGGGGCGGGGGCTTGAATGGCTTGCATTGGTGGTGCATAGTAGACTTGGGTGGGTGTTGATGCCACAAATGTGGGTATTTTCCCTGTGTATTGTTGTGTTGGCCAAGCCAAGGCTTGGTGCTGCTGCGGTGGTGCAGGTTGTGCGTAAGAAGTTGTGGCTCCAGACTGGGACATCATTCTTGCATAGTCCAGAGTTTGGTTTTGGCAAGCAACACTAGGGGCGTTGCTTGGTTGTGTTGGTATTGCAGGTGGTGTTGGATGGTACTGTGGTTGGTGAGAGACAGAACCTATGATGCCATCTGCAACATGGGATGCCCCCGGTGCATCCCGATAGGAGGTGCCAGCACGGGGAGTGTTTGGAATGATGATATAAAGGTATCCAGACTATGCATAGATCAGATCAAACTACTAGGTTTTCAAGATGGCCTCCTCTTCAGATTGGGGAAATTCGTACACGACGTCCTTTGCTATAGGTGGGAGCAAGGTTTTTAGGAACCAATCTAGGAAGATCATGTCATCAAGTTGGATCTTACACAAACTACGGTGTCGCGCCACTCATGAATGTGGTCGGTTATGTGGGTCACAGTATTCTGGTGGCAAGATAACAATATCTCCACCCCTTCGTCATATCTAGTGGGGAGTTTGAAATATTGGAGGAACATGAAAGCCAGGGAGTTGAAATTCGAGTACTTGGCTTGTGGTAGCTCAATGTACCACTTGGATAATGTACCACTTGGCTACAACACCTGTGAGGGTGCGTTGGAATAGTATTAGCCTGATCGAATCATCTACGATGTTGTTTGATGAGCACCATAGATGAAACGTCATGATGTGGTTTTGGGGGCACTCCCCTGCCTTCCCTTCAAACTTGGGAATGTCTGAGGGAAGTTTGGTTGGCATGGGAGGCCAAAAAGTTTGATGGCGGATAGGGTCATTTGTTAACCGAGCCAAGTCATGCAAGTTGATACGTGCCATGAAAGGAATATTTGACCCTAGGTAGATGTGAGATGGGGCAGCCATGGTGGTGGGGTTTGCAGGTACATGATGCACCTACATAATTGGGGGTACTTGTGGCACCATTGTGGTGGGAGGGGCAATGTAGGTGGAAGGGCTATTGACCCCATGTATCCCAAGTGGGATAGTGTGGGTTGAAGGCATACTGCCCCCATGTGTTGCAGGTGGGACAACTTGACTGGTCAATATGGGTGGTGGCAGCTGGCTTATGACGGTTTGCATGACCATGTTGGGGCCACCTGCAGGGGTGTTGGTGGTGGTTTTTGGTGTGGACATGGGTCCACTAGCAATTACTATGCCGAAAAATGGATCTGGGTTTGCACTAGCCATGGGGCTTGATGGTGCAGTGTGCAAATCTAGTTTAGACTGATATGGGTCTGAATCTGAATCAGAGGTTGTGTGGCCTTCTGATGGTGTAGAAGGTCGTCAAGAATGGTCTCGACGATGTCGGTTTAATGACCCATACTATGGTGTTTCGCCTCTTAGGCGTGAGGAAGAGTGTAAGGGATTAATTGTGTGATATTTGTATGTCAATGGCTTCCTATTGGCTTCAGGTGGTCACTTGGCCACCAAGACTGCCAGAAGACAGCGCTTGGATTTTTTCTCAAGGGAGTGCTAGTCAATCGATGGGGGTCATTGCCTGTTTTGATTGGAAATTCCTCTCAGTGGCCAGCTACTTTGGGGTTCTCGTGGTACTCCTCACAATGAGTTTCTGGGTTGAGCCCAAGTACTTCCCACGGTTAAGGCAGTCAGGGACTTATGTCCTCAAACACTTCAGATCTTTAACTTAGTGTAAATTGTAAATTTTATTGGCTCACTCAGCATCATGAACTGAGTTGGGTTGATTTATATGGTAAGGTGTGTACGTCTTTTGTTTTTCTGTTATACCTTGTGGCTTCTTAAATGGTTTATGAATATTCCGCAGAGTTCATAACATTGTGAATGAAAGCAGTAAATAGTAATCAGAAATTTTACACATGTACCATTTGTGAACCTGAATTATGATAGCCTGACTAGGTGGATACCTTGCACCTATATTTCTCTTCAACCAGGAGAGGGTGTTGGGCTCTCAACACAATGGGACTAACCCCATCCGTAGATCTACAGGTCACCCTCTGAATGTAAGGTTGGTCAACAGGGAGGATGTTGAGTGCCGTGAGAAGACCTCCTTCTCTACCCCTCTACCTTCCAAGTCACTCGTTTTTAGTGGCTTCGAAAAATAATAGGTGAAGTGCCTATTACTATACAAGCTTCACCCTTCGTCTTATCCTAGAATACCCCGAAGGGTGATGACTGGGTAGAGGAGGAAGGGCTAGGCAAGATGTTGATTTTAAGTAAATTTTAATCAAGCTTTGTTCATTAATCCATTAACCATTGATTTACACTTTGATTTACACATTCTGCAAATGAAATGAACAAAAATAAAAACAAAAACAGTTTGAATAGATGGAGGCGGTTGATCCGCACTGAAAATCATTAACTTTTAAAAAATCAAACTCTGAGTGACAGATCGCACTTTTCGGGTCAAATGTGGTGAGGTGGTCGCCAAATTCTCCCAGAAACAAGTGAGGGGGTCACTCAGAATCTACAGACAGAAGCGGGATGACTTTTGGAGGGGGTCACACCTTTCGAGGCTAAATAGGCGACCTGGTCACACCTGTCAGGCCAGAATGAGTGACCTAGTCCCCTCTCTGGGCCCGATAAGAGCGACCTGCTCCGAAAATTGAAATTTTTTTGGTCCTGAGCCAGATCCAGCCGACAGTAACCTATATTGTGGCCAAAAGGGCTCGAATTGGCCTTGAGGAGGCTCGGCAGTAACTAGAAATGCAAATAAACAGAGATCTAAACTAGATTTTAATAGAAATTTAAACTAGGGCAAAAAATAGAATTAAAAACTAAAACTTTGAAAAATAAACCCAGGGATCCTGTGGGATCGACCTAGCATGGTCACCAGTTCTGTAGCAGGGATTTCTCCCTTACTAGGGAAGGAATGGATACCTTCCGTCTATAGGACAGAAGGATAGGGTTCTTGATGGTAGTGTAAGAAAAACAAAATGGAACTGAAGCAAAGAGAACAAAAGAGAAATAAATGGAAACCCTGCACACAAGGTTAGACTCTAGAAACCTGCATACAACTTGTTAGAACATAAAATAAACCTACAAGAAAACTAAGTTAGAAAAACTAGAATAAAAATGACAATAAACAAATCTTATACCTCTTGGTGGAAATGAGCCACCATGCCCTAGCTTGGAGAAGCACCTCTCTCTTGAGAATGGGGGAGCTATGGCTCAATGGGAGGAGAAATGAGAGGGAGTGTGGGTGGATTGAGAGACAAATGGTCTTAAGGCATCCACTTGGGAAGCATAACAGTATGCAAGGGAGGAATCTTCTGAGAGTGACCCCCACCCCTCTATTTATAGCTTTTTTAGGGTTCTAAGCCCCTAGTGAGGGCTTTAGCCCCTTTCGCTCAATCTTTAGCTCCTTTTAGGGTTTTAGGATCCTTTGAGGGTTTTTAGCCCCTTTTTGGAGGCTTTATCCCCTATGAGAGCTATTTAGGCTCTTTTTAGGGGTTTTTAAGCCCTTTTTCATGTTTTTAAGCCTTCTTGAGGGTGTGGGGGTCAAATGGGGTCAAATGAGGGTTGTATATGGGTGGTGTAGGCCATGTAGAGCTGAATGAAGGATTTTTTGGGTTAAAAATATCCAATATCTAATAATTACCTTTCACCTTCCTCGATCTACCTTTTCCCTTCAAGTACTCCCCTTCAAAATTGTTATTGGATTCAAGATCACAAATGCAATGTAAATTGAGCTTTGACCCTAAATTAGGAAAATATTCACTAATATACAACATGTTTTGGTATAATGTATATCCCTCCATCATAGAACCCTCAACACATGCTCGTTGTCTAACCAAACCCTTCATAAATTTCAAGTGCCTCTCAACCATCCACATGGACCTTAAGTGCACAGGTCCACACAGTTCAATCTCCTCAACTTAGTGTATGAGGTAGTGTTCATGTGCATTGAAAAATGTTGAAGGTAGATGCTTGTGCTTCTGCATTTCACACATGAGACGAGGAATTTATCTCCTCCAATACTTTATATCTTCTTTATGGATTTCTTTAGATGACAATCATCTACAAGTGACACAAACCAATAACGATATTTAACAAAAAAAAACATTAAATGATATAACATGAATTATATAATATGAATTAGATCGATGAATTAAACAAACACTAAGCACATGGAAAAAATCGCTAGTTACCTCATGTATTTCCCAAGATTATATATAACTTGTTTGACATTGCTGTCGAAGTTGTCCAGGAGAGAGAGAGGTAGAACACACTGTAACAATATACAAACCACATCATTTTTTAAACAAAGAGTAGACAAAAAAAATAACAACAATATGCACTGGAATTAAAAAAACAATAATTATATGGATACCATAATTACTACCTTCATGAAGACATGCCAATCATGTGTTTTCAACCCCAGAAAATCACCTTTCTTTGTTATCATATTCTTCATGTTCGCACAAAATCCAGTGGGAAAATTAATTTTCCGCATGACTTCTTTTACAACATTACTTTGTTGCTCCGTTAACATCCATGGAATTGAATTTATATTAATTTGGTCTCCGTTGCTATGAAATTGAATGACATCTTTCATTGCATGGTTGCCTTCTTGAATGTCTTTGCAAAATTTGACAATTTTTTCTTTGTCGCTCCTTAGCTCCAATAGTCGCCATAATTTTTCAGTGACATTCTTTCTGATATGCATTGTATCAAACAGATGAGCAATTTGTAGGTGCTCATGGTAGGGAAACCTGCTAAATTATTTAGGATAATTTTTCATTCCTCGTGGAAGCTCATTAATGCCTTCATGATCATGACGGA
This sequence comes from Pseudotsuga menziesii, assembly GCA_001517045.1. Classification (NCBI taxonomy): domain Eukaryota; kingdom Viridiplantae; phylum Streptophyta; class Pinopsida; order Pinales; family Pinaceae; genus Pseudotsuga; species Pseudotsuga menziesii. The sequence continues at coordinate 43,337 of LPNX010552406.1, forward strand.
AATCATGAATCATAGTTTATAAAGAAATTACACAAATCAATGGCCACTACATTAAACAACACACAATAAAAAAAAAATATGTAACTTTTCATATATGATGATCCATACATACCAACTTGACGATTTCTATTATATTGCAACTTCCATAAGTGAGGTGTCATTCTCAGTGGTTTTAATGCAGTCTCTTGCTTCCCATTGAATTTTTTTTTTCAATTGTTCAATACCTGTGAATATTAGAGAGGAAGTTCCTATACTCATCAAACACCTCATTTCTTAAGCTTTTTGCACGACGTGATTTGATCTTATGACCACAAACTAGACATGCAAATTTTCCCTTTGTCTGAAGCCTACATAAAGATATGGAATATCTTTGTCAATTATAATTATATATAAAATGAATGGAATATTTATAAAAACATCCATCCATAGTACTATATTAACTAGTTCATAAAATTAAATGCAATTAAAGTGGAACTTAAAAATACAAACCACAAAAATGGGTGAACCCTGGGGCATCATGTATTGTCCATACAAGCATTGCATGGAATTGAAATTGCATTTGTTGTATTGGTCTATATACGTCATACATACTGATGCAATTCCATAACCTTAGTAGATCGTCTATAAGATGTTCGATATATACATTCATCTCTTTAACTTGGTACTTACCTGATTGATTTGAAGTACATATAAAATATATAATTATGAGTACCATTTAGATATATAAAACATGCACAAGAGGAGAATAAAAATATATATATGACATTAGGAAACAAAATACGACAAATGAGATGCCACAACTACATTAAAAATAAAACAGCTGTAGACATGATATACCTTGAATAATCATCAACAACATTATGTCCTCTCTCTTTATTGACAACCGTGGAGGAATGTTATTGTTGATAACAAAAATAGGCCACACCGTGTAAACGGATCTCATCTCTACAAATGGATTGACACCATCTGCTGCCAAATAAATCCTAAGATTGCGGGGTTCTTCTTTAAAGTGAGGCCACTTTTCCTCCATATCTCTAAATCTAGAACCATTTGCAGGGATTCAAATAACGTCATCTTGACTTGTGTTCCTTGCATGGTAATCCAAAATTTGTGTTATGTTTTTGCACCTGAACAGTCATTGCAAATGTGGAATAACGAGAATATAAGGAAGAACCTTGCGAGGCACATTTTTTGTTACTTGATCTGTTCGATATCTACTTATATGAAATTTTGGACATTCCGTTGCAAATTTATGCTGATTATAATATATAACATGGTCATCGAGGCATGCATGAATTGCTTCAGAATGCATTCCAATTTCTTTCATGATGGGAAATAAATCTCAATATGTGCATGGTAAAATATTTGATGGTGGTAACAAAAATTCAGCTATCAAGCTACATCAAATTAAAATAAAAATTGAGTTAATATAATATATAAATGATATTAATGAAACACATTTCATCCATATTAATTTAAATTGTGAATTAACAATACAATTATTAGAGAAACAAAGATAACCTTTATCACGGTCATATATATGTGATGGATTATTTTACATAGCTTAACATCCATGTGATTGATATGTTTGAAAGACCATTCATAACCTTCAAGCTCATTATCAACAATATAGTAGAGAGAAGATTTATGTTGGAGCCTTCGTAAAGGGGTTTGTATGCCTTCTCAAGAAGAGGTATATCGTGAACATCATCAAAGCCATCAATATTTTCATGAGCATCGCCATCATCATCATCCATTCTCACATTGAATGAATCATATAACAATGTATTTGTACCATCATCTTCAACTACGTTATCAGTATGGCCATCTTCTTCAATAGGATTATTAACTTGTTCTCCATTAATCATAGCTCCATGTTCCTCTGGTACTTGTTCTGAAATCAGTTCCTCTGGATGATATGTCATAGGATGTATTTCCTTTATAATTACATGAATACATCAATAGATATAAGTTAATATAAGAAATATTAAAATAATACATACATTTACCAAAGCAAAAAATATGAAATGCTTTATTTTGCTAAACTTACAAATGGACGATATTCATTTCCCCCCTCAGCGTGTCCATGTTCCCTACAATGTTTTGTGGTTGTTGTGATCAATATTCTTCTCCTCTTAAATCCTCTGTATTCACTACATGGGAAATAACATTTCCCAATACCCCTTATTTTCCCTACATCCCACAGTCTAGCAAGCAATTGTCGATTTTGTTCGTTTGGATCAGGAATATTGCTATTTGACATTTTGTCACAAAAAAACTTGAATGAATACTATCGACGATCTTAAAATATCAAGGTCCACACATCAATATTTTTGCAAACGGTCGTTTTTCAAAGAATAAAATAGTTTCTGCAAACCGTTTTTCAAAGAATAAAATGATATCCGCAAATGGTCCATCGAAAAATAAAATAATTCCGCAAACCATCTATCGAAGAATAATACAATTCCTCAAACCACACATCGAGGAATAAAATAATTTCCGCAAACCGTCTGTCATTTCTATAGAAAACATGTCGAAATGTTTCTATAATTTATATATTTTCAAGTTCAACATTCATCAGATTACCGACGATAATGACCCTAGTTACCGTTGCAAAAAATTTCCAAATCCGAAATAGTTGAAGGTCGAAAATCCAAGAAAGTCTGAAGTTTTGGGTAAAAAATACGACGAAGTTGAAGGTCGAAAATCCGACGAATATGAAGGTCAAAACAACGACAAAGTATGAATTTATGCCTCGAAACTCCAACGAAGTTGAAGGTCGACAATCCAACGAAGATTGGAGGTCAAAAATTTGACAAAGTCTTGTGTAAAAAACCGACAAAATTCATAATTTGAAAGTTAAATGTGACAAAACATTAGATTTCGTCGGATGTCGTTGGATTTTGTCATTGGATTTTGTGTTCAAATATTGTTGTGTCGCTAAGGAATATATATTTTATTCAACTAACCCAATGGAAACTGTGAAGAAGGATTTGAAAATTTCCAATCAAGAACTTCTTAGATTGATTGTAATCAGAACCAAGACTGAATAAATTAAAGCAAGAATTGATGACTTGAGGCAAACAATATAATAGTATGAGGTAAGTGGCATCTTTGAGATATTTTACGAACTATGAAATATATTCATTTATGTTATTTTTTTTGTATGATCTAGTCAATTAAAGTTTTCTTTTTGTACGACTTTTGGGAGATAACACATGTGCATCAAGTACAGGTTATAGAGGTCGGTATTGGTAGTAGCGATGGTTCAACACATCGTCAATCTATCATACCAACGAGGCTATTTGATTCTCCTGACCAACAATTCCCTTTAGATGTTAAGACCTCATCGGATGTTGGAGATCAGCAAGGCCCTTAACCCACTACTACTTCACAAGATATTAGATAGAACAGTAGCATCAAATGTGAAAGTTTTTATCCTGGAGCAATACGTGTGGTTAGCAGGGGATCATTGCCCGTTACCTTCTTGGTGGACCATGATTATGTTCCAATAAAGATACAGAATATTGCAGGTATTATTTAACTAATTCAGTGTTTTTTTTCATGTAATTCAAAGCCATGTACCTCAAATTATTTTTAATTAATGATCATATTCATTTTGTAGGAAAAAAAAAATTTATAAGAACCTACATGAGAATGCATTGGAGATTTTTGGGCCCACCATTATTCGTACATGGTGGAATGCCCAAAATGAAAAATTTAAAGATGATCTGATGAACCACATGGTTAGCTTGTTTGGTGATACCTTCAACAAAAAAGTTGTCACCACAACAGCTGGCTTAAATTTGAAATATGCCAGGGCAGATTATAGGGACAATTTGCAAATTAACCCTAAGTATGAGTGTTCTATGATGTTTCCAGAGAAGCAGTGGAATGCACTCATGGATGATGCAAAGGAGAAGGCATTGAGAAAACAAGGAAAGACTCGGCCACTCGGTTCAAGAAGGTATGACACATATCATATTTTAAATGAATAGTGTTCAATTTTTTCTTTACTTCTAAATATATTTGAGTTGTGATATCTAACATATTCAAAACCTTTCATAGGCTCCTCGACACCTCTAAAGAAAAAAAAGAAAGAGTATAAAAACATGGGCAGCACAAACTGGGCCAAGGTGGATATCAGAAACTAAGAGCACGAATTGTAAGAGTCAAATGATCATTATTTGTAGCCAATTTTTTTCTAAATGTAGCGAACAAATAATTGATTTATCACAAGCAATTTTCATGGTGTTATGCATTGCAGGGAAATTCTTTTCAAGAGGCATCCATTGAAGAAGACTTGAGGCTCGGCTTCAAGTATAGTTTTCAACATGTGCTGGAATGTCAAAAAATCTTGGGGCAAACCCCAATTTCCCCCATTAACGCACACATGGGTAAATAAAACCAATAAGGCCATCATTATAATGTACTTGTGCAATCTATTCAAGAATGATTGAATCAAAAAATAAATGTCTTTTTTTGTTTTCAGGGTGAGAGCAACAAAAGCAGTGAGGGTAGCGGTACCGAATAGGTAACACATGAAAGTGGGGAGATTCCTCATGGTGGTGATGATAAACCTAGCCACTCATGTATGTATGCTATGAAACAAAAGTATTTAATATGGTTTTAAATATATAATTGATGGCGTGTACTAATAAATTTTCTTTTATCAATGGTAGAGCATGTACTTGCTCATGCTCAATTGGAAGAGGAAAAAATAGCAGAACCAATGAACACTCCAGTTGTCTCAGCTAGTCAGCCAATGGGTAAAGATCATTGTAATCATATTGGAAATAATGAAATATGTATCTCAATAATAACTACACATTTATATCTATATAACTGACTTGGTTTTTTCAGATGATACCCCTCTCCAATGATCTCCACGCCCTGTTAATCAATGTACCAGAAGTATGGTACAGGAGAGCATGCCCACACAATCAACAGAAAGAGAGGGAACAATAACTAAAACAGATCATCACAATGAAGATGATGTCCCCATCTTGGAATTTTTGGAAAAAAATAAAAAATAAAAAATAAATAGTTATATACATTTAAGATTTGTATTTAACTGAATAAATACATGAAATATTTAGAGTTTTGTTACAAGTTTCTTGATTTAGTCAGTGCATGGTCATATTTTAGAATTGAGGTTTATAATGTGAATGTTATTGCTTAGTTCATATTTATGACTATGTGAGACATATTTCAAGGACTATGGTTATCCTCAAGGGGTTGGCCACCCCTTCCTGAGTTAACCTGAGGAAGATAAGATGACCATATCATTTATAATTGGTTTAGATATAATATATTCATGTTATTGTTATTTCAGCATTTTTTCCTTTCATTAACAACTTAGATCTGATATATATTGCTAATGTTATTACTGTTTTTCTTTTCAGTACTTTAATTATTATTGTAGCTCTTTGTTTGATAGTATTGTGCTGATTAAAACAATTAATATACATATATTTGTGTTTTTTAAAATTTATATGTGAAATGTTTGTTTACTTTGTTGCATAGCTTATTTTTTAATATGTGTGACATATTTTGAGGACTATGGCTATCCTCAAGGGGCTGACCACCCCTTGTTGTGTTAACCTAAGGAAGATGAGATGGCCACATGAGCTTCCTTATCCAGTGATGATGATTATGAGATTCCACTCTTTGCATGAGAAACATGAGACGTATGACCACATACAGTTGAGAAGGCCATGTAACCTACCCTCGCGTTGACTTGATGTGCATGAGCCTAGTATGACATCATGTTGCCTTTATATGTTACATTGACTTGCATGTTTACTTGTATGTGATGTTTAGCCTTGTGGTGACTTTTGATTGACCCTTGCATGGTAACGTTGAGTTATACAACCCATAAGTGTTGACGTCCATCCTGTTGATGACTAGCGTTATGGCCTTAGGATTGTTTTCCACCCTTGTGTTGACCTTAAGAGCTCTCCTTAGGTCCCATCCACCATAGCACTACCTTATATGACTTTTTGGAGTACTTTGCTATCATTTTTTATTGTGAGTTGGTAGTACTGTTGTGGTTCTACTATTTTTTATTTGTGAGCTTGGATGATCTATTTTAGGGTATTTTCTAGTTTTGGGTTCTCTCCTTTCACATGTATATTGTTCTAGTTGAGTCTTGTGCAAGTAACCTAACGCTAAGAGGTTGATTTTTGTTTAATAAAAGCATTTTTTCTAAGGATAANACATGAAGTATATTGAGGTATGGTTTTTCTTTTCCACAAAAATTACATAATTTTATTGTACTATAATGATACAGACAAGGGCTGATTCTATATCCTTATAGTTTGTAAAGTCAAAGGCCATATTTGTTGGCAAAGGATTCTCTCAAAAAGAGGGGGTTGATATTGGTGAGACTTTTGCTCCAATTTTAAGAGATTTTGGGATGCATGGGAAAGACCCAATTTTTCTCCGTGTCTCTTTGTTTCTGTGCATGGTTACCTTTTAGTGATCATATTTTTTTTCTCTACAATTAATTAAAGTTATGCTAATATATCAAATATCTAACATGTTCGATACGAATTTCCAACTCAACATAGCATGGCCCTTCATCAAGCTTCACCCAAAGATCCTCTCAAGAATGATTGGAACAATTCATGGTTGATCCATGTGAAAGACCAGATCTAGCCTTGGCAGGGCCCAGTGAAATAACTCATAGATGGATGTGATCCATCACATATGATTAGCATAGATAATCATGTATCAATCTATTTGGGTTGGATGGAATCTTTACCTCATTCTAAGGCCTTTTACTACAAGCATCAGTGTGATCGCATATTTTCCTTCATCCTCGATGCAATGTTCTAAACCAGTCGTGCAAGGTTCCCTTCATTTTCACTTTGGATCTATTTTTCCTCTCTACCATGTTAATTGTTTTCTTTGTGACTCTCATGCTTTCATGATTCTTTTATTTCTTTTCTATGGATATAACAAGTCCATCATTCTCCACATAAATATCATCTTCAATATTATCCTTATCATTTTTCTCAACAAAATATTCTGCAATTTCTCTTATGATCATAAATTACATAATTTTATTGTATTGTAGTGATACATACAAGTGTTGATTCTAGATCCTTATAGTTTGTCAAGGACAAATTTGTTGGAAAATGATTCTCTCAAAAAGAGGGGTTTCATATTGATGAGACTTTTGCTCCAATTTCAAGATATTTTGGGATGCATGGGAAAGACCTAGGTTTGGTAGGTTGTAAGTGAAGTCTTCCTTATACAACGGAAGTATATTTTGAACATTCTTAAATTTTAGAGTTTAATAGTGGAGAATAATCTATGTTAATATACCTTTAGGTTCATAGGTGGCCAACATATTATCAAAGACCCTAGAAAAGGGGAAGTTCAAGATGTTGAGAGAATATCCCAATTTGATGGAGAACCTGTCCCTTATTGCTTTGAATCCATTTTCCATTGTCCTTTTACTGTTTGAGTGCTTGGAGTTTGAGGAGGTATGACACACTTATATGAGAGAAGTTATTATGCATGAAGGCACATTCCTCAAGAATACATCCATAGGTAAGGTGCATTACTCGAGAGTTACACTATAGTATGTTCTTCCAATTATAGTATGTTCTTCCAATTCTTATCATTATGTGGGGTGTTAATTTAGAATTTGGGGTGAGTTTTAGGGGGTGGAATAATGTTGTCCATAAAACTCTGTTTACATCCCGTGGCATCACATTTTTTAGAAGTCTTAGTATGTCTTTTGGAGTTCATCACATATTGAAAGTATTCTTAGATTAGACATTGCTTAGGGTAGTGTCTTCTTTCGAAAATTGGAAGCAATTTTTAGAATTCTTATCCTTCCTTCACCTCAGTACTTCATGCCTTCTAGAGCCTTACCAACAATAACAAAACCCCCTCCTAGACTACCAACTCCATTAATACTACCTCTACAAATTATAAAATAGGTGTTCCCAATCCTCCAAATTGCTTGATCCTAGTTAAGGAATCCCATTCCTCATCAAATGGTGGACATTTTCACACTCATGAAACCATCCATCACTTACAATGCCACTTTTGTTGGCCATCCTTGCACAAATATGTATAAGACTTCATCCATTATGGGTCTTGTAGTCATGCTAAACATGTCAATCATAAAGTTGACATTTATCAACCTCTCCATATTACTTCTTATATTTGGGAGTCCATTTCCATGGATTTTATTAGCGATATTCCTCCCACACTTTACTGCATTTTTGCCATTGTTTTCCATTTTTCCAAGACGAGGATCTTCATCCCTTTCACTAAAACCACTGATGCTTACCAAGTTGTTTCCTTATTTTTACAACATACCTAGACATATTTTGGGTTCCCTTCCTCTGTCCTTTATGATTAAGACCCCTGATTTCTCAACCATTTTTTGAAAAATCTATCAAAATTACTAGGCTATATTCTTCTTTATTCATAAATTTTCAACCCTAAACTAACAACAAAACTAAAGTCACAAATTGTACCTTAAATCATGCTCTCCCACTTAGTTCAATTACAACGAACATTTTCGACACTTATCGTCATATCATCCAACATAGCTATAAGAGAGCCATACATTCCTCTGCTAACTATTCTCCATTTATATTTTTATATGGCTTGCAACATCTCATTCCTTATGAAATTACAATCACCATATCATTAGTGTTGTATTCTCATTATGCTTCCAAACAATATCAAGCGTCCACCTTTCTGCAATGAATAGAACATACACATTGTAGGGTCCAAATCACCTTGCAACAACTCCAAGATAAGCACAATGGATTCCATGATGAACATTGGTTACCTTCAACATTTCAAGTTGGTGATCATGTATGGATCCCTTTGAGGAAACAATGCTTCAAACAATAACAACCTTTTGGAGGTCATCAACTATTGAAAGTTTTTTATATTAGATGTCGCTTATGGTGGTGTCTTCTTTTTTCTATTAAAATACTCAGATACCGTCTCTATAGCGACAGAAAGGACTTGGTAGTTCATTATCTCGGCAACGATATTCCGTTGCTATAGTGACGAGAAACCATCGCTTGTATGGAAAGCTCGTCTCTTTATGCATGGTGGGTCATCACTATAGTGACACTTAAGCATGCCTATAGTGATGGGGAATATATTGCTTATATAGTGAATTCGTCGCTATGTGCATGAAGGGTTGTTTGTCTAGGAACGATTTTATGTCACTAGAGCGATGAAATTTTGTCTCTACAGTGACAGCTAAAGTTTTCTATATCGACACACCAATGTTGCTATAGCGACATATCAACCTTACTATTGCGATAAATATCCATCGCTATAGCAAAGGAAATTGATTTGTAAGCATCATCCATGCATGTTGTGTGCAATCTATTTCTTATCGCAATGGCGAAGAATGGTTCGACATGTGGCTATAGCGATGAAAATGTTTCCACAAAAATATGGGGTGATGTTCATCGATATAGAAACACAAAATTGTTGCAATAGTGACGATTTACCATGGGAAAATGTGCCAATGTACTAGTGTTTGTTATCACAAATACATTCTGCAATTGGGATACCATGATGCAGCATACAAACTTGTCTTTTATTTTATTCCAGGCTATTTTCACATGGGGTGTCAGCGTGGATCTTTACAACTTCAGTTATTCTAGAGCCTTGTTCATTAGATTTTCCTTTACAGGACTGAGCTTCAGAGGTCCATTAAGATGCTTTTGGTGATGATCTAGTTCATTTTACCAGAGCAGCGGATCAGAGTTGGTTCACATAGTTATATAGGGGCTTATCAGTTGGAGACAGGCATATTTAGTGAGATCAGGTATACACTTCCTTGGTTTGATTTTGCTCTATGATGTATGTCAAACAACTATGTTTATCAGGTTAGGATGATTATGGTGACCTATGAGTATATCTATTGTTCCTCTAACATGTGTTGTGATTAATGAAGGGACTTGATGTAAAGACTATTGCTCATGCCATGCTTATACAAATAGTAAACCTTAGTGCTAGGTTGGTTCCATTTATCACTTGCCCCGTCCATCCAGTTTCATCCATTGTAAACTTATCCTATGACTTAGATTGTTTGAGACTTTTGAGATTGAAGATCTTTTCCCCATTTTGACCTCTACGCATGATGGATTCCATGTTGTTTTGTGTCTCGGCTCTGAGTTGTGCAATAAAACTTGTCAAAACCTTAGTCCTTCTGGGCCAGGAGAACCCGCTGGTGTTGGTTCTTGAGCTTAGGTGAGTTGGGTTTTTAATCCTTGACCACTCTAATCGGTTTCCCCCGATGTTTGGTACTGACTGTGGATATTCCCCCGTGTTTCCTGAGAAGTTGTCATCTAAAACTTGAAGCAATATGTCTACCATCATTACATGCATTATGAGTTATATGATATATATTATGAAATGAAAATCCTGCAAATGAAATTGAAAACTATGTCTTTAGTCACAAATCAAAAAGGCTATAAAGTGAAATTGTTAAAGGCCCAAATAAAGAACTGGATAAACAAATGCTAAATCTAAATATTGGTGGCCATCTGATTGAAATGCAATGATTAATTCCTCATAGATCCTAGGGGTTTTGATGTGATATGGAGTATTGGACAGCTAATTCTAAGTGTCTCCTAGGATCTATTCACTATAGTTTCTTGTGTACTCAATGCAAGGGTCCTAGAAAAGATCCTCACAGGTCTTGTTCTTCAGCTTGGATGTGAGTCATAGACATGATTGTTAAGGTTGAATGGACACTTTTCAGATCATCTCATCCACCTGTAAGACACCACCATTCCCTATTGTTCAATCTACCATGCATATGTCACTTTGGTTGTGTGTACTTGTCATTATTCTGATAAATCACAAAGTCAAAGTCAGTAAGAAGTCATTATCCTTTGCCTCGGCTGTGTTTTCCATCATCACCCAGCAATAGCACCCTTTTTACCCTTTGTAAGTATGGCATGGATAAGCATACTTCCAGAAAAGTTCCAAGATTCTTCAGAAGCACATGTATATCTTACAATTATTATTATTTGTCACCAAGATTATGAATAACTAAGTTAAGCTTGGTTTTGATATACTTTATTGGAGCATTTCTTACCCTGGATGCTTAGAGGATCATATTGATACAATATCTCACCTTGATTTTGGGTACTTTGACCTGGTCAACCCAGTTGACCAAGTCAAACATAGTTCCCAAGGCAGTGACTCGAAAAACAACAAGATCTATATTTGTTCCAAACATGCCCAAGACCAAAATTGTGATTTCAGTTTTGAGAGTTTGGCCCTCGTTCTCCTGATAAGTGATTATTATCACTTAATTATTTGCCAAATGATCAAATTTTATTGCATATAATGGAAGTATGTTTGGTTCTCCTATAGTAGTGCAGTGTTCCAGGGGGTATGAGTAGTCACTTATACAATTCTTCTATGTCTCTAGATCATCCAGTCCAGTCAGTTTGGCCTAGTTTGCACCATGGATAGAGTTATGGTTGATCTATCATTTTCCAGAGATTGTACCAGCAGAAATGAACTAGAGAATTCACTAAAAAAAATGATTTGGCCTCCTAGGTAAAGGAAATGGCTTGGAATTTTGGCAGATGATGTGTTTCAGCATCCCGTACAGTCCTCTAGTAGTTTTCAGTCAGCAAATGTCCGAATTATTTTATATTGGCTCAGCGAGTGAGGAAAGAACCCTAAGGGGTGCCCCCTCAACTTAGCCATTAATGTATTTCATTGTTATATCATATATTATGAAGTTTTCAATTGGCCTACGGTGAATTAAGCACCTAATGACCCCCTCCTATATATTATCATGCCACATCTTATGTTATAAAGTGACTTTCACTTTATAGAGGTGTCCTTGAGAAAAGTGTGCCCCCTCTTTTGACTTAGCCACTTGATCCATGTATCAATCTATGTATGTTGATATCCACCGTTGATGATGTTTTAATCTCAACCATTGGATGTAAAAGTGAGTTAGGGTTTATGTCTCTCTCAAACTATCTAAGAGAGGTGACCGCCCATTTTATTCATGAGCACTGGCACCAAAATTTTGAATAAAAAGATTTTGTTTAAGACTACACACTTGTTTTTTCTGGATGAATGAATGAGTTGATGACTATCACTGCTTTTCTTCTACACTGAGATAAATCCAGCATAGTTTTTGGACTGTTCTTTGTTCCTGTTTTACTTGCAGGTTGAAGGAGGTGATTTTGAGAGAGGCTCATTGGTGGGGAGACTCACCCTGTGGCCGCAAATTGTTTTTGGTTATCAGGGAGTTGCAAATTCTTTATGATTTTTTTCCCTGTACTTTCTTTAGCTTGCATTTCCTATTTATTTTCCATACTGATTTATTTTCCTTGGTGTGATAGGTACAACAGGGGCGCTAGGGTCATTAGCAAAAGCAACACTTCATCAAAAGCTTGCTCGAAATTATTATTTCATCTAAAGAAATGTATCCTTCATCATCCAGGAGGTCATCAACAATGATTCAGGTATGTTTCCTAGGTGGGTTCTTCTCTGTTTAATTTTCTCATGCATTTCCCATCACTGCTTTCATTAAAAAACCCTCATTTAAAAGTAGGAAAAATCACCACACCAATTTGCACCAGGAATTGGAAAATTTGGTGATATAGGTTTTGTGCAACATACCAAAAAAACCCCTCTCCCTCAAAAACATCAAGCTTGGATTCCACTTCCCATCTCCAGGCACTGGTTTCAGTCTGGGAGAAAGCACCCTTCCTTGAGCAGCCAACTAGTTTCTCTTTGTTTTCTATTCAATATCACTTGGATATTTTCCACTATCAAATATTTCATCCAAATTAGTGTGTAAGAAGCCATAATTGTCAAAATCAACTGTGTATTGGGGATTTCTCAATCATCTACTTAAATCCCCCCAGGGTTCGAGTTTGATCGTTTGAACTGACACACTAAATCCTAGATCTGATTCAAATCTTTGAAAGCCACTCGATATTAGCACTTGAATAACATTTCAGGTCTATAATCACCACCCTACTCTAGTGTCATTAATTTGGGGCACATACTTAAATCTAGGGTTTCAAGCACTCACCTTAGGTATTCTCCGTCAAGAGTTTGATCTAGTGATTTGTCTTCGATCTGTCCTTTCAAGATAAGATCGATTCTCCCTCATTATCACTCAGGCATTCAGTGGCATAAAGTGAAGGAATCCCTAACCAACATGACAACCATCCATCTTTTGGGGGTTATGGTTTTCATAGGTCGCGGATTTGGTTTCTTTTCCCCTTTGCCATCTAGTATTGAATTCATCTATTGAGGAAACTACAAGATCTGTGATGACATTTTTGGTGTCATTTCCAGGGAGGTAGAGGATTACGTTGGTTCATTATACACCTTTGGTGTCTATGAATGTGGTTACATTATTATTCATGCATATCACACCCGGTCTTAATTCCAATGGTTGCATTTCAATTACTTAGCTCAACAGAATCACTGTATTTTCTATATCTCTCCCACGACATTTTATTTTCAGTGAACACGAAAATTTGTTCACCTAGCGACTCCCATGAGGGACCTACCCACGAGTATAACCTCCGAAGCACGAATAATCCTGAAAGTTCATTGACATACATTCATAATCATAACAAAAATATTAAAGATCGGTCTTCAAACTTCTATTGGAGGGTGGTTAATTCATCTCAACAAGTCTTGAATAGCCCTCTAGAAGCTTTTCAATCAAGTCTTATTTTTTCAACATAATTCTCCGACCTCCAATTTGAATTCTCTCACTCCTCCGAGTAGTCCTCCCAGAGTAATCTCTCTAATGGCCAACACCAATCCTCCTGTAGGACCTAGGAATTTCGAAAGCCAAGCCAATCCAAGCCTTTTGATTTCTCACTGATTCAAGGTGATCCTCATGATGTGCCTGAGAAGTACTTTGATAAATTGCCAAGATTCAATGGACCTGTTGCGGTGCCTATTGAAGAACATATTGAATCAGTATGGAACTACATGGATGCATTTAGGGTTGAAGCTGAAGATGTCTATATGGTTTTCATCAAAGCATCATTGGAAGGAGATTCCCAAGGTTGTTTTGATATATTTCCTCCAGGACCGATATATGGATATGATACCTTTACCAGAGATCTTATAAAATATTTGTCATCTAAGCAAGATAATAGGTTCCTGCTAAATCAACTATTCGAGGTTAAAAAGAAGGAAAATGAGACTATCAACAAGTTCAATGTAATTTTGACAAGCTTGTCTCAAACGTTCCCCAATATCTAAGACCGACAACTCATGCTATCCTGATACTCTACTTAAACGCTTTTGAAGGATGGTTTGGTATAAATCTTAAGGAAAAGAACCCTAATGACCTCAAAACCGCTCAAACCTGGTCCAAGAAAGCTAAAGCTAACATAGCCTCTATGGGAAAGAAGGAATTCTTAGATGTTTACGCTCCCTCTTCTTCTCGTAGTGATCCAAAACCCAGGAAGACTAAAGAACCGTTATGAGTGAGGAAAAACAAACTCTGAGCCAATGTTTGAAATTATCAAAAGCCTCACACTGTTCGCAAAGGACATAGCAAAAACTAGGGAGCCTGGTAGGAACAAAAATTCTTATGACCCGAGACCTTATTGGAACACCCAAACAACGCCCATAGATGAAAATAAGCAAAATCCTAGAAGAAATGAGCCTACTGAGAATAGAAATGTGAACATATGTGAGTGACCTAAGGAAGAATCTAAAGTCTTTGACCCTGAGGATCAAGGCATAAACTTAGTTGAAGATTTCACTGATGAGGAGGACTTTGGTAAAGTCTTACTGGAAGATGAATATTGGGAAGAAGAAGAAGGATTGGTGTGCATAAGAACACAACCTACCACATAGGTTTACCAATGCAGAAACAAAGAGAAGAACATAACACCTTTCCTAAATAAGCATATAATTATAGAAGAGGAAGAAGTGGAAGAACAAGATCTTTATGACTATGACCTAGGGATAGACATAGAACAAGAATTGCATAAGGTCATTCAAAATGTGTCCCTGAGTGAACTAGTAAAGTTACCATCAGTTAAAGATCAAGTTCAACAATTCTTTGATAGTATCCTGGTAGAAAATGCTCCCAATATTTTCTATGAGTCATGCCATGTCCAGAGTGTTAGATATCAAGAGGTAGATGTAGATCCCTCTATCCATATTCACACTGTTGTTTATGAAAGGAAGAGTGGAGGACACCCTCCTTTATACCTTACATTACAAATCAAAAACCTCTTACTCCACAACTGCATGTTAGACTCGGGTGTTGCTATGAACATTATGCCTTTAAGCATTATGAAATAAATGGGATTAGAAGTCACTCGTCCATATGGAAATGTATGTGCAATTGATTCTAGGAGTGTTCAAGCATATGGCCTAATCAAAAACTTGATAACGGACTTGTTCGCTTGGCCTGATTTAAATACATTGATGGGCGTAGTTATGTTTGATCTTCCTCCTGTGTATGTCATGTTGCTATCTAGGAAATGGGTTATTGGGTTGGGCAGATACTTGATGATGGATTTATCATATGCATGCATACCTAATTCTAACATAAATCTGATAAGAATTTCTAGGGAGCCTTTTATTGATAGATACCTACAAACCTACAAAGATGGACTAAAGAATACTTATGGAAAAGGTGCCTTGGGTGTAGAAAGGATCAATGTGGTAGAAGATAACAATGATTATACACATGTTTTCTTCATGGGAGTAGGAAGCTCTGATTTCGAAGATGAGGATAATGTTAGGGTTAAACAAGAGCATATTCATCAAGAGTTGTTAGGGGAAATCTATGGTAATAGTTCGGAACATTTTTTTGATACCCCTAATCATCTATCTATCGAAGCTCCAAAATCCACCTTGCATAGTGAGGTTTCCACTGCAAGGATTAATATTCCAAATTCTCTTGAAAGAATAATTCACCGCCCTATCCGAGATATTTGGATAGACTTGAGAGGTAACTTAAGACAAGAAATGACAAATCTGGTTAATCAAAGCTGGGAGGAGGATGTTCTAATTAAAAATGTTTTGGGGGAGGAATTTTCCATGAATAATTTATTTACTTTTCAAGCCAACACTTCTCCCTTGGTAGTTGAAAATGAAATCCAAACTCCTTCTAGTGATCAATCTAAATTAAGTAGTCAACATCATGTCAACATGAGCTGCCTAACCATGGAGCAAACCTAAGTAATTTTTGATACCCATCAATTCCTCATTTTCCATGTTTTTTGTTACCCCCTGAGAGTCCTCTAAATGAACAATCTGATGCATCTCACATTCTTATTGCACCTCTAACGTCCCTGGAAGATGTAGTAGAAAGAAACTTATCTAAAGTCTCCAGAAAAGGGAAAATGCCTATGCCCCATGGAGAGGGATCTAGTAAGCAAATTCATCATTTTGATACCATATCTCCCATTGAAGCCAATATTGATGAAGTGTTTAGAGATTTTTGGACTGTGGGGGAAACAGTTAAAGGAGTTATGTCAACGGACCCAGGGGAGGTTGAAAGTCAACCCAGCCATCCAAGAAGGGAAGTAAGAGAGATTTTGGTGGGAAGAATTGCCCTTCCAATAGAAGGGGATCCTCGGCATTTTAATGTTATACCTAAAAGAAGTAGGAAAATGTATTTTCCCCATGCCAAAGACAACCTTTGATGCCTCCATAATACCTACCCAAAATATTCCAGTTATTTATTCATTTGTCAATCGACGTAGGTTTCCTATGGTGATAAGGTGATTGTTGAGAATCGTGAATTTAATCATATCTCAAGGCAATCAGGAAACATTTGGATGGGACCACTAACAATAGAACGATTTGAAGGCAATATGTATTTTTTATCTACTAAAGATAGTCACAATTTCAAAGTTCCTGTAAATCAAGTTTATTTAAGGGACTACGTCCCTAGCACGACTTACCATATCATCTTTTCACTATCAGTTAGAGTAGGTACGATTGAATAAGCTATTTTGAGTAGTAGTTGAGTCTGTCTTTTTGTCTAATTGATGCATGAGTCTTCCATTTGTTAGAAGTGTTCGTGTTTTTTCTTTTATTGCATTTGAATTGAGCATATTTGAATTTAATTTTCAGCAATTTACTTTCCACCATTTATTTCCTTTCAGTTTATTATTACGCATGTATTTTTCCCATACATGATGCTCTCGTATTTCTTGCTTCCATGTGCACAGATAATAGGTAGTACCTGAAGAGGAAGCAGAAAAGCTTGAAGTGTTGGATTATTGTTGTTGATGGTGTTGTGGACCAGATATCTCTGAGGTTCTCAAGCATTCTCTTCATTAGAGCACGTGTCCCAGTTGAAGCGAGATGTTATCACATGTACATTCTATACCTGGGCTACCATGATGCATCATACATACTTGTCTTTTATTTTATTTTGGGTTATTTTTCACATGGGATATCAGCATGGATCTTTACAACTTCATTTATTCTAGAGCCTTGATCATCAAATTTTCCTTGCCATGACTGAGATTCAAGGGTCCATTGAGATCCTTTTGGTGATGATCTAGTTCATTGTAGCAAAGCAGCAGATCGGAGTTGGTACACACAGTTATAGAGGGGCTTATTAGTTGGAGATGTGTATATTTGGTGATATCAGGTTTACACTTCCTTGGTTTGGTTTTTCTCTATGATGTATGTCATACATCTATGTTTATCAGGTTAGGATGATTATGGTAACCTATGCTTATCTATATTGTTTCTCTAAAATGTTTTGTGATTAATAAAGGGACTTGATGTAAATACTATAGCTCATGCCATGCTTGTACAAATAGTAAACCTTAGTGCTTGGTTGGTTCCATTTATCACTTGCCCTGTCCATCCAATTTCATCGATTCTAAACTTATCCTATGACTTAGACTGTTTAAGACTTGTGAGATTGAAGATATTTTCCCCATTTTGACCTCTATGCATGATGGATTCCATGTTGATTTGTGTCATGGCTCTGAGTTTCAAAACAAAACTTGTCGAAGCCTTGATCCTTCTGGATCAGGAGAACCCACTGGTGTTGGTTCCTATGCTTCGACGAGTTGGGTTTTGAAGCCTTGACCTCTCTGGTCTGTTTCCCCCGATGTTTGGTCCCGACTGTGGAAATTCCCCCTAGTTTCCCAAGAAGTTTTCAACTAAAACTTGATGCAATATGTTTACCATAATAACATGCATTATCAGCTATATGATATATATTATGAAATATAAATCATACAGATGAAATTGCAAACTGTGTCTTTTGACACAAATCAAAAAGGTTATAAAGTGAAATTGTTAAAGGCCCAAATAAAGCAGTGGATAAACAAATGCTAAATCTATATAGTGTTGGCCATATTATTGAGATGTAATGATTAATTCCTCATGAAGCCTACGGGTTTTGATGTGAGATGGAGTAAGGGACAACTATTTCTAAGTGTCCCCTAGGATATATGCACCACAGTTTCTTATGTACTCAACGCAAGGGTCCTAGAAAATATCTTCATGGATCTTGTTGTTCATCTTGGATGTGAGTTGTAGACATGATTGTTAAGGTTGAACGGACACTTTTCATATCATCTCATCCACCTCTGAGACACCACCATTCCCTATTGTTCAATCTACCATACATATGTCACTTTGGTTGTGTGTACTTGTCATTATTTGGATAAATCACAAAGTTAAAGTCAGTCAAAAGCCATTGCCTTTTTCCTCAGCCTTATTGTCCATCCTCACCCAGTAGTAGCACCCTATTTACCCTTTGTAAGTATGGCATGGACAAGCAGATTTCCAGAAAAGTTCCAAGATTCTTCAGAAGCACAGGTATATCTTACTATTATTATTATTTGTCACCATGATTATGAATAACTGAGTTAAGCTTGGTTTTGATATACATTATTGGAGCATTTCTTACCCTTGATGCTTACAGGATCATATTGATTCAGTATCTCACCTTGATTTTGGGTACTTTGACCTAATCAACCAAGTTGACCAAGTCAAGCAAAGTTCCCAAGGCAGTGACTCAAAAAACAACATGATCTATATTTGTTCTAGACATGCCCAAGACCAATACTGCAATTTCAGTTTTGAGAGTTTGGCCCCGGTTCTCCTGATAAAAGATTATTATCACTTAATTATTGGCCAAATGATCAAATCTTATTACATATGGTAGAATGTTTGGTTCTCCTATAGCGGTACAGTGTTCCATGTGCTATCAATAATCACTTATACCATTCTTCTATTTTTCCATATCATCTAGGGCAGTAAGCTTGCCCTAGTTTGCACCTTAGACAGAGTTATGGTGGATTTATCATTTTCCACAGATTGTACCAACATAAATGAACTAGAGAATTCACTGAAAAAAATTGATTTGGCCTCCTGGGTCAAGGAAATGTCTTGGAATTTTGGCATATGATGTGTTTCAGCATCTCGAAGGGTCCTCCAACAATTTTCAGTCAACATATGTTTGGATTATTTTATATTGGCTCAGCGACTGAGGAAATCCCCCCAAGGGGCACCCCCTCAACTTGGCCATTGATGTATTTCATTTTTATATCATGTATTATGAAGTTGTAAAGGGGACTATGGTGAATTAATCCCCTAGTGACCCCCTCTTATGTGTTATCATGTCACATCTTATGTTATAAAGTGACTTTCACTTTAGAGAGGCATCCTTGAGCAAAGTGTGCCCCCTCTTTTGACTTAGTCACTTGATCCATGTATTGATCTATGTATTGTTGACCTCCACCGTTGATGATGTTTTAATCTCAATTGTTGGATGTAAAAGTGAGTTAGGGTTCACGTCTCTCTCAAACTATTTAAGAGAGGTGACCCCCCCCCCCATTGTATTCAAGAGCTCTGTATTAATCTGTCACACTAATCTAGTGACTAAAACATAGTCTCATAAGAGATTTCAAACAATTAAGCATGAAAATGGCATAATGGTGCTGCAGTAGGAGTAACAGCTCTGTATAATCAATAAATAATGAGTAATGCAATACAATAATCATGCAAGGTGCATGAATGCCAAGACAATTCAAATTCCCAAGGAGGTCATTCGAATTGAATGAATGGGTGTAGCTTAACTGAATGTCAGCCACAGTAAACACACCTAGTTATCCCACTGATTAAGCCATGATTGGCTCAACTAAGCTGTAACTATATTAGAGTGCAATGGATGACTGAGTCCAACTGAAGGTATCTCAGACCCATGTCATTGCATTCCAATCAACAAGTGGTAGCGCATCATTAACTCCAATGAACCCCGATGAGGTTAACTGAAGTCAAACTGGTCATCAGAAATGGTTGGAGGCGCCCTAGTTGTCTCCAGTTCATAAATATTAATAAAAATAATCAATAAATGAAATGGAGGTGCCTTAAAAACTCAGCTTAATTGATTGTAACAATCAGTTAGTAATTAGGTGCATTTATGACACTCAGATCACCCCAGAATGGCTCCCCAATTGAAGGAGGAAGCCCAGTTAGCCTCCCTGATTGAAGGTAGACGTGGGTATTCTCATGTTGATGTCATAGAGTGCTCATCCGATGCCAATTAAGTGAATTAAACTTAGGATAGTGGTTTAACAAGGAAAAATTGACCAAATTAAGTGTGCATGTTGGGTAAATGACTCCAACACCCCCCCTTAAGCTATACTCAGGAGGAGTAAAAAAAATGCATGAAATGCCAGGGCCCCTAAAAAAAAGGCCATAGGTCACCATGTACAATAATGTAACTCAAATAATGCTCAAAAATAAATCTAAGTGAGGAAATAGGGAAAATCCAGTGGGAAAACGCCCCCCTCAAGCAGAACACTAAAAGTAGTCTGATCACCCTGATGAACTCGCCCCCAACAGTGAATGGAGGTAAGTGAACTTCTTTTCTAAAAACCTCTTGGTGAAGATGTCTGCAATCTACTCATCAGTAGGGAAGTATTGCATAATGATGGTCCTCTCATGCACCAATTCCCTAATATAGTGCATGTGTATCTCTACATGCTCGGTCCTCTGCCTGGTAACTCGATCTGTGGATATATTAATAGCACTTTGATTGTCACAAAGGAGGATAGTGGAAAAAGTACTACCAATATCAAACTCTAAAAGAATTCCTTGCAACCAAACAGCTTGGATGCAAACATTCACCGCTCCAATCAGAATCTATGTAACCAACCCGCCCAATCGGAATCTATGTAACCAACCAGCTCTAGCTCGGAGTCTGCAGCATAGTGAATGTCGTAGGTCCTGGTTCCCTGAAGATACTGGAGGATCCTCTCGGCTCCCTTCCAATGAATATCATGAGGCTGCTGCATGTATCTTGACACAGAATTCACAGCATAACAAATATCATGTCAAGAATGAGTCAAGTAAAGCAAGCTACCAATCAGATCTCAATAAATAGTGCAGTCCATGGGAGGTGCACGTTTTCCTTCTTCAAGGTTGATCCCTAAAAGGAAAGGGAATGGAGCAGCCTTAAATTCAGCCATGTTAAACTTAAATAACAGGTCTGATATGTATTTGGACTGAGTGACCATTATCCCATCAATATTTTGCTCAATTTTGAGCCCCGGAAATTGCTTCAAGAGCCCCAAATCGCTCATTTCAAATGCATTGTGGAGGGCAGTTTTTATGACTGAAATAGAAGCAACTGTGCTACCTGTAATCAGTAAGTCGTCAACATATAAAAAAAAAAT
The DNA here is from genome assembly GCA_001517045.1 of Pseudotsuga menziesii. Classification (NCBI taxonomy): domain Eukaryota; kingdom Viridiplantae; phylum Streptophyta; class Pinopsida; order Pinales; family Pinaceae; genus Pseudotsuga; species Pseudotsuga menziesii. The sequence continues at coordinate 65,023 of LPNX010552406.1, forward strand.
AATCAAATTACCATCATACTTCTTTAGATACACATTCGGATCTGATTTACACCTTTGGAAGTTTGCGAGAGAAGGAAGGCATCCATCTTGGAATACCACTCGCTTGGGGCTTGTTTTAACCCGTATAGTGACTTCTTTAGTTTGCAAACCAAATATGAATCAGAAATGTAGCCCTCAGTATGATTCATGTACATCTCCTCATTAATATATCCATTTAGAAAGGCATACTTAACATCCATATGATGCACTTCCCAGTGCTTAGATGCAGAAATTGCCAAAACTAGGCGGATGGAGTCCATTTTTGCAACTAGTGCAAAAGTCTCATGGTAGTCCACACCTTGGACCTGGGAGAAACCTTTTTCTACCGGCCTTGAATTATATTTGTAGGTTGTGCCATCATTATTAACCTTGTTTTGAAACACCTACTTGAATTGAACCAATTTCCTCCCCAGAGGAAGAGAAACTAGCTCCCAAGTAGTGTTTTTCTGAAGAGAATTCATCCCTTCGTCCATGGCAGATTTCCATCTCGGATCCTTTCGAGAATGGTAGTAAGAGTTAGGATCTGAACTTATCATTAAATAATAATATTAGGATAGAAAATAATCAGTACAAGAGATCGCAATACCTGTTCTTTGGAAATCAAACTGGGTTCTTCTTGGATCATCCGGATTTCCAATGTTTTCACCTGCGGAGGAGAGTGTCTGTTTGGCCCAAGTTGGGAGATGATTTTGTACTTCAATTTCTGATTCATAATGTGATGTTCTCCATTCACTAATATCATAAATCAAAGGATCCAAATCAAGGTCGTCACCCCCAATTCCATCATCCAAATATTCAGTAGAATGGGAAGGAAATTCAGCAGTTTTCTCCTTCACTAGTTCTACCTCCTTAAGAGGCTCATCGAACCAAACACTCCTTTCAATGATGATTTGTTTTTTTTTTTATATCCAACAGCTTGAAACCTTTATTTTCATCAGGATATCCAATAAACAATAATTCTATGCTTTACAGTTGCAAATCCCTCCTTTTATCATTCGAAATTCGGGCCCATGCAGTGGACCCAAATACCCTGAGATTCGACACATCTGGCTTGTGTCCGAAGTAGGATTCGAAAGGGGTCTTCCCTTTCATGGATGAGTGTGGCACTCTGTTCTGAATATATTCTGTAGCATTCATGGCTTCAGCCCACAAATTTGCAGCCAACTTCTTTGCTACCAGGATGCAAGTGCTCCTCTCCTCGAGAGACCAATTCTTTCTCTCCGCTACACTGTTCTGCTAGGGAGTGTAAGGGACTGAATGTTGCAGGATCTAAATACCACTTTGGGAAAATATATGAGGCAAGTCATTTCTGACTTCTTTTTTATAAAAAATACCCATGTGTATCTAGAAAATTCATCAATGAAAGTGAGAACGTACCTTGATCAATTCATAGATTTGGTAGGCATGGGTCCTCTGATATCATAATGTATCATCCCCAAGATGCATGATGCTCGGCTTACCTTCCCCCGATCAAAATTATGATCAGGGTGCTTTCCAACAACACAGCCCTTGCAAATTTCGGTGGTAGTTTTGATGACTGGGAGGCCTTCAACCATGGAATTATTATGTAATTGCTACAAGTACTTGAAGTTCAAGTGGCCGAACCTCTCATGCCACAGTCTACTAACCTCATTTCCATGAGTCAACAATGCGGTGCGCTTTGCATCTGCCACAAAATGGGAGAACTCGTAGGCTTTTGCATGATTGTTTACAAGGCCTTTTGCTACAAGTTTTTCGGATGCAAGTTCTGTTATCTCTACATCATCTGGGCTAAAGGAGACTCTCTTGGGCACTCATGTATGTGTCATTTGATAAACACTTAGGATGTTTGATGCAAGAGATGGTACATACAGAACATTGGAAAAATAACCATGCTCAAGATTTACAGTACCTTGTCCTTCGGATATGATTGTGGAGTCATCTCCCATGTGGATGGGAATGGTTTTTCCGATCTCCAAAGATGATAAAGAGTCTCTTTCAGCCATCATGTGATTCAAAGCTCCAAAATCTATCAAAATAGCTTTGGGCTTCTAAGTGCTTTCCATGAGAGCATGACCTATTTCATGCTATGGTTCTCGATCTTGCTGATCTCTCCTCCGAAAGCTTTCTGGAATTTTCTCAAGAAGAGAAGTAGCTTCATCAAGTTTCTTTTTCATGTAGGCATGTTCAAGGTGGAAGCCCTTCCCGTAGTACGAACACTTGACTTTTTCCTTTCGATGATTCCCTTTGTTTTTGTTCTTCTTCGAGCCAAAAGGCTCTTTATGCTGCTGGTTTTCAACTTTAGGCTTAGGAGCTTCAAATTTGGTTTTTGGGTTCTTCTGTTGCTTTCCTTTACCCTTCATATATTTGGGCCCCAAAGCATAGAGGGCTTGATCACAGGAGGATATGATGATCCCCATCTGAACAAGCTTATCATGTTCACTTGTTAGGGACTCAATGAAGGCATTAAGTGAAGGCATCTTCCATCCAAGGGTTGTGAGATTCCCTGCATGAAATGTAGAAACAAACACTGAATAATCAGCTCAAATTTTGGAGAGAATGGCGAGGATGAGCTGGTCATCCTCCTTCTCCACCTTACACTGCTTCAACAGTAAGACAATGTGCTTGAAATTTGTGAAAAAACCATTTGAGGTCTCGAAATTGGAAGGTTGGAGAGACATCAAATCATTTTCAAGCTAATAAACTCTCAAATCATCCTGTTTTCCATACAGGATTTCCAATTTGTCCCAAATTTCCTTTGGAGTCTTCAATCCCGAGAGGTGTAAAAGAAGATCCCTAGAAATAGAGAGGCACAAGAAACCGAATGCTTCATATTTCTTATTCAAGAATCTATCTTTGTCTATCACATGAGTAGGCTCTTCTTCAGTGTCCATGGTGACCCGGTAGAGTCCTCTAGCATGTAGTTGGATCTCCATATCTCCTTTCCATGAATGGAAATTGAACAGAGTCAAGAGTTCGATGGAAGAAGCCATCTCAAACTGTTGTAGCGAATGCTTTTCGCCTATTAAAACCTGCAAATCACAACAAAAGGGGCACCGTAAGGTCAAAAATCCTGCACATTTTATGCTTTCATCACACCCAGCATAATTGATCAAGCAAGCTTGATCAACAATTCCTTAACTTGGGGTATTAAGTGGTAAGCCTTTGCTTCTGGTGCAGTGCTGGAATTTTGAGCTTTTGCTCAATTTTTCATGCAAGATATGTCAAAAACCATGTTTTTGAGATATCTAAGCTTTGTCCCACCGTGAGCTCTGATGCCATATTAATCTATCACAGTAATCTAGGGACTAAAACACGGTCTCATAAGAGATTTCAAACAATTAAGCATGAAAATGGCATAATGGTGCTGCAATAGGAGTAGCAGCTATGTATAATCAATAAAGAATGAGTAATACAATACAATAATCATGCAAGGTGCATGAATGCCAAGACAATTTGAATTCCCAAGGAGGTCATTCGAATTGAATGAATGGGTGTAGCTTAACTGAATGTCAGCCACAGTAAACACACCTAGTTAACCCACTAATCAAGCTGTGATTGACTCATCTAATCCCTAACTGTATCGGAGTGCAATGGATGACTAAGACTAACTGAAATTAGCTTAGACACATGTCACTGCATGCCAATCAACAAGTGGTAAAGCATCATTAACTCCAATGAACCCCGATGAGGTTAATTGAAGTCAAACTGGTCATCAAAAGTGGTTGGAGGCACCCTAGTTGTCTCCAGTTCTTAAATATTAATAAAAATAATCAATAAATGAAATGGAGGCACCTTCACAACTTAGCTTAACTGATTGTAACAATCAGTTAGTAATTAGGTGCATTTATGACACTCAGATCACCCCAGAATGGCTCCCTGATTGAAGGAGGAAGCCCAGTTAGCCTCCCTGATTGAAGGTAGGCATGGGTGTGCTCATGTTGATGTCATAGAGTGCTCATCTGATGCTGATTAAGTCAATTAAACTTAGGATAGTGGTTTAACATGGCCAAATTGACCAAATTAAGTGTGCATGTTGGGTAAATGACTCCAACACTCTGGTATCGAAATTTTGAATAAAAAGATTTTGTCTGGGACTACACACTTGTTTCTTGCTTAATGAATGAATGAGTTAATGACTGGCACTACTTTTCTTCTGCACTAACATAAATTCGGCATAGTTTTTGTACCATTCCTTGCTCCCGTTTTACTTGCAGGTTGAAGGAGGCGATTCTTAGAGAGGCACATTGGTGGGCAGAAACGCCCTGTGGCCGCAAATTGGTTTTGGTTATCAGGGAGTTGCAACTTATTTATGATTTCTTTTCATTGTACTTTATTTAGCTTGCATTTCCTGTTTATTTTCCATATTGATTGATTTTCCTTGGTGTGAGAGGTACAACAGGGGCGTTAGGGTCACTAGCAGAAGCAACACTTCATCAAAAGCTTGCTTGAAATTATTATTTGATCTCAAGAAGCAAATTATTCATCATATAGGAGGTCATCAACAATTATTCATGTGTGTTTCCTAGGTATCTTCTTCTCTTTTTAATTTTCTCATGCATTTCCCATCATTGCTTTCATTAAAAAACCCTCATTCAGAAGTAGGAAAAATCACCAGACCAATTTGCATCGGGAATTGGAAAATTTGGTGATCTAGGGTTTGTGAAGCATACCAAAAAGACACCTCTCCCTCAAAAAATTCAATCTTGGACTCCTCTTTCCATAGCCAGGCACAGATTTCAGTCTGGGAGAAAGCGCCTCGTTAAGCAGTCAGCCAGTTTTTCTCTGTTTTCTGTCCAGTTTCACTTGGGTATTTTTCACTGTCAAATATTTCATCCAATTTAGTGTGTAGGAAGCCATAGTTGTCAAAATAAAATATGGCTTAGGGATTTATCAATCACCTGCATAAATCCCCCCAAGTTTTGGGTTTGATTATTTGGACCGACACACTAAATTCTAGATCCGACTCAAATGTTTGAAAGCCACTCGATATTATCACTTGAGTAACATTTCCAGTCTATAATCACCACCCTACTCGAGTGTCCTTAATTCATGGCTAATCCTTAAATATAGGGTTTCAGGCACTCACCTTATGTACTCTCCATTAAGAGTTTAATCTGGTGATTTTTCTTAGATCTGTCCTTTAAAGATAAGATCGGGTCTCCCCCATTGTCACTCAATAATTCAGTGGAATCATCGGGTCTCCCCCATTGTCACTCAAGAATTCAGTGGAATCAAGTGAAGAAATCCCTAACCAACGTGAAAACCATCCATCTTTTGGGGTTAGGATTTTCTTAGGTCGCGACTTTGGTTGCTTCTCCCCTCTGCCATCCAATATTGCATTCATCTATGGGGGAAACTATAAGATCTGTGATAACAATGTTAACCTAACAAATTTTTCCACAATTATGACAAATGACCATTGTAAATATTTCAATTGTTTGTCGTAAAACCTAACCAAGTTCGCCATAGTTACAATGAACGACCATTGTAAGTATTTCATGTGTTTGTCATACAACCTAATGAAATTCAACACACTTATGATGAATGACTGTCATAACTATTTCACTTGCAGATATTTGACATATTGCGGTTGGTTTTACAATGGTAAGTAATATTAACTGCACATATTGTTCTTAAGTAAAAGCCTCATGACATATGTTTCTCTATTATTAGATTCAAGTCTCCTTACCATTTACTTTTTTTCTTAATTTTATCAACCCCACCCATGACATATTCCACTCTACTATTATATTGGAATCTTTGTGCTTGTATAATTATATTCAAGAAAAAAACGTTTTCAAAGTTAAAAGTTATTATTTTCTCTTTACATTTATTATTTTGTCCAAGTTCGAAGTGCATATTATGACTAATGAATAACATTTACACATCCTATTTTTTGGGGGTGAAACTATATAAAATTTGAAAATTTGAACATGAGTAGATTCTATTATACTACTATATTTCAGTGTCTTAGTCTTATATTCATAATATGTGAGATAACAATAGTAAAGAGGTAGTCTTATGGGCTTTTATAGCAGTTTAGTACTTTGAGCTTCATGCAAGAGATATCAGGGTACATTCTTTACCTAGTTGTATTTATTGTATGCTTCACTCGGTCTTCTTGTCAAGTTAGGTGTGTTGACACAAAACCCGTCGACAAGGATTCACTCTCTGTCGACACCCAAAACACAGCGATCTCCTTGAGCACCGGCACATACAGGTTTTACCTCGTCTGACAAAACCTGCGAAGCAGATGAATTCTCACCCGAGATGTTCAAGGGAGGACTATTGGAACCAAGTTTCTTCAGTAAGAAGGAGTACCACGTATCTAATTGTCAACTCAATGCAGCATTACTTAACAGATCTAAGCATTCAGTTTATATGTCAACATAATCATATTCATATTGTCATTCAGTGGACCAGATTAATGTACTTAGATCGTAGCAGATACATCAAAGCAAAAAAAGATCTATCGTGATATCATCATTTATAACAGAGAAGTGTCGCATCATTCATAGATACACATCGCATTCACATTCAGATTGTAGAAAACAGGAAAACTGAAAGATAGAAAGAGACACAATGTTTCTGCTCAATTTTTGTCATGTCATATTAATCTTCACGGAAAAACACAGTTTCTCCAAAACAACTCTTTAGTTCACATACACAGATCCAGAAAATGCCAAGCCGTAGTCCAGAAGCTAGGAAGAGGAGAAGAAGACTTAACACGTACATCCTAAATCTATTTATAGGCTTGTGCATTTACATTAGCGGTCCTCTTCAAGTCAACTTCCTAACTACTTCTAATAAAATCTACAAAATGATGACCACAATCCAAATAATGTGGTCCAAATATATAAAATATGACCAAAATACATAAAATATGGTAAATCCTCCTTGTGCAACATCTTTGACTTTGCGCAGCTAACTTACCCCAAAACTACCTGCCAACAAGCCCCCAACACAATCTTGTGGCTCGTCAAACCACATCAGCTGCTGGAAACAGTGTAGTCGTTGATCTTGACTTTAAAATCGTCATACTGTTGGGTGATTTCCTTGACCTGTTCTTTGATCCTCTCGCTAATCTCGCGGCTTTTTGTCACTTGTTGCTCCAATGTGTTCTTGGAAAAATTTGCAGTGACATCCCTTCTACCATTCTGAACTTCCTGCAGCACTGAAATTGCCTTCATAGAGAGTTGTGCACCAACCTCTTGGAATTCATCTAATTATGTTGTACGCCTCTGTTGACAATCCCTAGACTTTGCAACTCGTTGTTGTAAGTCCTTCAGTTCTATCACCTTTGTGATTTGTACCACTATGGGCATCACTTTGAGCGAATCCCTCAGTGTGTCCAACTGCCCCTCGGCCTCCTGCAACTACATGGTTAGTTTCTCCAACTATGCATCATGGACTACACTACCCCAAAATTGTGTAGTTGAGTCAGTAACTCTCTTTACTTCTAGCTCCATTTCCTCCAGCTGCATTGCAAAGTCCTCAATGGTGTTTTTCCTTTCTGCACCTTCCTCTAGTGGTGTTCCTGGATCCACTATTGTGTGTAGATCCTCATTGTCGTGCTTCAACTGTACAATTACGGCCCCAAGCCGCCCTACTTTTTCCTCTGCATCCATATCCTCAATGATTTGAGGTATTTGTTGACAGGCAACAGATACTACATGTTCTAAATGCACCCTGCGGTCCCAAGGTTGTGCTTTCTCCACTACCGATTGATCTTGCTCCTTCTTGAGCACTTGAATCTCCTTTCTCACCTCAACCTCTTTCTCCTGCAACCTCAAAAGGTGGTTGCCAATTATTCACTCTCTATTTGCCAACTCCTAGTTGGAAACCCTCTGCAATTGCACCAATGTATGGTTCAGCACCGCATCGATGTCTACTAAAATATCTTGTAATTATTGAAGTGAAATTTTGAGATCCTCATTGTTGGTCTCAATCGCATCCAATAGAATTTTCACATTCCTAATCCACGTCCCAGTGCTGATTGAACCAACCTACTACAAATTGGTTGCCTCTAATACCCTATTTACTACTGCATCAATTAATGATTCAAGGTGAGTTTTTAACTCACCAAATCCGTTGGTTGTCTTCTTCTTCATCTAGTCTCCTACCACATGAATTGTTGTTGTAATGGACGCAATAATATAGCTTAACTACTCCTCAGTCACCGGTGTTGCGTTGTTGGTCACACCTTGGTCATGTCTCTTCTTTATGTGAGATTCCTCAAATAGATGCTTTGTTTCTGAATCTGTCGAGGTCCGCGTTGATGCTTCATCTGAGTGATGGTCACTTGGTGGGTCTGGAAAAGGATATACCGATGCATCTATTGGTGGACCCATCGACACTTCCTCAATGCTGATAGGTTCACACCACTCCATGGGCTAATCGAAAATAATAACTTCTAGCTCTGCATCAGAAACCTTATACGTTGTGGGAAGCCATTGTTTATTTGGGTCACGCTATTCCTGCACATGAATGGCATGCATCCCAATCGCAAACTGAATGACACGTTGTTATTTCACCATTGCTTCCTCTGTAAGTCGCAGAACCTTCATTGCTGCAGCCTGCAGCGCCTCCCAATATATCCAGAATTGAATTGCACAGTCCTTAATTCGCTCTGCTTCCTTCACATACTAGAGGTTCTGGTATCGTTCTCCCTTACAAACCTTCACAACGCCCACATCCATCCCCTGATAATCCTCCAGCTCCATCCAATCCATGAGCGAAATAAAAATAAGCAGCCAGTTGTAGGTAAACGGTCACTGCCCCACTTGGACTACTAGCGCATCATCCATCAACTGGTTCAATAAGAACAATGACCAGTTCATCTACACCCCTTGCGCACATGCGATGACTCCCGAATTACACTGGTTGGGTCGGTCATTTCCAACTATCATGCTAGCCATAATTCTTGATGCGATGCAAACATCCTAATCACTTATGCTTTCAACACGATACGCCCACCCGTCGCACTGCAAGTTATATATTTTCTTCAGTTTTGCGGCCAACTTCTTGTCTTTGTCTTTCCCCTTAAAATATTGTGTTGGATCGAGCCCCTCCTTGGGAATCCCTGGTATTTCTAAAATGAGTGCCGTAGTCATTGCGACCTATCAGTCCAACCACAGAATCCCGCCATAGAAGCATGCCAAGAGATGCTTCGTCCGTTCATTTGCTTATGTCAACCACCTAAAGTATGGCATGTTGATAAGGCCCAACAGCCTGGATATCTCCAAACCGCACGCCCAGTCATGTGGAATGCCTATGTCATAGGTACATATGGGGTCATAGTGATCTTCATCGATGCAAGTAGATCATGATCTTCATTCCTAATTCTCGTGATCAAGGGCACGATGTCCATGGTGCATACCATGCCCTGTGATATCATCGACATCCTGACTGGGTACTTATGATTCTTCGTAGGATTCTTGGCTTTGCATCGGGCTGACATGGAGGCACATAGCCAGGGATATCCGCATTGGATACTCTTGTCCAGGCAATAGAACCATTTTTTAACACAAAACCCATCAACAGGGGTTCCCTCTCTATCGACACCCAGAACACAGCAATCTCCCTGAGCACTGGCCCAGATAGGTTTAACCCTTCCAGCAACACCTACGGAGCAGATGAAGTCTCACTCGAGATATTTGAGGGAGGACTGTCGGAACCGAGTTTTACAAGTAAGAAGGAGGACCGCGCATCTAATTGTCAACTCAAAGCAACATTACTAACAGATCTAAGCATTCAGATTATACGTCAACATAATCATATTCATATTGGCATTCAATGGACCAGATTAATGTACTTAGATCGCAGCAGATACATCAAAGAAAAAATAGATCTATCACAATATCATCATTTATAATAGAGAAGCATCTCATAATTCACAGATACACGTCGCATTCACATTTAGATTGCAAAAAATAGGAAAACAGAAAGATAGAAAAAGGCACAATGTTTATGCTCAATCTCCGTCATGTCATATTAATCTTCGCGGCAAAACATGGGTTCTCCAAAACAGTTCTTCAGTTCACATACACAGATCCAGAAAAACCCAAGTCGTAGTCCAGAAGCTAGGAAAAGGAGAAGAAGACTTAACACTTACATCCTAAATCTATTTATAGGCTTGCGCCTTTACATTAGTGGTCCTCTTCAAGTCAACTTCCTAACTACTTCTAACAAAATCAACAAAATGATGACCACAATCCACATAATGCGGTCCAAATCTACAAAATATGGCCAAAATACATAAAATATGGTAAATTTTCCTTGCGCGCCATCTTCCACCTTATGCAACATCTTTGACTTTGCACAGCATCGTGGATTTTGCGCAGCTAACTAACCCCAAAACTGTCTGCCAACAAGGTGTTGTAATCTACTTTGATGTGTTTGCGATGGGTACCATTTGTGAAGGTCCGGAATTGCCCAAGAGATTGCTTACAAGCTGGTATTCCTTGGAAAAAAAGAGTAGAGAGAAAAATTCAAAGGAAAAAAACATTTTAAGTAATAATAATCTAATTTTAAGGTCACAACCTAACCAAACATCAAATTAATGTACGAGAGTCCCTTGTTTATGTGGCAAGGGACCTCCTCTGCACAATAATTTTATTGTTTAGTCTATGGAGGTCTACATATTGTATCCTTTCCAAATTTTAACTTGTAACCTCCAAGAAGGAAACACGTGTTCTTAACTGTTACGCCCACTCGAGTTGTACCATTTGCATATAGAAACACAATTCTTTTTCCATTGTGTCATGGTTTAGCAATAATTTGAAGTGAACTTTGTGATAATTTCTTTTGTTCAAATTTGGAAGACATGCTCCTCTCCTATGTGGGGTTTGTCGGATGTGGTTATTGCTTGTATTAAATATTGGTGATGTATATTTAAGGCACACTTTTGTAATGATGCTTTTAAGGTATTGGGAAACCTATTCAATACTTTAAGTGTGTGAAGGTTTACATTAAGACTGTTACTTTGAGAAATTTGATACCTCTTACTACATAGTAACTTTGGAGTTAAAATAACCTGATATTTTCGAATAGCAAAACACATATATCTTTACAAGACTATAATGTCATGCTAATTATTTTTTCTTAAAATAATGCAAAAATACAATTAAAATGAAGTGCCAAAATTTTGCATTAAGAGAAGTAATGTGCATTCTACAGGTGGAGGTAGCGGAAATTCATAAAGATTTTATGTGTGCATGTGTATAACATATATGATTCCAAGATGCAAATTAGAGGACAATTTGAACTTATTAAATCATGGAGTAGAAGCATGAATAAAAATCAAGCCAATATTGAATACATTATCAATATCAATGTTATTTTTGTTGTAAATTTCTTGAACAATGCTTTATGAAATAGAGTAAGAAAAAATGCTACACTTTATGCTCTATGATACATGCTATACATTGTAATTTCATTTAGTGACAAGAAGACATGTTTGTTTGATGAAGTGGTTTATTTCCATATTAAATGTCAGTGGTTGTTTTCCTCTTGGCACACCATGTATTCTTGTTAGTGTGGCTGTAACGATCAACGTTATGGCACACATGAGCTATTGAGGTGGGCATGGACATGCCATTGAATTATGCATACACATGATATTACTTGGTACACATAACAAGAATTTAGTGTACCAAATGTTCTAGAGGATTTACCAGAGGTTATTGTTGGAAATTTCACAAAAATGACACTTCATTGCAACTTAGAAATTTCACCTTCTTTCTAGATGGTTGTTCTGATCTTAACCTTAGAATTTTCTAGCATATGATAGTTGTAATTTAAAGTACAAAAAAATAGTAGAAGAAGTATTACAATTCATTTTCAAACAATCCTAACTTCCTATAAGGAGAAAAGACACCATACCAAACATTGAGATAGATTTTTATCCCTTCTATGCCATATGTATATATGAAAATGTGCTTTTATAGTAGAAATAACAAGATTATTATGACAATAAAATCAACCCCATTATCTTCATCTATAGATATCAAATTACATATCAATTGACACTCTTACTTTTGTCCAATCATCAAGATCATAAATAGATGTAAACAACTAAATATGAAGAACACGTGTAGCTGAAAATAAAATATGAAATTGACATAATATATGTGTAAATTTTCCTTTAATATTCAAACTAGGGCTAACAATGCATGCAAAATATCTACCGATAACCACACATGAATATCTCTTACAGTATGTAGTGGAATATCAAACTGAGAACCATTTAGAACATCAATCCCATCAATAGAAACGACACAATCTTTTTGGGTAGAAACCCCCGGAAAAAACCCAAGATGGGAAAACCGGTGAAGCAGTATGAGAGCATATTTTTATTAATAAAATACAGATATTTTACAATATCATAAAATCGATTTATTCTCTAGATGGAAAAATCGAAACACCCAAAAATCACTAAGAAAAACCTGTGAGATGCCACTGTTCCCAAGGCAGCTTGTTGCTGTTGTATGGTGTACCTCCGCCAAAGTCTCATATCTCTCTCCTCTGCAATTTAGGGCTGACTTCCTGAGTTAGTGCTCCTCCGCATTCTTCGCTAAAATTCTCTCTCTCACACTTCTTCCTTCATCTCTATCGGAATGCAATTGTGTGTCTTCTCCACCAATTGATCTCTCTTTTATAACTTTAGGTAAAGAAAAAACCTTATTTCACTTTCACTTAAAATCAATAAACAATTAGATCACTTTAGTTATTTTCCAAATTAAAATTAGGAAAATTAGTTAAATACAATTGACTTCCTAATTTAAGTCTTATGCATGCCAGAACACATGCATGCAGAAAGACCTTCCTTGTTGCTGCTAGTTTAACACTCCCTCTCAACGAGGAAAGCATTCGGTATCAACCCTAACTTATCCCCAAACTTCACAAAACTCTATTTGCAAAGTTCCTTGGTGAAAATGTTTGCCACCTACTCATATGTCTGTATGTACTCCAACCAAATGGTTCCTCTATAAAAAAAATCTCTCAGGAAGTAGTACATGATGGCTATGTGTTTGCTCCGGTCATGGAACACTGGATTCTCAGATAGCCTAATGCCACTCTGATTCTCACAGTGAACTACTGTAGCCTATAGCTCACACTTGAAAAGCCCTAAAAGTAACTTCCTCAACCACATACCCTCATAAGAAACCATGCTGGCTGTCATGTATTCAGCCTTTGCTGAGCTCGATGCAACTGACTTCTGCTTCCTGCTGAACCAAGAGACAACCCCTAACCCAATGTTGAAACAGAAACCTAAAGTACTCTTCATGTCCTCTACACATCCTGCCCAATCAGCATCTGTGAAATTTGCTAACTGCACACTACCCCTGCACTCATAAACCAATCCATACTCTATTATACCTCTGATGTAGCAAAGTATGTGCTTCACAACCATCTAATGCACTCTTCGAGAGTCCACCATGAACTGACTCAAAGAGTTGACTGTAACGCTAATGTCTGGTCAAGTGTTGACCAGATACATAAGCAATCTGATAAGCTGATGATACAAGGTAGGATCAAATCCATCTGACCCTGATGCATCAATATTCCTCTAGTTGGAAACTAGAGGTATGGCCATAAGCTTGCAGTCCTCCATCCTGAATCTCTTCAATATCTCTACTACATACTTCCCCTATCCAATAAAGAAGCATCCATCTCTCTTCCAAACCTCCAACACCAGAAAGTAATGCATTAGCCCAAGATATTTCATCTCAAACTCCACTGCAAGGTTGGACTTGCAGTCTCCAATAAACCTCTCATCTCCTGTCAAAAAGAGATCATCCACATATAAGACCACAATGATAGGCATCTCACCTATCAAGAAGTACAAGTTGTGGTCAGACTCACTCCGTTGAAATCCCATCTCCTATATATATTTGTCTATCCTCAAGTACCATGCTCGAGGTGCCTACTTAAGCCCATACAAATCTCTATGCAGTCTACATACAAGCCTCTCCTTTTTCTCCACATCAAACCCCTCTGGATGCTCAATATATACCTCCTTCTCTATCACTCCATTGAGGAAGGCAGTCTTGGCGTCCATCTGATGGACTCACCAACCCATCTCAGCTACTAGTGAGATAATCGTCTAAATACAAGAATACCCGGCAGCAGGGGCGAAGGTCTCCTCATAGTCAATACCCTCCTTCTATGAAAACCCCTTAGACACGAAGCACTCCTTGTACTTCTCCATGCTTCCATCTGTTGCATGCTTCACCATGTAGATCCACTTGAATCCCACCACTTTTTTCCCTTGTGGCCTCAACACAACCTCCCATACCTAGTTTTTCATAATGGAGTCATACTCCTCAACCATAGCCTCCTGCCACACATCATGTTGTGCAACCTTCCTGAAGCTGGAAGGTTCATATTTAACCAACTATGTCATTAGTTCCATGTAACTAAGCCTCTCTGGTGGTACACTTCATCTAAAATATCTCTATGGAGGATCTACCTTCTTGGAATCCTGCACTATGGACCTAAACCACTTAGGACTTGGCCTAGTGTCAACCTGATGCGGCTGTTGGATATTCATCTCCTATTGCATCTCATCCTCAAAGTCAATGACTGAAGGATCTTGTCCACCTTACTCCCTTTGACTACAAGAACCTATGCCCTATGTCTATACATGTACCTGTACCTGTACCTATACATCTGGCTCCTCCAACTTAATCCCTGTGTCTTGTGCTAGTTGTTGCTCTACTGGTAAGTCCATAGATATCCTCAAGGCCCTGTCCTCATCGAACTGGACATCCATGCTCACACTAATCCTCTTGCGAGTAGAAATGTAAACTTTGTATGCCTTCGAAGTCTCGTTATAACCAACAAGTAACCCCTTCTCTCCAGAAGGGTCCAACTTCTTCCTATTGTCAGCACGAACATGACAATAGCAGACACTATCGAATATGTGAATGTGACTCACATATGGCCTAGTGGCTATGAAGACCTCCTCTGTTGTATTCCTACCCAAAGTTGTGTAGGGACGCCTATTCTGAATGTATACTGCCGTCATGTATGCCTCGACCCAAATGAATAGTGGTAATCCCTGATCAAATAGCATGGCCTTGGCTGCTCCTACCATAGTCATGTTCTTTCGCTTTACAACTCCATTCTCTTGTGGGGTATGGGGCACAGTGTGCTTTTTCTTGATCCCCTATGTCGAATAATACTCCATGAACTCATTCGAAGTGTACTCGCCCCTATTGTCTGTCCTCAACACCCGAATCTTCTTTCCTGTTTGGTTCTCCACAAGAGTTTTGAACTCTCAGAACCTCTTAAAGACCTCTGACTTGGCCTTTAGGAAATAGATCTAGGTCTTCCTGGAATATTCATCAATGAAGGTTACGCAGTAACTGTAACCACTGAAACAATGCACCATCTGAATGCACCAAATCCAAGAGCTCCTTAGAATTGTGCTCACTATGTGGGAAAGGATTTCTGATGTTCTTCCCCAAAGCACAACCCTTGCACCGGTTATGCTTCTCCTCCTGTACCCAAGGAAATCCAATGACGGCCTGTCTCAAGTGATCAGTGCTCCATGGTGTAAGTATGCCATCCTCCTATGCCACAACTCACCCTAACTACTGATGTTCCTGTTGACTAGAGCCTTTGCAGGCTCAAAGTGTAGTCTATACACTTTCTCTCTCCTTCTTCCAATCACCTAATCCAATCTCCTATCTGACCCTTGGAATTGATATGTACTCTATGGTCTAGGAACTTCACCTGATATCCCTTGTCCTCCAGAGTGGAGACTGATATGAGGTTCCTGGTCAGTCCTGGAACATATAACACATCACCAAAACTAAGGGGTTTTCCAAACTCCCTCTCAAATGAAACAATGCCAACTCCTTGTGCCTGATACCGTGCATCATCACCCAACTCAACATGGATCCCTGTTCCACCCTCCTACAAGTCTCTAAAGAATATTTTATGTTCAGTCATGTGACTAGATGCTCCATTGTTGATGTACAATATACTACTCCCTATGGTGCTTGTCATGCAAGCTATCAAGCAGAACTACTCATCGAAGTTCCTGGGGAACTCATCCACCTCCATAGATCTAGCCATCTAATTGTTACTCTTCTTCTTCCTATTTGGTCACTGGGAGGAAAAGTGTCCCTGCTTATGGCAGATAAAACACTTGACCTTTGACACGTTAAGGTTCTTCTTACCATCCTTCTTCCTCTTTGCCTTACCCTTTCTCTTCCCTATCAAGGCTAGAGCCTCCTCAACCAAAATATATGGGGAACTATTGGATGATCCTGATCCTTGACCCATGCGGGTCTCCTCCTACACAAATTCATTCCATAGTCTCTACTAATCAGGGAGCTTCTCCCTAGCCACAACACCCTTGACAAACGTGTCCCATGGCTTAGAGAATCCATTAAGGGCTATCTGAAATAGCTCCTCATCCTTAGTCTTAGAGCTAACATCTCCAAGCTTATCCCTGATCTATGTGAGCCTTGTTAGATAAGGCACCACTCCTTCTCCTTTGGCCATCTTTCTGTTCTGCATCCTCTCTTGCAGGACCATCTTTCGGTTCTCGTTCTTGCTCTGGTACAGACTTTCCAAAGCATTGCACATCTCTAATGTGGTCTTCTTCCCAGAAATGTGAGGGAGTGTGTGGTCCTTCACCACATAAAATATGATCAACATGGCTCTGGAATCAATCTTCTTCCATGCTACTAACTCTGTTGGATTTGTGGGTGCAACCTTCGTGGAGTCAATGTGTTCCTCTACATCACTGATGTCCATGATCCTTGTGATCCTTTATTTCCATGTAGGAAATTTTTGAGCACTATGGAGTTTATCCTCAACTCTCAACTACATGTCCATAGTGAATTGTTACCTATCAAACCTTAGATCTGGAAGTCTAGGTTTGTGTTAGGTTTGTGTCTTCAATAGATCTTCTCCTAATCTATCATTGTTGCTGCAAATCTCTCAGCTTTAGCTCACCAGAGCTCTGATACCATGTAAATTTTCCATTAATATTCAAACTAGGGCTAAAAGTGCATGCAAAATCTCTACTGATAACCACACATGAATATATTTTACAGTTTGCAGCGGAATATAAAACTGAGAACCATTTACAACATCAATCACATCAATAGAAACGACACAATCTTTTTGGGTAGAAACCCCTAGACAAAACCCAAGATGGGAAAACCGGTGCAGTAGTATGAGAGGATATTTTTATTAAGAAAATACATAGCTTTTACAATATCAAAAAATCTATTTATTCCCTAGATGGAAAAATCGAAACACCCAAAAATCACTAATTAAAACCTGTGAGATGGCACGGTTCCCAAGGTAGCTTGTTGCTGCTATGTGGTGTACCTCTGTCAAATTCTTCTGTCTCTCTCCTATGCAATTTAGGGTTGCCTTCCTGAGTTAGTGTTCCTCCATCTTCTTCGCCAAAATTCTATCTCTCACACTTCTTCCTCTGTCTCTATTGGAATGCAATTGTGTGTCCTCTCCACCAATTAATCTCTCTTTTATAACTTTAAGTAAAGCGAAAACCCTAATTTCACTTTCACTTAAAATCAATAAACAATTAGATCACTTTAGTTATTTTCCAAAGTAAACTTAGGAAAAATAATTAAATATAATTGTATTCCTAATTTAAGTCTTCTGCATGCAAGAACACATGCATGCAAGAAGACCTTCATTGTTGTTGCTAGTTTAACAATATGTATGTATAGAAACTATAATGTACCTAAATGGAGATTCATGCACACTAACTCGTTTTTTGCTAGTTAGGGCTAGGAGGTTAAAAATAGAGACTCAAACACAACTATACTTCCTTAAAATTCCCCAGAAGGATGTGTTTTGGATATTATAAGGCTTGGTATATTCTACATCAACCTAAATCAGACTCCCAACTTCAACATATGCACATTATCTAGGTGCATCACACCTGGTTGGACTCCTTTGGATAAACCAAAGGCTTTAAGGCAATGGCCCTGGGACTTTTATGGAACCCAATTGCTTCTTGTTGAAAATGGAAGTGGATGGATTGTATCTAAACCCCAACCTGCTATAAAAACATTGAAATCAATATTGGACTCCAATTGGGCAAAATTTGGAAGCTAGAAAGACAATTGCAAAACCGTGACTGCTCAAATAGTCAATAATAAAGGGAATCCAAATAACACTAGAAGGTCACAAATTTCAAGACTAATCGTTGGTATATGATCAAATTGGATTCTTCTAACAAGAGCAATTCACATAAATAAATTTGGAGGTGCATAAGACAGTCTATCACTTCAAAATTGAAAACTAGTCAAAATCTAGCACCGAACGAGCATAGGAAGAAAAAATAATTAGAATATAGAATTTATGTAGAATTGAATCTCAATACTGAAATATAATATTTAAATGACATGAATTACATATCATAACTACAATGATAACAATGACATCAGTCTTAATAAAGATCATCATCCTATACAATACTAGCTTACTGAAAAATTACATAAAACTCTTCGAATTCAAAGTTCTAGAACTTCAACACATCAATTCAATAAACATAGAATAGCATATCTTAAGTGGCTATTAGAATATCAGAAAACCACCATAAATATTTGGAATAACAATTGCCACAGTATTGGAGAACTTACATAGGAACAAGTTAAGCAATTGCTCAAGGAAATGAGATCTTATTTACAGTACTTGGTCTCCCAAGCTACAATTCAACCCAAAATTCATCTTGTTATCCTGAGTGTGTTTTCCATATGATATTAGTCAAATAATATCAAAATGGCATCCAACAATAGCTACCATGAAGCATTGGTGTGCCCTCTTTAGCACAATGCTCACAAAAACTAGACAAGGCACTGCAAGCTCACACAGGAAACTCCTTCTTCTTTAAGAACTCGACTTCAACAACTTGGATGCATAGATCAAACCTGAAAAATATATCATGGGATGCATTAACCTCAATGATATGGATATGGTGTTCAACTCCTCAATCACTAGTCGAATTGCTTCAACTATCTACACGAGACAAAAGGGGCACATCTCCCAACTAGTGACAAGGGGCGCATCTCGCAAGTGTCAAAAAGCATCATAGCCATTCAATTTCTAAATCAACATTGGAAAAATATGTAAATGGTGTTCTTAAACTCTCTTTTATAAGTTATGTTAGCTTCTTGTACAAATTTAATTGCTTATGGACCCTCAGCTAATCCATTGTGCACTCCTTGACTGAATTAGAACTTGCAGCTTTGTCTGACTTGTTTCCTTTCTTTCTTTCATTTCCTATCTAGTTATCTTTCTCTCCTTTTGGAAATTATTCTTTCCTTATTTTCATTTCTTTCCTGCTTTCTACAACTTTCCTGCTTTTTATTGGTTTGTTGCTTTATGCCACTTTCTTGATTATCTTTGCTTTCCTGCTTTCTACCACTTTCTTGATTTTCTTTGCTTTCCTGCTTTCTACCACTTACTTGATTTTCAATGATTTTCTTCTAGTTTCCTTCCTTGAATACATCTCATAGGGTCCACCTAATCCCATATGTGCCCTATTGGGCCACCTATGCATTTCCAACTCATCAAAAACTAATTAAAAATTAAAAATTCAAACTATAAGTTACATGCTTCACTAATATTTTATTTAATAATTTAATCATTCATAGGCCAAAGTTAATCTCAATCTACTTTATATAATTTTCTAGATAATTTTGTTGTATTTGTAACTTCAGAAGTTATTTTGATATATATTATCATTGTATGTTGTTGTACCTCCATTGGAGATGTGTTTCTCTCCTTTCGAGATGTCGTTATTGCACATGGTCCTTGAGGTACAACCTCCATTGTAAGTCGAGGAAATGGTCCCTAGTATAATACAATGTTATGTGCTTTTAGAGTCTCTCTAGGAGAATTCAGCCCTGTTAGGGTTAGAGGTCAGCCCAATCATGTTCGAAGGTCAGTCACTTGAAGGGTATAAATAGGGGGGTGCCCTCCCTCATTTATACACACTCACACTCACTCAAATTTGCATGAGGAGAGAGGCAAAGATAAGGAGGAGGGAGATATAGCTACAAAATACTTCTTCTTATTGGGGTTTTCCATCTTGTGATATTGTCTTAGTGACGGAACTATTCTGAGGAAGTTTGTGGGGTTTTCTCCTTTATGGTTTCCTAGGTGAAAATATTTGTGTCTCGTGTTTATGCTCTATCTTGTGTATCTTGTTGTGCTTCTTATTCTTTCAAATAAATTTCCTAATAAAGTTAATTAGATTAGAAAAACTAACATGGTATTAGATCCTCTCTGAAAGAAGGCACTGTGCAACAACATAAACTAGGGCTTCCTAGTTCAAGGTCTTCTCTCCACGTATCTTCAATTGTGTATATCACTCGTAAAACATTCATTAACTTCACTTATATTTTTTTAAGGGGATTTTAAAACCATATATTGTATAAATAATCATAGTATAGGTTGACATATCAAACATGTTCATCATGTAAGTCAAACATTCAGTTGATTTAATCTCTTGCAATCTTACAGGGCACTAAATACTAAAATATTCCTCGAAGAGAATGCGTTGCCATCAAATTGTAGAGAAGCATGTCAGTTATTGGTTGATTTGTGGATTGAATATAAGCAAATTAATTGATGTATAAATGTTTGCATTTAATACATAGAGAAATACCAAAACAAGGTAGAATGGCATGTATGCAAAGAGAGGAGATATTGTACAAATGCACAAGGTCGTACAATACCAACTAAGGGTTTACGACACATGCCAATTATACCTAGACTTCAATGAATGTTTCATTACAGGTCACTTGCACAATTGATGGACTGGCATGCAAAGAACATGAGTAAATATGGATTCATGCGAATTCCAACAGACTACAAAGCAATGAAACACATAGAGGAAAAATGTCCAGGAAAATTCAAAGATGAACCCCGTAGTATCATGTTTGGGCTTGTAATAGATGGAGTGTGTTCATTCTCTTTCGTGAATGCAAATAATATTGTTTATCCAATCGGATTGATAGTATACAATATTCCCCCATGGAATAGTGTTATAAAGGAGCACCTTATGCTGAATCTCATTGTTCCAGGAAAACATCAAGTTAAAAATATGGATGTTTATCTTGTGCCTTTTATGATGAGATGCAAATGCTATGGAAGAAATAAGAATGTATGACATATAATTCCCTCCATCAAATAGGTTTTTCATGTTGTATGGCATGCTATGCTGGACTATTCATGATTTCCCAGGACATGGTGTTTGTTCTGGTAAAATAAAATATTTACGTATTTACACTCATCTTTAATTTTCATCCTTACTTTCTTACTTACTTTTATAATATTATTTTGATGCTATTAACAGTACTTATTGAACTGCATGGCTTCAAACAAAGGGGAAATTTGCATGTCCAATATATGCATAACAATTTCAAGGGTGGTATCCTAAAGATCTGCATAAATTTATTTACGTAAACAACAAGGTTTTTCTACCACCAGATCGTAAGTTTATAAACCGCCTGAAGAATCAATTTGATGGAAAAGTTGAAACTAGAAGACCTCCAATGATGATGGGTCCAGGTGATTGGCTTAAGAAATATTAAACTGTTGAATTGAAATCTTGGGAGGATTTTTTTTATTGGGGTGATTCAAGTGAAAAACCAAAACAAGTCGTAGATCATTTTTCAGAAGGAATGAAAAGGAAATCCGTATTTTATGAGCTCCCTTACCATAAGGATCTATTAATATCTCACCTATTGTATCCCATGCTCACATTAAAACATGTCCCATATTCTATATTTCAACATATATTAAGCAAAGAAAAGGACACTTTGTATTCGAAGAGAGATACCGCTCTTTTGTGTACCAAATTTGATAGATTACATTTGTGGCCAAACATGGAAAATGAAACATATGCAGAAGCTCCATGGATTTTGAAAGAAAAAAATAGCTAGACCAACTAAAGAAGTCACCCGTTCAATAACGACACCTACTAGCTATGGGTCATCATTGGAAAAAACTTTTACAGTTGATGGACATATCACATGATTTAAAACATACGATTTCCATAATTTTATGAAGGTATTATCATTGCTTAACTTTTACTGGCAACATTAAATAAGTACTAAACATATTTTGATATTCTATTGTGTGAGAAAAATACTAATGACATTTGATAAATGTGTTTGATAACATATCATGCCATTGGAAATTAGGGGGGATTCATGTCTTATCGTTGACTTAAGGACCACCATAAATCGATTGTCAGCATTTACAAGGTATGTGTTATGAAATGTTCATGTGTGAGAGACATAGAGATATTATGTTGTAATTTTATTTTTGATAAAGGTCGATACTAATTTACTATTATTATATTAGGTGGGTGACCTCTAAGGAGATCCATGAATGTGAAGTGCCAAAATGGAAGAAGGAAATTACATAAATTGTATGTGTATTTGAGAAGGATCTCCCTACAAGTTTCATGGACCTACAATTCCATTTTCTTATACACCTAGTCGATGACATTGAATTGATCGGTGTCGTATCAACGAGGTGGATGTTTTTCTTTGAGAAGTATATGAAACCTCTAAAATGATATGTTCGACAAAAGGTACATCTAGAGGGATGCATGGTTGATAGGTATGTATTGAATGATTCATTTTTCTTCCTATGTGAATTCCTTGGTAAGGATTTTGAATATGGGTCACACTTATGGGATGAAGAGTGAGCATCATATATTATTGATGGAGAAAACCACAATATAATGGTGTTCAAGCAGAAATTGGTAAGTAAATTCGTGGTCATTGTGTTTGTCTTTATTGCAATCATTAATTTACTCTGTATTAATTTATTTCTCAAATTAACGGCATGACATTGGAGTTTGAAATAAACATATAGACATGTAATAGGTGTATAGGTAAGCACTATACTTGACAACTCCGTTCTGTAGCAAATGGAATTTATGAACAAATGGAATTTATGAACAAATGGATTGATTTATATGATAAAAAGAGAGAAGAAGTGTTATAAGCAATGAGACAATTTAAGATATCGAACCGAAGGAATACTCCACTTCCCACTGATCTACTTGGGGAATGGAGCAAATATTGCACACTAGAATGGATGACAGAACAATTTCAAAATCAAATAGAAGACATAAATATTGATTCAAACATAACAGAAGATGAAATCAACAGGTCTAAGGATGTGAAAGAAAGGTACAATTGGAATTTTAGAAATTGTTGTTTCACATCAATTATGACACCATTAAGTATTTAAATATTCATCATTATATTTGTTTTCAGTGAAATAAATGGTCTTTCACAAGCGAGGAAATATCTTGCAATGTGGGGATATGGTCGACATTGTCGTGTAGAAGGAGTATATGTAAAGAGACATTGTTGTGGCATCATGGTTGATTTCAAGAAATCTAGTCAAGCAAGCTCAAGAGATAAGAATATTATAGAAGGGAATCAACAATATGTTGGGAAAATCCATGAAATTATTGAGTTGGATTACCACTCTTTTAAATGTTGTATTTTTAAGTATAGATGGTATGAAGCATTTAAGAGGACACAAAGACATGATGCACATAGTGAATTTTTTTCTATAGAATCATCAAGATTCCTACCAGAGGATAAGGAGCCTTATGTTCTACCAATTCATTGTGAGCAAGTATTTCTTTAACTCAAACAAGAAGTGATAGTGATCATTAATCTATTCATTGATAGTTTATTGCGAATGTGTGTGTGTTTGTGTTTGTTAATCAATAATTTTTTTACAACATATGTCTAATATATGTATATCATTCATGTGCAGATATTTTTCTATGAAGATATTTTGGACCCAAAATGAGTATTTGGCATACATTATGATCCAAGACTAAGGCATGTATTTGATGATGCCTCAATGGATACTGAACAAAATAATGATAGCGACTAAATGAGAGAGAGAGAGGGATTAGAGCACATTGAAGAAATTTACATCCATGATGATGTTGAAGATGGTTATGTTCAGGAACAAGAAGGAAACATTCCCAACTTAGATGTCGTTGTAGAAGAAAACAATATGGATGGTACATAAATTGATGATTCCAATACAACTGGTAACAATATAGATGATCTACAGTTAAGTGTCAATAGTGATGAAGATGATGAAAGTGAATATGAGGCTAATGAAAATACTATTTTAGCGAGATGGTGTAGGAATAAAAACATTAATTACTTGAAAGAATATATGAACATTGACAATGATACATTAGATGGCGTTGTTGCAAACAATAATGTTAATGAGGAAGACTTAAAAAATTTCAAAATGATTTGTAATCCCGTTTTAAAAAATGATTATTTTTATGGTCCACACTTTGAAATGCTTCAATATTATTCGTGTCGATATTTTTATCTATTGCAAGATCCTTAAAGTGTTCAAACTTTGGTATAAATTTTTGGTAGAAAATATTAGGATTACTTGGAAATTAAGAGTTAGCATGGTTAGTGGTGTTTATTGGTTGATAATGGTTTCGAGGTGTTGTTGGCTTATTGGTTAGATTCAGACTGAACTATGACGAAGATACTAATGAATAAAAATACATTAAATATGCAATATATAGAAAATATAATTACGTAT
Source organism: Pseudotsuga menziesii (assembly GCA_001517045.1). Lineage (NCBI taxonomy): Eukaryota > Viridiplantae > Streptophyta > Pinopsida > Pinales > Pinaceae > Pseudotsuga > Pseudotsuga menziesii. Next base: position 89,662 of record LPNX010552406.1, read on the forward strand.
AGTGTATATGTAAAACAATGTAAATCCAAACCATTAGGCAAAAAATATATGTGAAGTGGATTAGTAGTTTTTTCACAAGGAAAAATGTAAATCCAAACCAATAGGCAAAATGTATGAAAGTTTGTTCATTAATTTATATTGTAAAACTTATTGAAATGTTTCACTAAGCCCTTGACCCGATATAATACCTAAGCAATTTACCGTTAAACCACTTGCATATTGGACCCTAGAAACTTATTTTGGGATGTCTTAGCTTGATAAAATCATGGTTTAATCATCTCAAAGAATGCCACACAAAAAATACAAAGGCATGGAAATTGGGATCTTCATTAACGATTTTGTTGCAGACATGGGAATGCGGGGTTTGATCTCTATTTCCTGGATGGAAAATTTGGGTCACGATTAATATGATTACGACGACGATGGAAATTACAACCATTATGATGAGATTATGTCTTTGAGTCTTAAAAACCGCCCATACCATCAAGGCATTCGCCTAGTCTAACCATTTAAAATTTCAATGCATGCATTCACAATTTGAAGAAATTTCAATGTTGGCCCCATTAACTTCTCACTGTGTGGGGTCGATGGATGACATTGTTCATGGGAATGTTAGAAGTTCCATGATATTTCAATTAACTTCTGACAAATATTCTATAGACGATAATGATAAATGGTGACAATGAGACGTGCATGTTTAACGTTGATGGAAACGTGGATACTATCAAAGATTACATGAACACATCAGACATGCTTGAGTCTTGAAACCATCCCATACCATCAAGTCATGTTTCTAGTCTGACCATGTCAAATTTTGATGCATATAGGCATAGTTTGAAGAAATTTCAACATTGGCCCCATTCACTTCTCACTCCATAGGGTCAATCGATGTCGTTTGGTTCTTGACCTGTTATAGTACCTAAGCAATTAACCATTAAACAACTTGCATGGTGGACCATATAAACTTATTTTGGTATCTCTTAGTTTAATGGAATAATGGTTTAATTGTGTCGAAGAATGCCACAAGGAAAAGGAAAACACATGGAAATTGGCATCTTCATTAGCGGCTTCACTGCAGAGATGGGTATGTGGGGTTTGATCTCTATTTCCATGGATAGACAAATTGGGTCATGATGAATATGATTACGACAACGATGGAAATTACATCTGTGATGATGAGAATGATTTCCTTGAGCCTTAAAACCCTCCCATACCATTAAGACATATTCCTAGTCTAACCATATAAAATTTCAAGACATACATTCACAATTTGAATAAATTTCAACGTTGTCCCTATTCACTGCTCCATGTAAGGGGCAGATGGATGAGACTATTCATGGGAACATTAGAAGTTCCATGACATTTCAATAGAATTCTCACAAATATTCTATAGACGGGAATGACAAATGATGACAATGAGATGTGCACGTTCATTAGAGGAATTTTGAGGTCTAAAATGGGCCTCCTAAGGAAAATAATAAATAATAGTTAAAATAATAAAATAATATTTATTAATTTTGGAGGAAGAAAGAAAAAACTACTTTTTGTGTTTGTATTTTCGACATATCTCCTTGTGTTTTTACTCAAATTTCGATCGGGAGATCTCGTTGGATGCAGAATTTGATTTCGCATCCAACGAGTACCCACACTGCATACCTTTGATGGACCCCGCTACCCCAAAAACAAGAAATACCTAAAAAAAACATAATGATGATGTCATCATCACGTTTTTTTCAGTTATTTATTGATTTTGGGGTAGAGCGGTCCGTCAAAGGTATGCAGTGTGGGTACTCGTTGGATGCAGAATCAAATTTCACATCCAACGAGCTTTCCCGATCGAAATTTGTGTAAAAACACAAGTAGATATGTCGAAAATACGAACAAAAAATAGTTTTTTTTTATGACAAATATGTCAATTCAACCATTATGGTTGACTCATTTTATTGAAATTCTATTGGTTCTTGAATTCCAACCCACAAGAACTTATTGTTGGCACTTTTTCTTATAAGGTCCATTTTAGAACCCAAATTTCCTCTAATGTGAACATTGGTGGAAACATGGACGATCCCAAAGATTATGTGGGGACATCAGACATCCTTGATTCTTAAAACCCTCCCATACCATCAAGGCATGTTTCTAGTTTAACCATGTCAAATTTTGACACATATAGGCGCGGTTTAAAGAAATTTCAATGTCGTCCCCATTCATTGTTCATTGCGCAGGGTCAATTGATGGCATTTAGCCCTTGACCTGATATAATCCCTAAGTAATTAACCATTAAAATACTTACATGTTGGACCCAAGAAAATTCTTTTGGGATGTCTTAGCTTAATAGAATAATGGTTTAATTTTCTCTAATAATGCCACAAGAAAAAGGCAAATGGCACAAAAATTGACGTCTTCATTAATGGTTTCATTGTATATATGGGTATGTGGGCTTTCATATTTGTTGCCATGGATGGAAAAATTGGGTCATGATGAATATGATTATGATGATGATGTAAATTATATCCATAATGATGAGCTTAATGTCCTTGATTCTTAAAACCCTCCCATACCGTCAAGGCATGCGCCTAGTCTAATCATGTAAAATTTCAACGCATACATTCACATTTTAAAGAAATTTCAACGTTGCTCTATTCACTGCTCATTCTGTGTGGTTGATGGATGTCATGCATTAATCCCTTGACCCGATATAATACCTATGGAATTAACCATTAAACTACCTAGCCTCGATTTTCATTTTCATAGCCTTCTTCCATTCATTTTTTATCAATATATTTGCGAAGACACATAACTTAATAAAATATTAATGCACTTATCTAATGATAAAAGAATTAAAGGAAAGAAAAAATTTAATTTCCTAAAATTACATGAAATTTTGATAATTTAAAGCTCGAATTTAGTTTCTTGTTTCATATCAAAACATGAATATTCAATATTAATAATATGTTTTAAATTTATACATAATGATCCAAGTCAATCTAAATTAAAACAAAATATTAAAAAAAATGACATCATATATTGTAAAATAAACGTTATAATAATAAAACATTTAAAATTTTAAAAATAAAATGCCCTTAACCCACAATCACTAGGCCCTTACCCTTTAAAACCCCTTAGAGCATAATGCCTAAGCCCTTGACATTTAATCCCACAAACCCTAATCCATAATCCCTTAACCCTTAAGCTCTAAACCCCTAATCCATAATCCCTTAACCCTTAAGCTCTAAACCCCTCATCCATAATCCCTTAACCCTTAAGCTCTAAACCCGTAATCCATTAACCCTTAAACCATTGATCCCTAATCCCTAATCCCTCAACACATAAACCCTATACCCAAAACACTTAAACATTAATCCCTTAACCCATAATCCCTAATTCTTTAACCATTAAGCTACCAAACCCCTAAGACCTAATATATTAACCCCTAATCACTAAACCCATGAACCCTTAATCCCTTAAATCCTAAACCGTAAACCCATAATCCCTAATCCCTAATTTCTTAACCCATAATACCTAATCCCTTAACCTTTAAGCCCTAAACCCCTATTCTCTTAACCATTAAGCCCTAAATATGTAACCCATAATCCCTGAATCCCCTAACCCTAATCCTTTTTCCCTTAACCCCTAATCGCTTAACCCCTAAACCCTTAACCCATAACCGCTAAGCCCTTAAATATCAATCCCTTAACCCACAATCCCTAAGCCATTAACCATTGAACTACCTGACCCCTAAGCCCCAAATCCCTTCGCCCTTGACTCGTATTCCCTTAAATCCTAATCCATAATCCCTTAACCTCTAATTCATAAGTCCCCTAATCCTCAAATCCCATATGCCCTTAATCCCCAAGACCTCAATAAGTTAATTATTTAGGGATAGTAGGCATAAACTTGGAAGCCAAAGTAGACGTTAAAAAGGAAGCTAAAACTGACTCTACAAATGAAGCTAAATTGGAAGCAAAACTAGGAGCTAAACATGTCATTGAAAGAGGAGAAAAAGAGGGCTTTAATAAAGGATATAAATAGGAAGTTAAAATGGAAGTTTTATTCGACGCTAAAGTCAACACTAAATAGAAGGAGCAAAATTGGAAGCTAAACTATGAATTTTTTTCGATGCTAAAAGCGATGCTATTTAGTGTGGATTTAGTGCCGGGCTGGTGTGGTCAGCACAAAAAATGGCAATAATAGCACCATCCTGATAATTAGTATCGAATTTTCCAAAATTATGAAGGAAAATGCATTGAAACAATCATGGGAAGCAAAAAAGGGAGCTAAAAAGGGAGCTAATCACATGGATTTGTTGTAGTGAGCATCGATCACTATAAGGTGACTGCAAAGGAGAAGATAACTATGTAGAAGAAGGACCAGACACTGAGCCTTCCACCAAATATTCATAAGTTAAATCTAGAGGTGAAATAATGGAGGCAGATGACACTATGGACATGGATAGGAGAGCATACACTAAAGGGTGTGTAAGTTATATGTTGGTTACATAAAGATAAATTTGGAGGAGATTGTGCAGTAAAGCATTCCCATGAGCATGAAAATGAAGAACTTGCAACAAAAGAGGCAGAACAAGGATCAAATTTGTAATCACCACTCGAGATTCCTTGTGAAGTTGTTCAGTTAGAAGAAGACGAGGAGGTTTGTCCTCTAGAGCCACATTTTCTGGTAGGGCCATTAAAGTTGAGCGAAAGGAGGATTGAGGAGGCCTTGGGAATCCTACATGAGACTAATTCATTGGTGTCAAACTGTTGTTGGGGAGTGTAAGAGATATATTCCATTATGACTTAGAGAAGATTCATCAAAATAGTGATTGTCATTAGAGGTACCTTTTTTGTATCTGCTTTCCGATAGATATAATATTCTTGAGCTTGTGGAGATGTATCATAGTGCCTCATTAGAATATGAAAATGAGATTGAAATCTCACTCATGATTTGGATACCATCCATGATTCCTTGAAGAGCACTCAAAGTGCACTTCAAGAATCTTAGATTTAGATTGATGAGTTCCATTAGAAGCTGGAGAGATCACATTCCACCTCCTACATTTGAGACAACCAAGCCCATATGGCTTATTGCATTCATGTATCTATGGAGGATCCTCGTGTGATGGTGGTACATGAGGAATATTCTGATTTGTCAGTGTTTGAGGAGGATCAAGCGCTTGTTGATCCAACCACTATAGGAGGATATGCATCCACCAGTTTGATGTAGGGTTTTTCCGAACAATCCGTAGTAGACATTTTTAAGTCGACGTTCCGATTCCGAATCGAGAACCATCATCAGGACAAGTAGTCACTTGGAAAAGCTGCAGCTCTGGAGTTAAATATAGGTTGGTGAAGTTTTATAATTAAATCTAGCTAACTAGTCCTAGGTTAAGGAAAAGAAATTTAATAATTTTATTAATTTATTAATTAAAATTACAAAGAGTGTGATAAAGAAATGTTAATATATCAAAAATTGAAGGTTAAAAATATTTAAAAAGAATTAAAGGTTATAAGACTATGTCTCAAAAAATGCTCGATCATCTTAGCTTAAGCGGTAGCTTTAGAAAACTAGGCAGCAATCCGATTTCAAAAATCTTGAGAGAATTCAAGAAGCTAATCAAAGGATCAAGTCTTGATGATAAAAACAAGAAGCTCCTCATGCCGGCAGGAGAATTCACCCCAAGAATTTGTGGTTTACCCAAGATTCATAAAGAAGGGGTCCCCCTAAGACCAATTGTAAATACAATTGGTTCCCCCACCTATGAGCTTGCTAAGTTTGTAGCCAAACGGTTAGGTGCTCTTGTCGGATAGACAGAGTCCTTCATTAAAGACTCAAGTGACTTCATTCGACTTATTTCGGGAGAGAAGATTGAACCTAATGACATCATGGTGAGTTTTGATGTAGTGAGTCTATTTACTAAGATCCCCTTAAATGAAGCCATTAGAGTCATTCATGAAGTCACCGACCCAGAGACAGCTAAATTCGTTGAAATTTGTCTCTGCTCCACGTTCTTTAGTTTCCAAGGGGAATTCTATGAACAAACCAGTGGAGTACCAATGGGATCTCCCCTCTCACCCATTGTTGATAATCTTTTCATGGAGAATTTCGAAAAGAAGGCGATTGAATCCTATCCCTTGAAACCAAAATTGTGGAAAAGATATGTGGATGACACTAATGTCCTTTGGCCATATGGAGAACAAGAACTTAACAAATTCTTTGAGCATCTTAATAGTCAATCTGTTGACATTAAATTCACTATGGAAGTGGAAAAGAATGGGAGCATCCCCTTCCTTGATGTCTTAGTCTACAAGAAACTCAATGGTTCCCTGGGACATAAGGTCTTCAGAACGAAAACCCATACAGATAGTTATCTTGAGGCAAATTCTCATCATCATCCGGCTCAGAAACTAGGGATCATCAATACCCTAGCTATAAGAGCCTCTAGGATTTGTGATGTTGAACATCTTAAAGAAGAACAGGGTAACCTTGTTAGAGTTTTCAAAAACATCGGTTACAAAGAAAATGACATTAGGATAACCCTTAAAAAACCCCTAGGTAAACCAAAGAACCCCCATCAAAGCAAGGACATAAAGAGGGCTTATATCCCTTACATTCAAGGCGTCACGGATAAGGTTTCCAAAATCCTGAAAAAGAAAGATATCCTTACAGCCTTTAAACCTCTAGTAACCATTACGCAAAAAATGAGGACTGTTAAAGACAAAGTTGAGGGGCATCAACAGAAAGGTGTCTATAGGGTTACATGTTCATGTGGCCTTAACTACATTGGAGAAATGGGTCGGTCGCTTAAGGTTAGAATAAGGGAACATGGGGCCGATATACGCAACCAACGTTTCCGCACCTCTGCCCTAGCTGAACACTCGGAGAGGTCAAAACATCATATTTGTCTTAAGGAAACCTCGTTGCTTGCAAAAGAGAACCACTACTTTAAAAGAAGGTTCAGGGAAGCTATAAAGATCATCAATCATCCCAATAACCTTAACAGAGATGGTGGTTTTGAAGTTAGAAAGAGTTGGGTCCCCCTTATCAAGTGTCTAAACAAGTCCAATCTCTCTAGACAAGTCCAATCTCTCTAAGCTTTAGCCTAACTTTGTTAAAATAATTTAAAAATAATTTATAAACTTAGTATTAAAAATTATAATTTAAAATTGGAAATAAATTAAAAATTATTAATAACACTAATAATAAACTTTCTACCCTATTTAATTAAATAATTATCTTTGTTAAAACTTTTAATATAATTATAATAAAAAATTAAAATTCATAAAAAAAGGTTTTTTTTTTAATTTTTAATAAGCTTAAATATTTTTAAAGCTTAAAACTTTTAATCCCTTACAACTTTTTAAAATTATTAAACCTAATTTTTAACTTTAATAAACTTTATAATTTTTAGTAACCTATAATTAATAACTTTTCTAAAACCTTTGAACCCTAATATTAATAACATTTTTTTTAAAAATTACAAAAATGAAAAAAATTTACATTTAATAAACCCTTATAAACTCTTAACATCTTATAACCTTTAATTCTTTTTAAATCTTTTTAACCTTCAATTTTTGATATATTAACATTTCTTTATCACACTCTTTGTAATTTTAATTAATAAATTAATAAATTTCTTAAATTTCTTTTCTTTAACCTAGGACTAGTCGGCTAACTTTAATTATAAAACTTCACCAACCTATATTTAATTCCGGAGCTGCAGCTTTTCCAAGTGACTACTTGTCCTGATGATAGTTCCCGATTCGGAATCGAAATGTCGACTTAAAAATGTCTACTGCGGATTGTCCGGAAAAACCCTACATCAACCTAACTCACCACAGAAACTTACAAACTAAAATCCACCAGTTTGTTGGATAAGTTTTGCAGAGGGATGAGGTTGACTCACTGCTCATCATCCCACACGTCTATCGCAGCCATGACATATGGGGATCAATATATGTAAAGGGATTCTTTCTCTTTGTGCCACATGAGGAGCAAGAGACTCCCACACTTTCTGTTGATGACTTGATGGTCAAACCTTGGGGTTTGACAAGCGCACTAGTGCCTTACTAGTTTGATGAGCATCAATAGAGGCATATATCTAATGTATCCATCATGCATAGTAGCACATGAGAGATCCACTTGAGTCATTTGAGTGGAACAAGTGACAAAAATATGAGTTATTCCTCTAGAACACAACTTGCACAAGGTAGAGTTGATTGCCTTCCATTCGATTCAGCCAATAGGTGTGTTTATTCATCTATGGATTGGGGAAATAGAGACATTCTGGAGATGATATCCCAAGGGAGTAAGTCTCTTTCTTGTATTAATGGAGAGTCACTTGACACATCATTCATCTTTTGTGAGAAATATGGGTATATATGGTTGCTATATGATTTTTTTAGTATACCTGGATGGACATGGGATTGTCACCTGTGTCATTTGGATAGCAATCATGTGAGTCTTAATGCTAGTTTTCACATGGCACATAAGGATTTTAATACTTGGTTGGAGAGACTCACAGAGATTCAGTTTTGCATTGCAAGTAATGATCTTCCAGTGTGGTGGTGGGATCTTGGCATCCTTCATGGTGATTGTGATGTATTGGAGGATGTAGTTGAGACAGTGGGATCCTATCATTCCATGGAATAACACTTGTCCACAAGCAATAGTGACATTGGGGGACATGCAATAGAGACCATGGAATCCAAGAATTGATGGATCATTTCAATTACATTCATGTATGGAAGAGCACAACGCAAGCAATGGGATCTTGGCATTGCTTAGTGTAGTAGTTTATCAACTGCCACTATAAGGCTATCCAACCATTACTTATAGTAATATGTCAATGAGCAACATAATTTCAGTATCCTTAATTGGAAACCTTACATTGGATGGACGAATCATTCTCATGTTTGTTGGTTTGGGAGTTTCCAGGTAACTCTTTATGTGGATTCCACACTATGCAAGGGAGGCTGCCTTAGACACCTCACGATTGTTAGACTCATATGGGATCTAGGAATTTTTCCCAATTGTCATAAATGGGTTGAAAATTTTGTTGTAGAGGAAGAAGAGTTAGTTATTGGGGGAATGGATAGAATCAGAGTGGTGCAACAAAAGCATGATGGATTTTTCGTACTAATCTTGGGATTGAGAATTCCAATGCTAGTCAATCAACAACATATATTAAGGAGTGAAGTCATTGGTTTGCTTCAAGTATGGTTAAAGTTGGTTTCTTGCTTGAGAATGAACAATTTTGGGAGGTGTGACCCCTATAATGTCCCCACTTTAGAGGATCAATGGTCATGATTCTAACACATCCAAACCCTATGGGTTTAGGTGTTATTTTTTCTAATCTAATTAACTTGAATATGATCTTTGTTGGAGGAGAAAGTCGGTAAGCCGACTGGAATGATAGCCGACTAATTAGAGATTAGGTCGGCCATATAAGGTCGTGTCGATTGACCGAACCTATAGGTAGTTATTTGTAACTGTTTGTAATTCATATATATTAGGCTGTTGAGCCAGATGAGAACTCGATTCAGTTCTCTGTATTGTATGGACCCTTTCACTATAATATAGTCTGTTATCCTACCTACTAGTTCTTATCTCTTGTCTTTGTTATGTATGTATGCTTTTAATGTGTATTATTGGTAACCCTATGTGATCTGTGAGATTACAACATTGGTTCCGTTGCCGGGACATGAACCCGGGTCTCTTGGGGGAGAGACGAGTATCCTAACCAACTAGACTACAATGGAATCCTAACCAACTTACTATATTAACCATCGACATCCAAAAAATACTGCAAAGTTGGACAGAATTCCAACATCAACTGGCAGTGACAACTGAAGCAATTGTCAAAGTCTGTGTACAGAAAAGACCAACCATCAAAATTCACAGCCCATGAAGGTCGAACACAGAAATAACTACTTAGGATAGGTAATGAAATTTTTGTACCTCCCTATTTCTTCGGGACGAAGAAACGTTTTGTTTATGGGGGAGATGTTGGGGGAGCAAGTCGGTAAGCTGACTGGAACGATAGCCGACTAAGTCAATTAGCCAACTAATTAGAGATTAGGTCAGCCATATAAGGTTGTGTCGGTTAACCGAACCGACAGGTAGTTATTTGTAACTGTTTGTAATCCATATATATTAGGCTGTTGAGCCAGAAGAGAGCTCGGTTTAGTTCTATGTATTGTATGGACCCTTTCACTATAATATAGTTTGTTATTCTACCTACTGGTTCTTATCTCTTGTCTACGTTATGTATGTATGTTTTTAATGTGTATTATTGGTAACCCTATGTGATCTGTGAGATTACAACAATCTTTATCTGAAATAATAACAAGCACAATAAGATACACAAGATAGAGCAGATACACAAGACACAAATATTTTCATCGAGGAAACCATAAAGGAGAAAACCCCACAAACTTCCTCAGAATAGTTTTGTGTCTAAGAAAATATCACAATATGGAAAAACCCAATAAGAAGAAGTCTTCTGCAACTATCTCTCTCCTCCTTCTCTCTCTCTCTCTCTCCTCATGCAAACTTGAGTGAGTGTGAGTGTGTATAAATGAGGGAGGGAAACTCCCTATTCATACCCTTCAAGTGACTGACCTCGCAACATGACTGGGCTGACCTCTAACCCTAAGAGGGTTGACTTCTTCTAGAGAGAATCTGAAAGCACATTACATTATATTATACTGGGGACTATTTCCCCAA
>LPNX010552406.1:100454-158028 GCA_001517045.1 Pseudotsuga menziesii
GTAACTCAAGTACAAACTTCCTCAGAATAGTTTTGTGTCTAAAAAAATATCACAATATGGAAAAACCCAATAAGAAGAAGTCTTCTGCAACTATCTCTCTCCTCCTTCTCTCTCTCTCTCTCTCCTCATGCAAACTTGAGTGAGTGTGAGTGTGTATAAATGAGGGAGGGAAACTCCCTATTCATACCCTTCAAGTGACTAACCTCGCAACATGACTGGGCTGACCTCTAACCCTAAGAGGGTTGACTTCTTCTAGAGAGAATCTGAAAGCACATTACATTATATTATACTGGGGACTATTTCCCCAACTTACAACGAAGGTTGTAACTCAAGGACCATGAACAATAATGACATCCTAAAAGGAGGGAAACACATATTTGATAGGGATACAACAACATACAATGATAATATATATCAAAGTAACTTCCAAAGTTACTATTACAACAACACTCCCTCTTAACTAGGAAATTATTCTTTCTCACCACGGTCATCAACACATCTGGTCAAGTCATCATCATAGAGTCATCATCAGAGCTGCTGCCATAATCCTCATCTTTTTATCATCGAATAATACTATCTGACATTGGAAGCTTCTACAAAAACAACCCTTTTTCATCATGGGTGTAGGCCTATTCCTTATCCAGGTCTTCATCATATCTACGAGCAAGCCATCGCGTAGGTACAACCCATGACCATTCATTACATTGCCAAGATATTTTACACTTTCGATAACCTGCACCATGACTGATTATGTTCGAGCAACCTACGTACTACACCACAATCTTTTCTACTCAAAGGCAACTTGTCTCTTTTCCCATGTGATATCTCATGCATATGCATCTTCTGGTATGTCTTCATCTCTAGCATAGGAGCACACAAGGATATTTTACGTTGCTAAACAACCTACAACTCTAAGTATTCTAGAACTCATTACACCCTCTTTCGAGGGGCCTCGTTCTGGATGACACCAAGTCTTTCTATGAAGTACTCGAACTTCACTCTAGCTAGAGGCTTGGTCAATACATCTGTTATTTGCTCGTCTATTGCCACATACTAGAGCTTCACGACTCCTCTCTGCACCATATCCCTTATATAGTGGAACTTGATCTCGATGTGCTTTGAATTTTCATGGAACATCAAGTTCTTCAACAACTTCACACAACTTTGGTTGTCGTAAAAGATACAAGTATTATCTATCTATAGATCAAACAAATCAGTTAGTAGCTTATGCAGTCATACTGCTTCACAACTAGCCGAGTAAGAAACATACTCTGCCTCGACTGTAGTCAACGCCACACATGACTAATTCCTGCTAAACCAAGATATCATACATGATGCCAAACTTAATCAGCAACCCAAAGTGCTCTTCCTATCTATTGCGCAACCTTCCCAATCCGAATCAACATAACCATGCAAGTTAATCTTATTATTTGCATCATATTTTATTCCATAATCAAATGTACCCTTCAGGTACCTTAAAACATGCTTTGCAACAACCAATTGAACATGTCTAGGATTCATTAGGAACTGGCTCAGGGTGTTCACAACAAAGCATATGTATGGTCTCGTATTTGTCAGGTACATCAATGAACCAATCATCTGACGATACATCATGGCATCAACTGACTCTAATGAAGCATCACATAGAAGCTTCAAGTTCGATGCCATGGGTGTGGTTATCGCCTTACAATCCAACATTCTTTATCTTTTCAGAATCTCCACTGCATACTTTCATTGACTAAGAAATATTCCATCCACATTCTGCCACACCTCCATGCCTAAGAAGTAGTGCATCATCCCTAGGTATATCATCTTGAACTCAGTGGCAATATTCCTCTTTGCATCTACAATGAGTTCATCCTCTCCTGTGAGGAACATGTCATCGACATATAGTAGGAGCATCATTGGTATTCCGTCTTAAACCTTGAAGAAAATCTTGGAATCTGCTTTACTCTTAGTAAATCCTAAGCTCGTTAGGAAGCTATCCATCCTACTATACCATGTCTTGGGTTCCTGTTTCAATTCATACAAGGCCTTCTTGAATTTGCACACATGAGTCTGCATGTCATGTGTCTCAAATCCTAGTAGTTGTTCTATGTACACTTCCTCTTTAGCCACACCATTCAAGAATGTTGTCTTAACGTCCATCTGGTGTATCTTCCATTTCATTACTGTAGACAATGCAAGTATGGATCTAATGGAATTGTACCTTGCTACAGGTGCAAATGTCTCCTAGTAGTCTATGCCTTCTTTCTGTGAGAAGCCTTGGGCCATGAATCTTTCCTTGTGTTTCTCGATGCTACCATTATAGTTTTGGTCTTTCGTTCCACAATGACATTATGTTGAGGATTGCATGGAGTTCTTAACTCCCTCTTAATCCCAAAATCTCTGCAGAGTTCCTTGAATTCTTTCAATGTGAACTCTTCTACATTATCTGATCACAGAGTCTTGATATTCCTTTCAGTGTGGTTCTCGACCAAGGCTTTGAATTCCTTGAACTTACTAAACACTTCATTTTTCCCTTTCAAGAAATATATCCAATTCTTATGTGAGAAATCATCTATAAAGGAAACATAGTACACATAACTACTTAGAAAGTTGGTTGACATGGGCATGCATACATCTGAGTGTACTTTCTCAAATATTCCTTTATCTGTGCTTTCACTGCTAGGAAATGTCTTCTTTGCATTCTTTCCTTGGGCACATCCTTTGAAAACGCCTTCATGGTTCGCCTGGATTTCTGGAAGTCCAGAGACTCCTTTTCTTACAATCGGCAGTGCTTTGTAGTTCACATGTGCAAGCCTTCAGTGTCATAGTTCACTTGGTTATATTGAGTCATGAACCAATGCTTGTTCAGGTTGTTCCTTCAAATTGTACAAGCCTCTGTCTTGTTCTACCATTACTGTTGCATCATCGATTGTCTTTCCTTTAGGCCACATTAGGACTTGGCCATCAACAAACGCAAATCTCATTCCCTTTGCATCTAGTGGAGAGATGGAGAGAATATTCTTCTTCTATCCTGAAACATATAGCACGTCTTTCATCTTCAATGATTTCATGGAGTTTAGCTCGTACGAAACTTCTCCACTTCCCTTTATGGGGTATTGATAATCATCCCCAAGTTTCACCTTGTGAGGTGACTCATGCTCAGACATGTTGACAAATGATTCTTTGTATCCCGTCGTATGTTTAGGTGCCCCACTATCCACAAGACAATCATTGATTCCATGTGAGCTAACAATCGTGAGCGCTGAGATTGGAATATACTATTCATCTGAATCATCCTTCTCTCTTCTAAATATTTTGTTTGTGAGTTCATTGTCTTCAGTGGTGTCAGCATGATGTATTTTCTTCTTCTCTTTGAAGGAGTATTTGTTCCTAGTACAATCTCTTACAAAGTGTCCCTTTTAATCACAAGTGTAACATCGAATATTGGAAGGATCTCTTCCGAACTTCTTTTGTTTCTTATGATGATTGTCATTCCTTTTCTTGTTTTGGTGATTCTCCTTCTTTCTGTAGTTTCTTCTAGTGTGAGCTGTGAGAGATTTGATCTTCAGTGGCTCCCATATTCTATTTCTTGTTATGATCCTAGATTCTTCCTGTGTGCATTCTTCTCGGAGACTGCTAAAAGAGATCAAATTCCTTCTTCCACAAATTCCTTGAATGAATGAATCCCATGACCTTGGAAGGCCATTCAAGGTAGTCATCAAAAGCTCTCCTTCTTCTCCATTCTCTTCGATTGTTTCAAGTTGTTCCTTAGTTTGAGAAACCCTTGTGAATTAGGAATTTATAGTCTATGAGTTCTGTATCTTCACATTCTTCAACTGGTTCCTCAATGTCATCTTCCAATTGATGTTCTTTCCTTCCAACATCTTCATCAAAGCCTCAAATACTTACTTTGGTGTCTTAAATGATGACATATGGGGGATGACACGATCCTTAATAGAATATGCAATGATTCTCTTAGCCTTAACCATGTTCTTATTATGAGTAGCCTTAGCCTCATCTCCCTCTAGCTCTGGATATGGAACTTCCTTGCTCATATACTAATCTAAATCATTCTCTTCAAGGATCAAGGAAATTCTATACTTACATGCTCGAAAGTTATCAACTCCTCCAAACTTGTCCTCAAGCTGAGTATGATGATTTATTTTCAAATGAGAACCTCAAATGGAAATAATAAAGATTTAGATCTTACATATTTGAGGTGTCTGACCTAGTTCTAGAGCTAGGGTTTGTAAGAGAAACCCTAATTTTCCAAACTTGTAATTTGGAAATTCTGTTTGGATAGAAAGATGCACCTCCTTGAAGCGAGTTGCTCAACAAGGCCATTTTATGAAGACTGAGGTGGGAAGCCTCTTAAAATTGATGCCCTAGTTTCTTTCTGTTGTGTCCCATAGTAAAAAATTGAAACTTCTCCAAATTTGGAATTGCTTCCACCAAAATATGCTCCCTTCTCTAGCGAGTTATCCTAGCCCTCTTTTCTTGAAGATCCGTGGAGAGAAGATAATGCAAAGTAAGAAATAGATTTCAACTCACTTCATTAGGGTAGTGAATCCTTTGTCTGACCAATCAAATAGTGAATTGATTTTCAATAATATTAATGTGCATTACATTTTTTATGTTCTACTTGCACCCAATTTGAACACGAGTGCCTTGTATGCTTGCTTAATTGAGTCTTTTAGGTTGTTGTCATCAAGATTACCTTGGTGGTAAATACCCCTGGTATTATCATCATTGTCAACCATATGATCATCAATTGTTTCCACCCCCAAAGAATGATGTAATAATTTCATTCAATCCTTCTTCATACACTACATTTTCACTATCATCATCATCATCATTAATTCTAGGTGGCATGTCATCAATGTATGATAATATCATCAACTCTTAAAATTTCTCAGCTGGTAGTATTCTCTTCAATGTTGCTCTTTTCACCTTGGTATGGTTTAAAGGATGGTTTGGATCATCCTGTCCAAATATTAATAACCCAATTTGGTCTTGGGTATTGGTAGGTGTATCATCAATATCTTCTACCTATCAACAAACACAAGCATTATTTAATGTTTGGCAACAATTGGGTAAATCATAAATGCATCAATTTCAAATAAATATAACCAAATATGTCTTAAGAAATAAAAATATAGAATGTATAAACATATATATATCAATTGAATCAAGGAACATTATTTTATAGGCTACTTTTTTATACAATAATTTAAAATAAAACACAATTTTGACAACATAGTTTATAAAACATTAGTCCACACTCATTGATTTTACTTTGGTTTTATGCCCCTAAAAACATCCTTAGGGAGAGGTTGTTCTTTCCTCTCTTTTTTCATGCAGGGGTACGTTTTAAGAAGGGGCAATCAATCAATAACACATTCCCAATGATAAGATCCAATATAATATACTCAACCATTATCAATCTATCAACCTATCTTTCCATATCTCCATCTTTATCATTTATAACCTCGAAAAATTGACAATTTGATCTTATAGTAGGGTCCCTCCCCTTACAACTATTTATAAATCCTACAATTTTTTCATGTGTGAATGCACATCCATATATATACAAAAGATTACCTATATTCATTCCTTTTCCACTTTCCAACTGGAAACGATGTGTATACATATTTGAATTTAGACCATATGTTGACATCAAAGGCTTATATTTTGTTATCCTTCTCCATTCACCACTATAATATGATGTACCATAATATGGCATTAATATCCTAGTGGTTTGTTATGAATTGTTTCTATGTTTAGATCCCACATATACATTTTAGACAATAAAGAGGCCTAGATTCACTCCATGAATATTAGAGGGTCATATCATGTATTTGTATCCCCAAAATTTAAACACCTTGTACACTCTAGGTAGCTATTGATCACTAGGCCAAGCACAATATAGTCGACGATCAAATGTCTCTTTGTAAATTGATCTCAAATTTAGGGGCAAGTCATCATCTCCATCACATTCATTCGCATAGGGTAAGTAGTCCACCTTCCCCTTATCTTTATGAAAATTATGCATCTTTAGAACAATTCTTGTTCTAGTGTTAGTTGTTTTCATCAATTCCTCATCTTCTGAGGTGGTATATGTGCACATATTTTTGTTGGATGTATAATCTAATAAATAATCATAACCTTCTAGGCAAGAAGTTGGTGCTCCAGGAAACTTTAAACCAAGAACTTTATCCTGAATGTATTCATTAAGAAAAAATTATAATTATTTAAATAGTATAAAACAAAGTTTAAAAAAATTATACATATTGTCTATATCAAATTGGAAAATTCCTTACCACAAATTCTATTGGATTTGAATCGATTGTAGGAGGCATACTACCCAATGGAAGCTCATCGTCTATGTAATGTATTTGTGTAATTGCTTGTTTGAATTATTTCTTTCCATGACATACCGAACATCCACTAACAAGAATTTTCTCAAAGTATTCACCCCGTGTACTATAGTCTTGATCAACCTCTTGATTAGTGCAATCATTTGTTGTGTCTCCAGGATCCATTGTCATATCCTCTTCCACCCACTATCCTTTACATTATTTAATAGTTTTAGGTCCACATCCATGTACATATCTTTTTATTTTGTTAATTGAATAGTCATGCTCTTCATTTGCTCCAATATCCATCTAACATAATCAACAACATGCATTAACTTATTTCACGATTGGATAAAAAACTATAAATTTTAATAATGTTATGAAAAAAATTTAACTACTTGATGTCCCACGTCAAGCGTTTTGTCCTCATTAGATATGACATTATCTATTTCCATGGCCTTGTTGGGCCCCTGTAATACATTCCATAGTCAATAATGTTTAGTAGACCAATTATAACATTTCAACTAATATGTTCTCCAACACAAAACCTCAATTTATTCATATATTTGACATATTGATATCATGTTTTGGAGTTGAAAAAAAACAATTTTATGACCTTGGGTATATACAACAAGCCTCAAATTTCAATAAGAAAAGTATCCAACATCCCTATCCCACATGGGCATCCTAATTTTTAAACTTTCCCCTTGATCATAGAATCACATTTAATTACCATTTATGTGCATTTGAAACCAATAAGGTTGACCTCAAAGGCCTCATAAACAAAAAAAAATGACTTTGTCTCCTCTATGTTGTAGCATTTTTGAATTCATAAATACCTTCCTCCTCTGGTTGAGGTTGCTTTGTCTTCTTACCTTTATTGCATCTGCAGATTTTGTTGTGATATTTATTTCCACCCACTTTCCTCTAGTCAATTTAATAGTTATATGTCATCCGCGTACTTTGGCCATGGCCTCCTTTGGATCCTGTAATACACGACGATGAGAATAGTCACATAAAATTTGTGCACCATGAGATTATTGTTGAACTTATCTTGTTAATATGCTCGCTTTTCTTTAAGACACACTATGAAATACAAAATAGGACATTGTCTTCTAAAAAGTTGATTAATTTCATTTTCTAGTTCTAATGTTACATCCAAAATCAATAAAAGTAGTTATCCCAACTCAAACCTTAGAAGAATATGAGCATAAAACCTCAAAGAAAACTCCACATTACTATAGGAGCCTTTACTATAATTATGCTTTGAAGAGGAATCCAAAACTAAGTTATTTAAATAAGTTGATGCAAAGAGCATATAGACACCCCAATATGGAATCAAGATCATGTCGGTTATAAATAGAATAGATTATGGTTTCCCATCTCTCTTGGTCGAATAAGAAAACATGTTTGAAGATAGTCATTTTACATAGAAATTAATTGAGAAGTCGAAGAGAGCTGTGTTGCATGAATTTAAAATTTGACGTTTCGACCCCTTTTCTAGGATCATCATCGGGAGACGTTGGAAGCCTAAAAGTATTTAAGGGAGGTAGGTACGCTATAAATATCAGTCTTGGAATGAGGCTTAAAAAAATTTGTGGAGTCGGTTTGTGAAGAAACAATTAATTTATATTATTTCGCCAAAAATTTTATAAAATTTTAAAGTTTTTAAAGTTTTTAAAAAACCATCAATTCCAACTAAGGTATAAAGGTAAGAATTGATGGTTTTTTAAAAACTTTAAAAACTTTAAAAATTTATAAAAAATTTGGCGAAATAATATAAATTAATTGTTTCTTCACAAATCGACTCCACAAAAAAATTTAAGCTTCATTCCAAGACAGATATTTATAGCGTACCTACCTCACTTAAATACTTTCAGGCTTCCAACGTCTCCTGATGATGATCCCAGAGAAGGGGTCGAAAAGTCGAATTTTAAATTCATGCGACACAGCTCTCTTTGACTTCTCAAGAAAACATGGTCTTAAAAAATAGTGATGGTTGGTAATCAAACTTTGTATAAAATTTAACTTTGTCTAGGAATATTGTCAAACTTATCTTGTTAAAATTTGAGAATGTCTCATTTAATTTTTAAATGTAAAAGGGAGTAGACAGTTGTAATTCTTAACAATTGACTTCAAGTGTATTGTTTAACTTGTTTTAGGGAAATGTTTAAGAATGACTCCCTCAGAGCGGGTAGACATTTGCACTTCTAGATATGTTGGAGTTTTCTTGCTTTGTAGGGATTGCTTGATGGTATACACTACGTAAGTTTTATGTGTTCAACAACTTAGAGAACTTGAACTATATTTAAAATTATATTATTATCTATTGTGAGTCCCAAAGGATATATAGAAAATGTAACAATGAATTTAGATGGATAAATGTTATCTACCAATATTATCATCATCCAACCTAGATATATGAACAACCCTTACCAAGTAATTTTGGAGGACCATGCCCCACAACTACAAATGCATTAATAATAGTACAATTAATATTTTAGATTGTCTTTCTAGGAAAAAACAATATCATATAGATTAGCCAATCTACGCAACCTCTTCAATCAATGAGCATAGGCTCACAATGGAAATTTATAGAAGTGGATGAAGAAGAGGAATACAAATAAACATTTGATGTAACTAATGATTACATCCCTTCTTGTTATTGGTTTGGAATTCAATGGGGTTTAACCCACGTTATGCGAGAAACTTGAATCACTAAACCATGAAGCTCGGGTTATCTGAATGGTTATGTTTCCTCCTACAAAATATTTCCATGAACAAAAACAACACTTGATTCAGTATGAAAAATGAAGAAGTGATGGGATTAACAAGCTATTTTTTGTAGGCCTTCTAGTCTAGTTACCACCACTAAAAAACACCTAGAAAAATATGTTGCATACTTATTGCATTGATACATGAGAGAGTAGCATTAGGCACATGAGAGGGCATGTGCCACTTAATTAACAGATAAATACATACCATAAGGACAATTGGTAAGTGAAGCACCATGGAAGAGGGAGCATTGGAATCACATGTTGATGGAGTGAGAACAATCTTTTAGAAGGGGAATTGAGCCCAAGGTCATGAATTGGATAACATTTCACTTTGGGAGTTGGATAAATCCTAGTTTGACATATGTGCATCCTTGTATTGACGAGCACTCTATTTGGGGTTGTCTTGTTGGTTATTTGTATGGACACATGTCCTTATTCTATGTTATCCTCTATTATACTTGTATATATAAGGAAATAGTTAAATCGTGTATTCATTCATCATTTTATACTCTTATCTATACTTGTCTTCAAAATGTTAGGTTTATGAAGAAACTATATGAGCTAGACTCTAGGGTTCACAAGGAAACCCTAGGAGAAGATAAGGGGAAAGAGAGGTGTCTTGGATGTTCTTGGGGAGATTGCTTTTGTGCAATGCTAGGGTTTTGTTCGGTGATGAATATGCATGGTGATATAAATGCATGGTGAGTTTGTGTGGCATAATGTTTTTGTTGAAGGCATGGACGACTTGCCAATGTGATGCTTGATTGATAGATATCTTTGGTGGTGGATAGGGATTTGGAGAGCTTATAAGATTGTACTAGATTTATTACAAAATAATTCTATGTATATATAATTATGTAATTGTATATTTGTTTTTAAGTTTTCATTTGTAGGAGGAAACTTGTAATACCCGCAGTTTTGACCCCGAATGCATTAAAAGGTACATGATGTATATATTGTAATTAATCATGGTGAGAAGCTAAAGGCAAAAGCCCCACCATCGATTTGGTTGTGTTATGTTTTGGCAATTGGGATCGTTGACGATGGTATATCGTGTTATCCAGCACATAATGGTTTTGGCATCATGTAAACATGCACATTAATTAAAATGAACCTACAGCCAGCTACGACAGTGCAATGTTAATGAAAAGGGCATGATTCCTAAGGATAAGGGGGGGGATTGCTAAACCTGGACCCCATGGGGAAAAGCCATGTGTCAACCCTTAAACCCCTATTTTGGTTGAGGCAGTTAATGTTGGGTAGGGGTGGGTGGGAGGCTTGCCCCCACGCACCTCCACAGCTGGCTCAGTCACGCACGAGCTGGGAGTGGTCTCCTCACACACCGTTTGTGATGCTGACCGTTTGTCCACTCTCTCGAGTCGTGGGCTGTTCGTTTTTCTCATGCAGAGCGGAGATAAAATGGATTACAATCCATTGTGTGGGGGTTCTCCCTTCCCTCTCTCACACAGATTGTTGGTCTATGGTTATGTTCTTTCTTCCATTTCATGCAGGGAGTCTATGTTCACTCCACCATTGCCGACTGTGAAAATGTGTCGTGGCTTCATTGTTGAGGAAGGACCATTGTTTTGTAATGTTATCGGTTGCATCTGGACTGAGTAATGTCCTGTTACTTCTTCGGGAACTGGCGCTGTTGTTCTTTCCCTGAACTAGGATTTATTGTGGTTTCTTCCTGGATCATTGGTTGGGGCCTCATTCATGTTGTGCTGACTTTGTTTTCCCCTTTATCAGAATGGTAGCTGTTGTACATTGTTGGGGAGTCGTTTTGGCCACAATAGGGCCAAGAACGACTCAGGGATTGTCTTCCCCTGGGTTTTGGGTTGTTGTGTATGCAAGTACCTTGTAGGGTTGCTTCTGAGTTGTTTTGGCCATGCTAGGGCCAAGAACAACTCTGATTCGTCTTGTTTGATCTGAGCCGTGTTCACCCTTTCGTTTGGGTTGTCACCCTATTGTCTTTATCTTCTTCACAGAGCTGTGAACTGTTTGTTTTACTGCGATATGCAATGGGTGGTCTTCGAACTATTGAGAGTAGGATTAGAGGCTGGGTATGCTTGAGAAAACTGGTGTTTGGAGCCACTCAAACAGAGTTAGACTGCTGGCTTTCTTCTCCACAACCCTTGAAGAGTATTGGAAAGGGAAGTTAGGGCCTGAGGGACTGTGAAGTAGAGAAAGGACTAATTCCTAGTGTTGGGTGTGTGGATGTCTTAGAAGTCTGGTTAACTCTGGTATAGGCGTCCTTAGCTCTCCATTGAGACCACCAGCTTAGAATTTAGCCTTTCCTAGCTCCTTGACGGCCTGATAAACCCTACTGTGTGGGCTTGGCTGATTTGTGTACCTTGACTATGTATAAGCTTGCTTAGTCCCTTATTCCTTGGGGAATCATGCCCAGCTCAGGGGTGGCAGTGTTGCTAAGAGATTGATGAGCACGCTGGCCTATGGTTGGGTGGAACGTTGCAGCGATGTAGCTGGTTGCAGGATGAACTATTTTTAAGATAAGTATCCTTGACCATTTCGTCTCTACATTATTATTTACTATTTAATGAATATGATGAACATGTGGTATGCTTGAATGAATGTACGTTTGCTTCCACTGTGTATATGAAGGATTATGCACCTTAGTATGTTTTATGTTCTAATCATTATATATCACCATTATATGCATGTTCATGTTCATGGGGCTACTTGCCCGAAGGTTCTTGTTTGATGGTTTGGTAGCATCCTACTCATTGGTCGGAGGGTCGGGGACATTACAGTATGGTATCAGAGCTCTGGTTGCAGCATGGGCCTAAATGGGCCATGAAAATGTAGTGAAAGAGCCTACAGGTTGCAGCATGGGCCTCAGAGAGCCATGAAAGATCAGCTAGCAGGGGCAGGTTTCCCTCTGCCCATCAGAAATCAAAAAGTTTGAGAAAATTTGGTTGAAAAATTCTCCAAGTGCGAAACTCATCAGATCATCGGAGGACTGAGTGGGAACATCCTCTAATACAGCGAAATTCTTAGTTGGAATACCACCCAATGAGGGACCGACGAAAGGAAATTCATGAAAATTTCTCTAAGTGCCCATCGGTCGTCGACAAAGATCAGTGGAAGTCGGAGTCGCAGTTACAGAGGGGATCAGTTAAAGGCCACCGAAACGTCAGCTCCCTTTTGTGGAAAATACCACCCGACGCAGACCGTCGGCAATCGGCGACAGTTAGTTGTAGGGATCGCCGAAATGACAGCTCCGTAGGGTTAATGATCGTCGAAACGGCGGCGATGAGTAGTTGTTCGGATCACCGATAAAGGCGAAGAGAAATTTTTGGGACAATTTGTCTAAGCGTTGAATCCATCGGGGATCGAAGGAAGTTAGACGATGGAACCGTCGTTGACTACATTGGAAACATTTAGCTGATTGCACACCTGCCGTTGCGGCTAGATAGTGGACTATCCTTGCAATGGATAGTGGCTTCAACCGTCGATGCCGCAGTAACTAGTTCTTTCAATAGCCGATGAGAAGGAAAATTTTGAAGATTTTGTTCGAGTATAAGGTTTGGAAAATCCTCTATGTGTTTGTTTGTCGGCACATCAGAAAGCTTAGCCAGATGAACCTCCGATGCAGACCCGGCGACGAAAATTAGTCGATTTGATCGACGGAGAAATGAGGACGAAAGGGCCGAAACATCGACCGTGTATGGTTAAAGGTCGTCGATACGGTGGCGACAAATAGTTGATTGGATCGGTGATGTATAGGAGAAGATGGAGCCGACGGAGTTGGCGAAAGATAAAGGACGAAAGTGCCGACGCGGAGGAGAAGGAAGAAAAAAAGCTTGAAAAAAAAATTGAAGTATGAGAACGTCGGCGAAAAATAGAAGATGGCGTCATCGATAGACAGATGAAGAAGGTGCCGATGATGCGACGGCGGAGATCTCCCAAAGACCGCTGAAACGGCGGTGAAATTTAGTTGTTTGAAGAGTTGACGCGGTGACAGGCAAGGGAAGAAAAAATTCCGAAATTTCTCCAAGTGTAGAAAGCATCGGAAAAGTTTAGTAGATGAAACCAACGATGAACGTTGTCGAAATAATTTTTTCGTTGGGGTTCCGCAGTTGTGGCTGTCAGTTGAACCATCATTCCGACGACTAGAAGTCTCGATCGTTGATACAGCGGAGAAGATTAAGGGATCAGGGCACCGATGAAAGACGTCGGAGAAGTTTAGTCGATTGGGAGTCCACCATTCCGGCTACCTAGAAGACTAACCGCCTGACGCCATAGCCATTAGTGCTTCCGACCGCCGATTGGAAGCTTGCCACTGTTAGTCATTCCGACCACTGGCAGAGTTATGGCTGCAGAAACTCCTGTTAGTTTGTTGGCCGCCGTTGTGGAAGCATAAACAACTAGCCACCCGATGCTCAGAGAACATCTGATTGCTGATGCAGCGGTTAGTCAATTTTATCGCCGATGAAGTTCAGAATAGTAGACCACTGCAGGCCGATATGGCAGAAGGAAATAAACAAATAACCCGTCGATACATCAGATAAAATTCAACGTTCTAGCTGCCGAAACACCGAAAGGTTAGTGAGAAAAGGACCCGACGAACAGTCCTTGGCATCGTCGATGCTGTCCGAAAGGCTTAATTCAGAAAAATATAGTCGAGGAAACCGTCGATATAGTGAAAATTTATAATTGATAGGACCGTAGATGCACGCCGGAGGAATGTAGTCGTCTTGGCCTCCGAAGAGTCGGAAGACTAGTCCACTAAGGCTCCGAAAAGTCGGAAACTTAGCTGGGAAGGGACCCGATAAGGAGAAAGAAAATTGGGTTTTCCAGTGGAATTTTTAGCAGTTCTAGCTAGTGTTCCAGTAGGCTTTGTAGTGAATTTTCTCATTGGAATTTTCAGCAGTTTCAGGACTGAAAAGGAAGAAAGCCCTAGGTGACTTAAGTTAGCATTCCCGACCAAAATACAGTTGTATGTTTTAGAAGTGGTGTGGTTTTCACACCCGAGGTCAGAATGAAGCATGTGGATAGGCGTTGGAAAGCTTATCTAGTAGGGAACAAGGGAAAGTCATCAGAATTTGAGTGTGGAGCAGCAAAGTTCTAGTGATTGCTTGAAAGAGAAATGTGTTGCTGTCAATATGGACGATTATCCAGGAATTGCATGCCTAGGGGTAGCAAGACCATGAAGTCAAACCAGTTGTTGTGTGGAATAGGAGTTCCATGCAAAGATGAGAGACTTGAAAAGGGAAATTTCCTTAAACCATGTCTTGCTAATTACAAATTTTGTACATGAAGTGTATGACGATATGCCTTGCATGCATAGGATATTACATGTTGGTAAGAGTAGTAAGAATTATATATTTATAATGAGCCACTAATAATAATTATTGCATTGATGTTGGCATTAGTGGAAAAACCAACGACAACATGGACATGGTTGAATATATTGCTGATGCTGACAAATGTGACTAGTAACCCTACGGAGAAAGGGATAAGGCAAATAGTCCAGAATCAAAAGTTGGTGAGCAAATTCTGCAATCTCCTGCAAAGGGCCAACCAAACTGGTAATGTCAAGGGTGTAAGTAGGACCCATGAAGGTAAGAGTTTAATTATGACAATTGCATGGAGTGGTAAAAGCAAAACATCTCATACCATGTGGGTGTTTGAATTTTATACTGCATTCATATAGAGATGTGGCATGCCTGTATTATGCTATGATGAGCTTAGTAGCCCAAGGGAAGTAAGCACTGATGGTCTTGATTACAGTAATGCATCCCATATGAAGTAGTCATGGTTAGGCCATGCATGGTATGTTTAAATGCATAGTATTCCTGAATCAATGCAAGGTAGCATTGAGTGGGTATGCATTAAAAGATTTTATAAATCTTGTAGTTATGCATTGAATGGATGCATATGAAAAGTATGAGTAAATATTGTAGATATACATACATAAGTATGGGTGCAAATGTTGTGATGTGATGCATGAATGCATAGAGATAGTGCATGAGTTATTATGAATAACTAATGGCTGAAATGATGAATTGATGACAATTTTGGAACCATTTCAATAGTTGTTATGAATGCATGATAGTAAGTGCATGAAGAGAGTGGTCATGGTCGGTTGGCTGCCAGAAATGCTCTATGGAAGGGCAAGGTGGTACAATGATACGCTTGTGGAGTAAGGAGTATCTGAACATTTCATTTTGGCATAAATGATGTGACCTTGCAAATTTTAGTATGATAATGATTGCGTGAAGTAAATGAATTTTGGTAATATTGATGTGATCAACAGCTGGAAGTGTTTGAATTTTATAAATTTTGAAAATGCTTCAATGATTGTTGCAGCAATGAAAAAGTTATATGCATCAAGACTTACTAAGTGTTTGGCTAATTGAAGTTCAGATTTTGGGTAGATTGTTTGGAGCATGGCAATGAGAGTAAGACCATGACAAATGCCGAAATCTACCATGTGAGAGAGACAAACCTTATGAGAAGAGTCTCATGGCTGTGAAAATAGTTTGTATGCGTAATGGGTTGTTAAATTTGAACTTGTGAATTTCAGATTTGAGAAATTGCTGACAACTACTAATCACTATTGGCTTGCATAAGATTGTGTCAGGAGGACGCATTGTAAGTGGGTATTCATGTTATGCCAGTAGGCATAAAACTATAATGGGCATAGTGGTGCTACTTACAAGAGACCCACAATTGAGGATCGCCTCATTGCCAAGCAAATTAATTTCTGTAGTAGACAGAGTTACAAGTTCATATTGAATTTAATTACTAATGCCATTGCTTGGTTATGGATCAATCAAATTTGGATTGTATTAGTAGATACTGATTGACTGTTTGGCTACTTGATGAATGTGCCAGGGGTAGACGCTATAGGAAGGCCATGTGTGATGGCCTGCGGAAGCCAAAATTCATGGGGGAGGGTTTCCCTTATCTTGGAAATGGGTTTCATGTGACACTCCATTGGACATTTTGGAAATGTCCCATCTGCAGTGCATGCTTGATAAGTAGCATGAGTGAGATGGTATAGATTATGTCGGTAAGACATGTGTGTATATGGAATGTGAAAGGAGTTGGGATGGTAAACCGAGGGACTGTTAACTTAGAGAAGGGAGCCCCCATTCCTCCTTAATGAAGGAATACTGCATCGGCAAATGGATAAGTGTTCTGTGACCCTAGCTAAGAACATGCATGTCAAATTATTAAAATTCCATATGCAGAACATGTTTTGATTTTATGATAACCGATTGCTTGAGTATGAATAGGGCCTACATGGCACACACCGGAAAAGGGTGCACACTTTTCCGATGTCGGATCATGAAAGGGTTTTCAATATTGATTACACCCTAGGAAGTGGACGCACTCCTGGTGTCTCAATACTTGATAGTGAATGATATGAAATATGATTACAATTTTAGAGCAATAACGCTAACGAATATGCTTATATTGCTTGTGTTGTCACGCTAAACATATGTAGTCTAGTATTGTACAATAAATGGATAATGGCTTGAGCTCATCCTACCTTCTACTAAAGAGCATAGAGAAGGAGACATTCCTGAGGGACTGCCAAATCAAAGAAGGGAGTGGTCTCTTGTGTGATATGGGGTAGTGGAATTAGAGCTCACTACTGGAAATGAAACCTGGAAATGGTCATTTATTGTTGATATAAGTGCATGTGTTATTGTTGATGGCCTGATAAACATAACTGTGTTGGCTTGGCTGATGATTGGTTGTTGATATAAGTGTGTTGTTGAAATAAGTACAGGCGACTTGTTGATGATATGATAAAACCAACTAAAGGTTGGCTTGACTGTGCCTGATATATATATATATATATATATATATATATATATATAAGGATGTTGTGAAGCAGCCTACATATTGGCCTAACATCCAAGTCCATAGGCGATCCCAAGGCTTGCAAAGCGAAGCAGGATCCTGTGGACCAACGAGAAAACGCACAATATAGATAAGTATTGGATTATTTTGCAATTTCTTGCTTATGAACATACATGTGTATATGATTTGGTTATGATGTTTTAAGCTCTTGTTTAAGAGATAAAAACTGATGAAAATAAACCAAACATGTGAATCTATTCAATGTTTGAATATAGGTATCGCTGGGAGCGAGGACTATGAGAGCACCCTAGGGGTGCATGTGGACATGTGACTGTCCTTAAGAGCTCAGAATGAGCAGTAATGAAAAAGGTGCTAGTGATACTATGAAGTTCCTAGAAGCCGAGACAAACCATGTGGGGAGGCCCCATGGTTGAGAGGTTTGAAATAGACCGGAGACATTAAGTGTCATGACCAAGAGGGATTGGTCCAGCATTCACGGTGAAGTGAAAGAGGTTGGGAGCATGAAAAGCCACAGCGGTGGTGTGGGTTCAAGGATGGAACAAAACAAAGTGGGGAAAAACTCTTGTTGCTCTCTCTTGCCTTATATATATATATATATATATACTTATGCATTGTGAAAACAAAAGATTGTTGAATGCATGTATGACTGGAAATAGAATGTATTTTTTTGCTTAAAGTAAATTATGAATGTTGGAATAGTTAATTCCATGCCCAAGAATAGACATGAATGAGATCATGTGCCTGTTGGGAAGGCATGAAAAATATGAAAGTCTCATTGATGATACTTGGACTGTCATGTTAATTGGGCAATTAATTGACTGATATTAATGCTTATATTATGCTTGGTCTAACAGAATTTCAATGGTGCATTTCACAGGTGGAAAAAAAAAGTGAAATCTAATGGTGCACATTGATCATGGTAGCCGACCAAAAGCTGTTGGACTTGGTTGGAAGTCTCCTTCAAACGATTGCCAAGACCCAAGAGAATCTTGGAGAGATGCTTAAGATACAGAAAAGACAGAATGAGATGAACCACCAGATTTTGCAAGACTCCATTGGGTTGCAAAAGGAGTTCAAAAGCCTTCTGGGAGCAATCCGTAAAGGCAAATAAAGTGGATCAATGATGGGACATTCGTCCAAGCAATCCGTTAAGAAACGGTCTAAACACGAAGACTCAATGGAAATTGAACAGGTAAAGATGAAGCAGGCAGTGAAATGTTGGAAATGCTGAGGACATCATTTACGCCGGGACTGCCCAATGAGGGAACATAAAGAGGGCAGCAGCCACAAAGTTCCTTGACTTGGGGATGAGCCGAAAGTTGAGAACCAGCAGGAGAAGCTCATGGAATTCGAGGGGCTTGGTCCTGAAAGTTCAAAGTAAATAATTGAACATGGGACAGATCTGCAAAATTTGAAATTTTGGATGTGCAAATTGTATATGTATTGCTATGTATTGGAACACCGAGGACGGTGTTATTCCAAGGGGGAGGGGATTGTAATACCCCCAGTTTCAACCCTGGATGCATTAAAAGGTACATGATGTATATATTGTAATTAATCATGGTGAGGAGCTAAAGGCAAAATCCCCACCATCGATTTGGTTGTGTTATGTTTCGACAATTGGGATCGTTGTTGATGTATATCGTGCTATCCGACAGATAATGGTTTTGGAATCATGTAAACATGCACATTAATTAAAATGAACCTACAGCCAGCTACGACGGTGCAACATTAATGGAAAGGGCATGATTCCTAAGGATAAGGGGGGGGATTGCTAAACCTGGACCCCATGGGGAAAAGCCATGTGTCAAACCTTAAACCCTTGTTTTGGTTGAGGCAATTAATGTTGGGTAGGGGTGGGTGGCAGGCTTGCCCCCACGCGCCTCCACAACTGGTTCAATCACACACGAGCTGGGAGTGGTTTCCTCACGCACCATTTGGGATGCTGACCGTCTGTCCACTCTCTTGGATCATGGGTTGTTCATTTTCTTCATGCAGAGCGAAGATAAAATGGATTACAATCCATTGTGTAGGGGTTCGCCCTTCCCTCTCTCACACCGATTTCCAGTCCGTGGTTATGTTCTTCCTTCCATTTCACGCAGGGAGCCTGTGTTCACTCCACCATTGCCGATTGTGAAAATGTGTCATCGCTTCATTGTTGAGGAAGGACCATTGTTTTGTAATGTTACTATCTGTGTCTGGACTGTGTAATGTCTTGTTACTTCTTCGGGAACCAGGGCTATTGTTCTTTCCCTGAACTAGGATTTGTTGTGGTTTCTTTGTGGATCGTTGGCTGCGGCCTCATTCATGTTGTGCTGACTATGTTTTCCCCTTTATCAGAGTGGTAGCTGCTGCAGATTGTTGGGGAGTCGTTTTGGCCACGATAGGGCCAAGAAAGACTTGGGGACTGTCTTCCCATGGGTTTTGGGTTGATGTGTATGCAAGTACCTTGTAGGGCTACTTCTGAGTTGTTTTGGCCATGCTAGGGCCAAGAACAACTCTGATTCGTCTTGTCTGATCTGAGCTGTGTTCACCCTTTCGTTTGGGTTGTCACCTTGTTGTCTTTATATTCTTCACAGAGCTATGAACTGTTTGTTTTACTGCAGTATGCAGGGGGTGGTATTCGGACTGTTGAGAGTAGGATTAGAGGCTAGGTATGCTTGAGAAAACTGGTGTTTGGAGCCACTCAGACAGAGTTAGATTGCTGGCTTTCTTCTCCACAACCCTTGAAGAGTATTGGAAACGGAAGTCAGGGCCTGAGGGACTGTGAAGCAGAGAAAGGACTGATTCATGGTGTTGGGTGTGTGGATGTCTTAGAATTCCGGTTAACTCTGGTATAGGCATCCTTAGCTCTCCATTGAGACCACCAGCTTAGCATTTAGCCTTTCCTAACTCCTTGACGGCCTGATAAACCCTACTGTGTGGGCTTGGCTGATTTGTGTGCCTTGTATATGTATAAGCCTGCTTAGTCCCTTATTCCTTGGGGAATCATGCCCAGCTCGGGGGTGGCAGTGTTGCTGAGATATTGATGAGCACACTAGCCTATGGTTGGGTGGAACGTTGTAGCGACGTAGTTGGTTACGGGACAAATTATTTTTGAGATAAGTATCCTTGACCATTTCGTCTCTGCATTATTATTTAGTGTTTAATGAATATGATGAACATGTGGTATGCTTGAATGAATGTATGTTTGCTTCCGCTGTGTATATGAAGGATTATGCATCTTAGTATGTTTTATGTTCTAAGCATTTTATATCAACATTATATGCCTGTTCATGTTCATGGGGCTACTTGCCCGGAGGTTCTTGTTTGATGGTTTGGTAGCGTCCTCTTCGCGAGTCGGAGGGTCGGGGACATTACAAAACTCAACGCTAAATTGCAAAAAAATGAGGTTGACTTTGGCACCCCAAGGAGTTTACATTGAGGGCCCAAACTCGATGCTAAAATTGGTGAATTTGCAACGACTTTAGCACCCCAAGGAGTTTACAGTTAGGGACCAATATTGACACTGAATTGGGTGTAGTTTGTGTTGACTTTGGAACCCAAAGAAGGGTACATTTAGGGCCAAAAAATGGTGCTCAATTTGGTGTTAATTGCGTCGACTGAGTAAAAAGAAAAAAAACTACGGACTTAAACATTTAAACATAAATCATATGCAACATACCACAAAATAGCACCACTAAATCTCCACCAATTCAACTTGAGAGATGAGGCAATATCAGCCTGATTCAGAACATATAACTATGATTCAAGCTTTCGAGCATACCATTGTTGAGTAAATAACAAGATTTTGACCCAAAAAGAAGCTCGTTAGCACAACAATTGTAACCCTCCACCCCTGTGAAGGATTTTACACAAAAAATATTATGTATTTCATATGATATTCCTTTCAGCATGCACAAAGTAATTCACATTGTTCACCTTATGCTTAAAATTTGCGTCAATGGCTCCTTCTTCCCCACCACTATTATTTAAATTCCACTTATTTTATCAAAAACATGAAATTTATGGCAGAGATTCTCCCTCTACTGCCCTAGAAATGTCTCCTTCGTTTGCCTCCACTGACTAGACACAAATATTTTGTCTTAGGTCACCTCAAAATGACAAGCAAAAAAAAGGGAGCAAAGGGAGGAGGCAACAAAGGAGCGAAGGAAGCACACATTAACCACAGTGAGGTAAGTCATTATCAATTTATAGAGTTCTTAGTCTTTATATTGTTTCTTTGATTTTTAGTATTTAGTTTTTTTCCAAAATTTAAAATGACAAAATTATTTTATATATATAGGAAAATGAGATTGACTAAGAGAAATAGGGATTCTCTTCCATATTGGGAATGGAGGAAGTGAAAAACCTGGATCGTGTGGACTTCAAAACACTCGCCAGATACATATAAAAACAATATAGTAAAACCCCTCAAACATTGCAACCAAATCAAAAGTGTAAAAGGGAGTCAATTGATTCCCCGACCACTCCTGGATCGAACAAAAGATCTAGGAGGAAATAAATAACAATAAACTCTCAAAATGTGGAATAGGCAGCAAAAACTTCCATTGTCCCAACCACTCCTCGAGCACAAACTTCTTCCACTGTGGCATATTTTGCATCTTGTATTGGAAGCTACGATACAAAGATAGAATACGACGTGGTTTCAGGGGAAATTTGAATGTCAAATACTGGAAAAAAATTTCTCAATAGGTTAAACGAATTATGCCTTCAATGGTTCAAATACCATCTACATTTTCCATTCTCAAAGATACCAATGCACCTACAGAAAGCAGTTACACATGACATGAAGATTGAATTTTGCATAGGTTGGTCTATAAAGAAGGAAAAAAAACAAATATCTCAAAATTGCAAGAGATTATGGTGCAACCAAACAAAGAAGATAAAAAAAATCATGCTCGATCAAAGACTAAACAAACGCCAATTGATGCAAGTCTTAAAGTATGTAAAGGATTTTCTACGATGAAGGTTTTTCGCTCCAAGAACCTGTTCAAATTTTTCAGCAGTGTGGCCTCGGCTTCCAACGTTTTATTGCATGCTTTCTTGTTCACTGTGTAGGCTCGTTGCTAACTCTCTTCTCACTGGATTTTGGAGAAACTCTGTGTTCATTGATCATGTCTGCATCTCTGTTTCAAGAAACGTTTAGCATTTTAACATTGAGGATGGATCCAGTGCTTATTCGGCTGTGGAGGTTATTGTGAACCCTGCATCTGGTGAACAGTAGTTTGAAGTGTTGGATCTGGTGGTGATCTGGTGCCTCTTCGTGCCAGATCAAGTTCAAGAATATTGGCATCTTCGATTCTCATTACAGAGTTTTGGAGGATTCAGCGGTCTTTTGTTGTGGATTGAAGTCTGGCTTCGGTGGAGACTCCTCACTGAAGTCTTTCATTTTTTGGAACCGAACGTTATCTTTTTGTATTGGAGTCTGGAGAAGGAGCTTGTCTCTTGTTCCAAGATCTCTGCCTAGTAATGAGTTGCAAAGGGAAATTTTTGTTTTAGAGGTTCTGATCATGATTCATTGATTGCAGGGTTGCCTTTGCCTCCTGAAGTGTTCTTGGTGCCTATTGGAGTTTCCTGAGACTTTGTTTTGAGGTCATGATGGATGGAGGGGGCTCCTCCTCTTCCCCAGATCTCAATGCCTTCAAGAGACTGGTAGCTTCAGGAAGCAAGCAAAAACTCAATCAGAACCAGCAGTCCTTCGTTAAGAAGCTCGACAATATTCCTACAGCAGATCTTCTAGTGGATCAACCATGCCGAACTACCCTAAATATTGCTAATCGGGGCCTCATTGGCCACTTCATTGGACCTTGGCCGTCCCCCAAGACTATAGAAGGGTGGACACAAAGGAATTGGAAACCTCTCATCTCAGAGGGCATATGCAGCAATTTGATAGGTAAGGGATATTACCTCTTTCTTTTTGAAAACTCAGATGACAGAGATTTAATCTTTAGAAACGAGCCATACTTCATGGGTCCTCAAGGGCTCTACCTAAACAAGTGGACTCCGGATTTTGATCCGAATCAAGATATCCCTTCTATTGTCCCTGTTTGGGTTAGATTACTACAACTACCTCTCCATTGTTGGAATTCGGGATCTCTAGAAGCTATAGGAAACACTTTGGGGAAATACATTGACCAGGCTGATAGAAAAGATCAATACACTTGTGCCAGAATTTGTGTCGAAGTGGATTTGGAGGTAGGGCTTCCTAAAGCTATTAATCTTAAAGTAGCAGATTGGACTCATCTGCAAGAGCTATATTATGGACAACTTCCATTTAAGTGCAGATATTGTCATGGTTATGGGCATTTTGCCAGATCTTACAAGAAAAAAAATTGAGGAAGAAGTTGTCCAAGAAAAAGGAGATCAATGGACTCAAGTTCAAAAAACTAGTTCAGCAAAGCAAGGAAATAAATCTAAGGGACAAAGAGGAGAAGTGGGGATGGGTAGCAACCCCTCCGGACATAAACTGAAATAAAATGGAACAGTAAGGAAGGAAATATCATCTCAAAACAATTTCGAAGTATTAAGCATTCCATAAGATCAAGTGCTCTCAGTGCTTGAAGAAGTAGAAGTTCCTCCATCTCGAAATCAGACAGGGGAAGAAATCAAAGGTAATGCAGAGCCACTCAGCTCTCCTGTGGAAGGTCATTCACCCACATATGCAGAAATGGAAAAAAAAAGAAACCATTAGACAAGTATGGCTCATCCGATGAACATCCCCTTGAGAGGTCTTCCAAAAAAGGGCAAAATCTCATAAATCAGTTCGAGAGGAAGAAGTTGAGTGTCTTAAGATGCAAGGAAGTCAATCCACAATAGAAATGTCCATTAACGGGAATAAACAGGCCAAAACTCCAAAAGGAGACCTGCCCCTTCTGTCAAATAATGAACTTCGTCTCTTGGAATTGCAGAGGGCTTGGAAATCCGTCGAAAATTGAAGCTGTTAATGACCTTATAAGAATGACCTCTCCAGACGTTCTTCTGCTCCAAGAGACAAAAGTCGATGAAGATAGTCTTCTATACATAAGTAGTAAAAAATGGTAAATGAAAGTAGGTAAGGTTGTGAGTGCCAGATGCACCGCTGGTGGAATTGCCACCTTATGGACAGAAAATGATTTTACTTTGGCACAATCCCACACAACACAGCATTGGATATTCTCAAATTACGGCACACTCCAAGTAAGAAATTGTTTTGTCTTTTTAACCTTTATGTGCCTGTCAATTATCAGGAAAAAAGAGATTGTTGGAGCACGTTGGCAGCCTTTCTTGCTGATAACTCTTTTTCAAACATTATCATGGTCGGTGATCTAAATATTATAATGAATGCTAAGGAAAAATCAGGAGGTGTTTAAGGAACTGACCCCATGTTGAAATTGGTGGATAATCTCATATCAACGTGGGAGCTGATAGACTTCAAGCCAAAAAAAGGAAGGTTCACATGGACAAATAACAAAACTGGAGCAGCAAACATTTCTACTAGATTGGATTGATTTCTGGTGCAGAGTTCCCTATTGTTAGATAAAAAAAAGTTATTTCCACCAGCATCTTGCCTAAGATTACCTTAGACCATAAGACGATATTGGTGCAGATTGAAGATGAAGAGGACCTTTTCCCGATTCCATTTCGGTTAAGTCCACTATGGAAAGACAGAGATGGTTTTATGAGCACTATAAATGTGGCTTGGGACATTCCAGTTGTTGGATCGCCAAATTTTCTTTGGGAAAGGAAACTCAAAAAATACCAAATCTACGTTAAAAGACTGGGTTAAAATAACTCAAAAAAATCCAATCAGTGAAAGGAAAGAAATCATGGAAAAATTGGAGAAAATCCAATTGGAAATGGAAGAGTCAGAAATTACTCCTACCTTTCTAGAAAAAAGCTCAGTACAACTCTTTTCAAGCTTTCAGGAGAGAAGAAGAATACTGGATATTAAAGTCACGAAGTACTTGGCTAAAAGTTGGAGATAGAAATGCCTCCTTTTTCCACAAGCAGTGTAGAGTCGAACTTTCTCATAATCATATCTCAGAAATTTCCTCCCTGTCTGGTGAATCGATTAAAGGAATTTCTCAAATTAAACAAATGGTTGAAGTGCACTTTCAGAACCTCTTCAAGGATGAAGGCTCCTTTGATTTAGATCTAACCTATGATTTTTTATCCAATATTCCTAGTTTGTTGAGCAAGGGAGAAATGATGAGTTATTGAAACCTTTTTCTGAGCAAGAAATTATTGATGTTATCTCATCCATTGAGTTGGATAAAGCCCCAGGACCTGATGGCTTCTCCTTTCATTTTTACCGAGTTTGCTGGACAATAATCAGGCAATATTTACTCCAGATGATTAAAGCATTTCAGGTTAAAGCTAAAGTGGGGGGTTGCACAAACTCCACTTTTCTAGCTTTAACTCCTAAAGAATCTAACCCTTCCTCTTTCGATAGATTCAGACCTATTTCACTATGCAACACTTCCTATAAAATATTTTCTAAGCTTTTAGCCAACAGACTAAAACATATGCTTGGGAAACTAATTTCTCCTCTTCAAGGCGGGTTTGTAAAAGGGAGACATATTTTGGACAATGTAATTCAAGTCCAGGAAGCTATGCATTCCAGCTTTCATCGGAAGGAGAAGGGCATGCTTATCAAACTTGATATGGCAAATGCTTTTGACAGGGTAAAGCTTTCCTATCTCTACTTAGTTCTCAATTCTTTTGGCTTTAGCTCTGCCTTTATAAATTTGATAAAAGCATGTATTAACAAACCTTGGATAGCGCCATTAATAAATGGTAGACCGATAAACTTCTTTCAAGCTACCAGGGGTCTATGTCAGGGATGTCCTCTGTCGCCTTTTTTGTACATTCTCATGACTGATTCTTTAAGCAGAAAACTCATAGCAGGGAAAAATGATGGCATCACCCTGAGCATAACTTCAGCAATGAGAGTTGAGGCTATTAATCATGCCCTCTTTGCAAATGATACCTTACTCTTGGGAGGGGCTTCATTAAAAATGACACAAGTCTTCTCAGAAATTATGCATCAATTCTGTATTCAACACCCGAAAGAGTGCAGTGTTCGAATGGAATGTAGATCAACTAAAAATTGGAAAAATTTCTCAAATTTTGGGTTTTGAAGGATATGTTTCCTGGGACCGTGGTCAAGTACTTGGGTCTTCCATTAACTTTGGGCCAAAATAACCCTTCTCTTTTGCAGGAAATCATTAGCAAGATTCAAGCAAAGATTGTTTCGTAAGGAGTTCAATGGCTTACGAAGGCATGAAAGGTTATATTGATCAAGTTAGTACTCTCAGCCCTTCCTATTTACCAATCTTCTCTTCTCCTGGCGCCAAAAGAAATTATGGAACGGATCTCCAAACTTATCAGAGACTTCCTTTGGAGAGGTGGCAAAAGAAATCAGAATCGAATGCATCTAGTAAAATGGGAAAATGTTAAAAGACCTATACTTGAAAGAGGATTGCAAATCAAAGACCCTGGAATGTCTAATTTAGCAATGGGGGGCAAATTGTTATGGCAGTTGTTTTCTAACAAAAAACATCCGGTGAGTCATATTTTCTAGAAAAATACCTTCATGGAGGAAATTTAAGAGATTTACAAATGGAAAATACCCCCAAAGGTTCAATTACCTCGAATCTATGCAAGAAAAGTCTAGAATTTTTTGTTCAGCACCTTTATCGAATCCCAGGCAATGGCAAATAGACCTTATTGTGGGATAATAAAATGAATGGATTCACTCCTTTAAACTCTGATAATTCTCTTAAAGAGATAATGTGTTGGATGATTAATGAACGAATTCTCAGACTTGCTGATATATGTGTATGGGATGCAAAAGGCAACTAGAATGATGGTATTTCCCCAACATTTCAGAATGCGACCTTTCAAACTCCTTTGCTCACCAGAAAACGTTGTTGGAAAATTCGGTTGGCATGGCTCCAATTCACAGCACATGCAAAGACACGTGGGGGTGGAGCAATTGTGGGTTTTACTCAGCTGATATTGGTTTCAAACTTTTGCAGGCCTCATCGCAGATCAGTTCTACGGACTCCTCTTTCTCCCATAACGTAGAATTCTGGAAATAGGAATGGAATCTTCCTAGCATTCCAAAAATCAACTTCTTCATCTGGACACTTATGCATCATAAATTATCAACTGGAGAAAACTTGTTAAAAAGAGGCTTCTTAGGACCATTCAGATGTTGTTTATATCAACAAGTTGTTGAGTCTTCAGCTTATATTTTTGTTGAATTCTATTTTGCTCAAAAAGTCCCGGTAATTTTTCTGTGTGGACTTCCTTATTCCTATGATCCTTTAAATGTTGAACCTATCACTCTTTTTAAAACTTGGCAGTCAAGGTATCCGGGTACCCTTCCTTCTAGTCATGCTTAAAGAAAAATCTGGCAAGCCATTCCAAAATTCATTTAGTGGAAACTATGGTTGGCTAGAAATGACTCAGTCTTTAAAGACAAAATTCCAAAACCAGAAAATGTAGCTTCAAAATCTAAGGCATTTCTTTTGGAAGAAATAGGATCACATCAAATTGATGGAACCAAATTAGAAGTTGAATACAAATGGCTTGGATCGAATCAAGTGAATAAAATCCAGTTGAGATTAAGCAGGCCTGTCATTAAACCATTTTGGCAGGTCAGACTTTCAGAAAATCAATTTTCAGAATGGTGGCAAACCAAAAATAAAGTCTCAATCTTCTTTGACAAAGCGTCAAAAGAAAACTTGGGGAAAGCTGGGGCAGGGGGATTGATCTTCTATCCAGGTGGAAAGTTAGAAACAATTTTTAGTTGGGGAGTAGGACACCTTACAAATAACCAGGCATAATTATTTACACTTCTAAAAGCTTGTCAACTTGCAAAGGAAGCAGATCATAACAACTTGCAAATATTTGGAGATTCTGAAATCATCATTAAAATTTTACATTCTGATTCATTGTTCAATAACCTCAGTTTGAATGTGATCATGCAAAGGCTACATTTCATTTTGATAGATTGTGATTCAGTAACCTCTCATCACATTCTTCATGATTTGAATAAGCTGGCAGACCTCAAAGAAAATCAGGGTAGCCTTCTTCCTCCAGGAATGTTGAGTGTGAATGAAGGACCTTGCTTACTGCATCCCATTCCTTGATACAAGATGTTTTTGATGTAAGGATTTGATTTTTCAGAACAATTTGTAATTGGGTGAAAGCCCAATCTATTCTTTAGCAATAAAAAAAAATTAATCGTTTTGGTTAAAAAAAAGTATGTAAAGAACTTGTAAAAGCATATTAGAAGTCAAATTCACGGAGGAAATCCGGTGAAGAGAGTACCCAGGTAATTGAATTTGCTCATAAGATTATATCAAACTTATTAAACAAATTTATATTTGATTTGTGCATAGTTAAATTGATTTTGTATATGTTTCAGGACAATGCCTCCAAGGCTAGGCTTGCCAAAATTCATGCCACGCATCACAATGGCCAAAAAGGTCTACATGCCTTGATTTGTACTTTTGTAAGTATAATTATTATGTGAAATTATAGTCTTTTTAATTCCTAAAAAAGTAAATGATTACATAATAATTAGTTTAACTAGTCCATGTGCCATGTTTTTGACAGGAGGAGAAATATGGTTAGCATCCAACACCATATGAAAAAAGAATTTTTACAAATCAAAAAGTGGACTGACTTTGTAATCTAGATGAAGAATGAGGTATCAATATTCGACTAATAAATCTTGTTGAGAACTTTTACTACATTGTTCATTCTTTCTTTGGGAAGCTATAATATTAGGTGGCTTATCACATTCATTAGAGTTTAACTTAGGCACACTACACCCTCCCAAATATAGAATAGGTTTCCCCAAGTCACAACTTTCCTGATCCTATTCACAACCAATAAGAAATTTAATCACACATCAGTTCCATTCCTTTGTGGCTCCACATGTTTAATAGTATAATTGGAAACAATTGTATTATCTGAGCCACTAGAAACATCATGAAGGAGTCAAGGACCAAGGTTGCATATGAAAATATGGTACTCCAATGTGTTGGCTTGATTTGTGGTTCCAAACCATTTAGTTGTTTTTTGAATGACCATTTTGTGGTAACCTCTATTGCTACCCAATATTCTATTAGCATGATGGTTTCCTTTTCGAATTCTAATCGAAATAATGTTTGTCTTGATCACTTATTCCATGTCATCCAATATTCCCATGGTGTTGCATGAATTCTATGAGCCCAACTTAATCTCTTCATGTCACAAATTTTAATCCATTGGCCCTAGGGTAGTAAGGACTACTCTTTAGATTCATGATTTGGAAATTTTTCATCAAACCAATGACAATCTTCCCTATTTAATTGGTCCTTTGGTTAGAAGTGATTTGTATTGGACATCCGAACTTTAAAAAAAAAACTTATTTCTTGTTTTATATGGGCCCACTCAAATGTATGGGGCCTTTACCCACTTAATGTACATGGTATTGACTATAATGATATATTTAAATTGTGTTTTCTTTGATGACACAAAATTTTGATAAAGTCAATTTTCTAATGCTCAAAAGGATACATTAGAAGGAATAGGTGAGTTCATTATAAATACAAATAAAAATGTGTGTGCTTTCCTTCTATCACGTGCAGATCTCTTTACCTATTTGAAAGAATCTTTGAATAGTGCCATCCACCAAAGTCCCAATTACAATATATATGTGACATTCTAGTGGTAGGGGAATGTCCTCCAACATTGCATGTATGAAATTCTACTATCAAATACCCCATCTTATATTATGTTA
Organism: Pseudotsuga menziesii; assembly: GCA_001517045.1. Lineage (NCBI taxonomy): Eukaryota > Viridiplantae > Streptophyta > Pinopsida > Pinales > Pinaceae > Pseudotsuga > Pseudotsuga menziesii. The sequence goes on from LPNX010552406.1 coordinate 130,217, forward strand.
CACATTGATGAAGAGTACCATCTTACCAGGATTCACCGACAACTATATATAGAATAGCATAGGCACTATGAAAATTAAATGTACATGTTTTATGTATCTAGGAATCAATGTTGATATAACACGTATATGAGCCTCGAATTGAAGCCCCACTATTAAGCAAATCAAGAGAATGTTCACACGTTGGAAGCATAAACAGTTGAACCTTCATAGAAACTTGGTCTCAAGCTTCCATGAAGAGTCCAGCTGCAAAGAATTCAAATCCATATAAGGAAGGAAAGGATGCAAGCTCATTACCCATTAGAATCGTTTACCTCTTTATATGTGCATGCACGAATACATGGCTTTTTGGTATAGTTAGGTTAATTTCATCTTTCTCTAACTCCTCTAATTCAAACCCGTCTTTCTCTATTTTCCATTAGCTTCAATGTATTTCTTTGTAGAAGATTGTAGACATTCTTAAAGATTCATTGAAATAAAAGAAAACCACATATCATTAACTATGAGTGGCATATTCACAAATTGTTTGTGGATTTTGTTACCTTGAATTCTTAACCCATTTTTGGCTTCAACTAACCATCCAAATTTTGTTTCACATACCCTATGAAGCCATTTAAAACAAAAAACAAAAAAATATTGGTTTTAGAGTCCACTATCCCTTTCCATTTAGGTTGTTGGAATCCATATAAATTCTTGACTATCATTCGGCATGGCCTTAATGAGATTTAGTTTACTCCATACTTGGAAGTTTGAGAAAATGAACCCATATATTGGGGAAACCGTTAGAGAAAAAAACATCATGGCAAAGCTTGGTCATATGGCTTTGATCTATTGCCTATGATGGGACAAACTTAGAAAATATATAAATTTAAACAAATAATAAATTAAAATGTTATCCTTCCATGATTATATTCCTATATATAACATTGCACACATTTGTTGAATATTTGGTTTACTGTGTTGGTTATTTGACCTAGATTTCTTCTCATGCTTGTAAAATTGAAGGGGTTCACGAAAGCATAGTTGTATCTTACTATTGAATTATCCTATAAATTCCATACATAAAAAAAAAAGACAATGAAAATTAAATTATTTAATGCTACATGGAAATGCATTTTAAATGAGGATTATTAATAAGATAATTGCATGGTAAAAAATGGCATTTTCATATAGGTAAAAACCTATAGAGGTGATGAGCAGTTTGCACAGCATTGGTTGTGGAGCTATCAATATTGCTTGTACTTAGAAAATGAAATTCCTATATTAGACAGGAGGTTATGTTTGCATTCAAAAAGAGATTTTGATGAAGGAAATAATGCTTGAGCACACTTGGTATTTGTTTTAAATATGGAAGATTATGATAATCTTGTAGCATGCCAATGCCACGATTCGTCTATTGATCATAGGAAAATGTATTCCTAGGTTTTGAACATATTGATTAATGATTTTATGTATTGTATCCAATGTTGAGCATGTACACGAATGGTAAATTGGCTTTTGAGTTAATGGATAGGTGGAAGATGACACAATAGAAACTCTCTCCATCTCAAAAATAAGGAAAATAATTTACCAAATATCCCACTGATGAGTTCTTAAATTGGACTAGCTACTTGAAACCCACATTACCTTCCCTACATAACATAATGATAAATTATTCCTTATTCCCTCAACGGTCTCTTAAAATTCACTTCTTCTAATGCTCTTTAGTGTGGGGATAGAAAGGTCTAGATTGTTGTCCATCAACTCAAACATATTTTTTATGGTTCTTGGATCTTCCCAAGGCTATAATGGATTCTTTTCATGGCCATTATGGATTAGTATTGAAACCTCTGTTTTGTAAGGTAAAATGCACTTTATTTTCCTCTATACCTCCCAAAATGAAATCTCTCCTCCCATTCGAATTTCCCCTCTTTTCATGCATCAAAGGTGGAAATAAGATTCCTAATCTAACTCTTATGGTTCCAATAATGTAGGGGAGATAAATTACCTATGATGTAGGAGGTGGTTACCTAGATTTAGAATATGATTACGCCCATTTCCTTTATTTTAATTTATACAATACGCTAAGCTCAACATCTTGAAAGAGTGAAGGGTCTGGGTAATAGCAAAGTGGATAATGCACACTAGACTTCCCTTAGGCCCCCTTACCTTTTTGTTATTAATATCCCCTTTAGGTGTTGATGCTCAATTAATATTGGTTCTTTTATTTAATGCAAAACATCGAAATTCACAAATATTTACAATCACTGTCTATATCTACTTCATAGCCTATTAAAGCATAGTAAAAACAATAATAACTATGAAAAACATTTAACATATATACAAGCTCAAGTTTTAATCATTCCAAAGGTTAAAATTGAGATATTAAATAGGGACTTAACATGCCCTTCCCCTTCCAAATAAATGTCTTCCTTAAGGTTGGAAGTTTGAAAAATGCTATAAAATTGTCGAATCCCAAATGGTTTATTCAAGTTGTGTTTCCTTCCACTATATAAGGACTTCTTAAATAGTGCATTGATGTAAGTTACACTCATGTTGCCAGTATTTCCACCAATTGTAGCCAAATGGAACCGTCTTTATAAATATTAGGAATATTGGTTTGAACAAGCCATTTCAACCCCACTACCTTCTTAAAACATGGAAAATGAAAGACTGGATGGATCTTGGAGTGGGAAAGAAAATCCAATCTATATGAAACTTGTCCAATGCACTAGAGGATTCAATAGGGCCAATAGAACTTTTGCACTAGATTTTAGTAGCCCTTGTCTTTTAGAGAGGTCTATGTATAGGGATAGGGATGAATAATAAACGATTAATCCCCTTTATCAAAATAATTCTCAAAGTGATATTGGTAGGATGACTACTTTATTCTTAGTTGAGCCAAAGACAAATTGTCCTTAAGTATTTTAAGAATGGTTGTTCCAGTGTTGAGCGTATGGTCCATTACCTAAACATTGCATGTACTTGGTAAAACACTAACGAAGTTTTTTTTTCCTAAACATAGTTCATATAGTGACATTTTGTTAATGTCATGAATATGAGTGGTATTGTGCCACCATTTGGTAAGGTGTGACCACTAAACTCATTTTTATTTCAATCCAATGCAAAACATCTCAAATAGGTTTCTAGGTACTTTTTAACCAACTTTGTTTAACCTTCTATTTGGGGATTATAAGTTGTGCTCACTTTCAAGTGGGTGCCCTATCTTTTAAACAATTTCTGCGAAAATTCATTATTGAAGGTGGGATCCCAATTCATCGCAATGGAATAAGGCATGAAATGTAATCTAAAAATTCAATCCATGAAAACTTGGACAATTATGGATGTTGTAAATAGGTGTAGTACAAGAAAAAAGTGAGAACACTTGGAAAGGTGATTAACTACCACCAATATGGCTGATTAGTTGTAAGATTTAGGAAACCCACTTTAAAATTTATGGAAAGGTCAACCAAAATAGATTTTGGGATTAGTATTAGTTGTGATGCCTTAGGGGTCTTCATTGTTTATCCTTTTTTCATTTGATGGGATTCAATTCAATGACAAAGGTATGGATCTTCTTTTTCATGTCGCACTAAAAGAAGGATCAATTAGCTCATTTTAAAGTTATATAAAATCCCAAGTGACTAGTGGTAGGTGATGAATGCAATTTCCATAACATCCATTCTTTTAAAGTATAATATTGTACTAGAAAAATATGCTCTTTATACCACAAGGTATCATATTTCCATTTGCATGATATAGTGGGTTTGTGTCCTGCTTAATTTGTTGGATGAATTGGACCATTGTGTCATTGGTGAACCATTCTTGTCATACCTCTTATATCCAATTAGATATTTGTAAGGATAGGGCAAATAGGGACCCTTCCTCCTCATATTTCTTTGATAAAGCATTAACCACCACATTCTCCTCACCCTTTTTATATATGATATCAAAATTATATCTAACGTATTATTAACCCACTTATGTTTCTCTCGTAGTGACAACAATCGCTTCAAAAAATACTTCAAGCTATGGTGGTTTGTCTTTGTCTGAAAACACTTTCCAATGGGATACAATATCCATGTATGAATAACATGAAGGATGGCCATTCATTTATTTCTCATAGATAGAATTTCCTAAATTCCAGTTAAACAATTGTTTATCGATTAGTGCCAATGGATTCCCCTCTTTCATCAATATTTCCACATACTTCATTTAGAGGAATCAAATTCTAGGAAACACGTCTTAGTGAAATCATGGACTACTAAGATTGTAGTAATACACATGGATACCTTTAATGCATGAAAGGTATGCTCTATTGATTTGTTCCACATAAAGGATTATTTTCTTGAGAAGGGAGGTCAGTGTGGTTGTAACTCACCAATAATTCTTCATAAGCTTCTTATAGTAGTCAACTACTCCTAAGAATCCGTGTAATATTTGTAAATTCTTAGCGCATATTCCACTCACACCCCTATTTAACTAACTATCTAACCCAAGTGTTCCACTTTAGTAACATCAAATGTACATTTGGAGTGTTTGAGGAAGAATTGGTTATCTGAAAATAGTTCTAGGACTTTTTTTCAACATGCTCTGTATCTGCCTCCCAATTATTGCTATAATCAAGATATAATCAAAGAAGACCAACACAAAGTTGCAAAGGAAATGATGAAAAAATATTGTTCATAAACCTTTGAGAAGTGGATGGTGTATGTCCTTCATGTGTGTGAAAGGTACTCTTAGGAATCCCTACCTCCTTCATTTACATGTGGTGGTGCCTATAATGAAGGTCAAGTTTAGTGAAATTTTGGACACCATGAAGCCCATCTAAGAGGTCATTAATGACCAGGATGGAAATTTTTTCTTTGGAAAACAAATCAATAAGAGCATGGAAATCGGGACAGATGTGCTACTTGTTTCTTTCTCCAATAGCATGGCTATTGGGGATGAGTTTGGACTAATGCTAGTATGTATCATGCCAACCTCCAATAGTTCCTTAATGATCTTTTCAATTTCATTTTTTTGGTAAAAAATATGTTGATAAGGACACACATTGGGAAGTTGACTATTTGGAACCAGTTGGATCCCATGATCACGCTTTCCATGTGAAGGATGTAATCCATGTGGTGTTTCAAATACCTATTTATGCTTAGTAAAAAAATTGATTGCATATTAGTGTGATTTTCCTATGGGGTGTTTTCCATGACTTGAATAACATCAAATTGGGAAATAATGCATGAGTGGCATATCTTTAAGAGATTTTCCATATGGTGAGAGTTGGCAATATCCTAGGATCCAAACGAAAGACCTTTGAGGGTGTGTTTATGATCCTTTTTTTAACTCATTCATAACTCCTTGAAATCCATTTTAACCATACCTAATGTTTGCAACTATTCTTCTCCGAGAACACCATCACAATTGAGACATTTCAATAGTTAACATGTTGGATTTTAGGAATTAGTCCCCAATTTGGAGTTTCACATTCTCACACTTACCGTCACATTTTATCATACCTCCATAGGCTATCATGATTTTGAATTCTGGACCACGTGAGCATAACAATGACTTTCTTCGGAAACATAATGATGAATACCGTTGTTGTTGTTGTTGTTACCAATTAAGGCAATTACATTTTCATGCTTGATATAGCCAATCAAATATAGGGTCTAGGGAACTAAAAACTCTAATAAAGCATGAAGGGAAATTTGGAGTTCCTCACAAGGAGGCCTGGGATATTTTTTCCTTAGCAAGAAGTGTAGAATCTACAATATTTGGATCTGGCATGCCTTCATTTTTAATATCCTAGTGTGTGTAGGGTTGGTTCATATCTACAATAAATAATTTTGATTCCTTACATCAATTTTATTTGACCCATTGTTTATCCCAAATATAGAAACAATTAATATGCCCATCTACTTCTACTAGGGTCAACATATCGAGACACCAAGGATAGGATGCTAGTGGAGTGGTATATCATGCCCTCGTTGTGGATTTCCAATTTATCCCTTTCTTAACAAAAATGAGTAGAGCTTTGATACTAAACAACTATAAAAACTAGCCAAAATTTAAAACCCTAAACCCTAAACACTAGTTCCGGAGACGACCCAATAGGATCATTTTCAGGAAATTGAGTCACGGTATGGGGGGTCCCCCAACTGAAACTCGACATCTTGAATCCATCGAAATTAACGGCTTTGCAACCGGAGCCACGATTTTGATTCTATGGAAAAAAAATTCTAAAAAACCCAATGCCATTCAAGGACACTTTGAGAATTTTCTACGGGTCCACAAAATCCAAACCGAGAAATGTAATCAAGTTACATCAACTCCCACACATGCATTTGGGCATTATGGATGTCTCCACACTATACACAGTCATGCGATACCGTTCAAGTCAAATTTGACCCCCTTGTGCAAAATTGACATGGCCTTCATTGAGAAGAACCTTAGTTCCGAAGATGACACAATATGACTATTTCTGAGCAATCGAGTTATAGTACGGTGGGTCTCCCAATTGAAACCTGGCATCCTGAATCCATTAGAATCAATAGCTTTGTGACCAAAGACATGTTTTTGGTTATATGGCCATTTTTTCCAGGCACCTTAGGGCCATTCAAGGACACTTTCAGAATTTGCTACAGGTGCAAGAAACCAAAATCGAGCAACGTAACTTCGTTTCATCAGCTCCTGCACATGCTTCTAGCCATTATGGATGTCTCCATGCTGGCCATAATCACGCTGGAGTGTTTAGATCAAATTTGACATCCTTATGAAAAATTGGCATGGCCTTCAGTGATTAGAACCATAGTTCTAGAGACGACACAATAGGACTGTTTCCAGGAAATTGAGTGGCAATATAGGGGATCCCCCAGCTAAACTCGACATCCTGAATCCATAAAAATTGATGGATTCCCAACTAAAGACACAATTTTTGTTCAGTGGCCATTTTTGTATAGCACCCCAAGGCCATTCAGGGACACTTTGAGAATTTGATATGTGCGCATGAAACCCAAACTGGGCAATGTAACTAGGTTGTGTGAGCTCCCACACACGAATTTGGCCTTTGTGGATGTCTCCACACTGTCCACGGCCATGTGGGAATGTTTGACTCAAATTTGACACCCTTGTGCAAAATTGGCATGGCCTTCACTAAGCAAAACCCTAGTTCCGGAGACGGCACAATAGGGCCATTTATGGGCAGTTGAGTAATGGTATGGGGGGTCCCCTAGAAGAAACTTGACATCTCAAATCCATTGGAATCAATGACTTCACAATCAAAGACACAAATTTTATTCTATGGCCATTTTTTCCTAGAACCCTCTGGTCGTTCAAGGGCACTTTGAGAATTTAGTACACGTGCATGAAACCCAAATAGGGCAACGTAACCGGGTTTTATCAGATCACACACATGCATCTAGAAATTATGGATGTCCCCAAATTGTCATAGTCACGTGGAAGCGTTCGGCTCAAATTGCCCCCCTTGTGCAAAATTGACATGGCCTTCACTGAGTAGAACCCTAGTTCTGAAGACAAAACAATAGGACCGTTCCTGGGAAATTAAGTCATGGTATGGTGGGTCCCCCAATTGAAACCTAACATTCAAAATCTATCAAAATCATGTCATCGGGATTGGAGACACAGTTTTGGTTTTATGGCCATTTTTTCCAGGCACCCTAGGGCTATTTAGGAATACTTTGATAATTTGCTACAAGTACACGAAACCCAAATCAGGAAACGTAACCAATTTCTGTAAGCTCCCACACATGCATTTTACCATTGTGGATGTCTCCATGTTGTCCAAAATCATGCAGGATCGTTCGACTCAAATTTGAATCCCTTGTGGAAAATTGGAAATTAAGTCACGATATAGGGGGTCCCAGTTCTAGAGACAACACTATAGGACCATTTACGGGAAATTGAGTCACAGTATAGGGGATCCCCTAGCTGAAACCCAACATCCCAAATTCATTGGAATCAACAGATTCATGATCGGAGACACTGTTTTGGTTATATAGCCATTTTTCCCCAGAACCTCGCAACAATTCAAGGACACTTTGAGAATTTGTGATGAGTGCACAAAACCCAAACCAGGCAATGTAACCGAGTTGTGTTAGCTCAACACACATGCATATAGACATTATGGATGTCTCCATGTTGTCCATGGTTGTGTGAGATCGTTGGGCTCAAAGTTGACCCCCTTGTGAAAAATTGGCATGGCCTTCACTGAGTAGAACCCTAGTTCCAGAGATGACACAATAGGATCGTTTCCTGGGAATTAAGTCATGGTATGAGAGATCCCCAAGCTGAAACAAACCATCACAAATCCATCAAAATCAACATCTTCACGAAAAGGGACACTGTTTTGGTTCTATGGCCATTTTTGCCATGCATCCCTATGATTTTCCTCCCTGCCAAAGGAATTTCCTTAATTCCATATTTATGTTATTCACTACCATTTTAGGAGCTAAAAGAATCACGTTGTTGAAAATTGGGAAAGAATAAAGAACATATTTGATGGGGGTTACTTTCCCAGCCAGGTTAAGCCATTTCACTTTGCATGACTATATTTTATTCTTGATCTTCTGTAGAATTGGGGCCCATATCTTAGAATTTGGATTTTTCCTTGTTAGTGGAACACCTAAATATCTGAAGGAGATCCATTCCACCTCTACCTTGCATCTTAAATCCAAAGATATTTCCCTTAAAGTGTTAGGATTGCAATTCCACCCATAGACACAACTTTTTTCAGCATTTTCTTTCCCCCCTGAAGCAGAGAGGAAGAGGTCCAATGCATTTTTTAAGCGCTTGGCTAGATTAACAAAGGCATATGATATCTTCAACAAATTGAGCATGGTTTAAAGGGTTAACTCCTCTGGATATCCTCTAGAATAGGAGCATGGAAATTGATGTGTGGTTCAATTATTCTTTGTTTTGTTGCATTGTAGTCTTTTTTATGTTATTCAATTGATTAAATAGCGGTAAAAATTTGTTTACGTAGTAATCTGATAATTATAATTGAATATAACTAACATCATTTGTTCCACTATTCCAGGTTGTCCAGGGAGTATTTTCCACAGTATTCAAGGAGTATTTTCCACACTATTCAAGGACTATTTTTTACTTCTAGATTCAAAGGATATTTCTTGAAGAGGGTGGTATCTATACGGTCGTGCCACATGCCATATGAAAAAGGAGTGTGATCTATTTCAACCACCTGGATCAGTAGATAGATGCTTGGTGAGGTGTGGGATCCACATAGAATAAGCAGTCAGTAAAAGAGAGCGTTTTGTTGTATTTGAGTTAGAGTCGGGATGGAATCTATCCATTCCTCTTGTTCTATATGTTTATTATTTAAGAGCGAATGTGCTCTCAGTTTCAGCCTTGGAGGATCAAGATGATACAATTGAGTTCAGAGGACACTCAATACATTTATGGCCAAAGGGATTTGTGTATATTGAGGACTCCATCATACTGGGTATTAGAGAGGGACCATTGTACAGAGTATGGGTTCGACCTCTTCACAGGTTGAGTGGAGGACATAGAGCTAGTTATGCAACATTTTTGAGGTGGTAGGAAGATCGTCTTAGCAGACCCACTTGGTGGGAATGGACCCAACGGGAAGAGATGGGATACTCATATGGCTTCAACAAAGATTTATTAGGTAGCCACAACATAGATGAACTCGAGTTTCCAGAATTTACAGTTGATAGTTCAATTGTATAACATTTTTTTATGACCTTTACTAATGTTTATTATAATTGTTGTATGTTTTACATCATTGTGATGACATCTTAGTTGTAACTTATTTGAAATTTTATTATGGTATGTGCACTTTGATATTAATGTAATATGATTATGGTTGTGTTTCATATGTTGTAACATTAGAAATATAACAAAAAAATTAATTATTCCATGAAATAAATAATAACTTTTCATTTTTAATGATTTTTTTGCAAAACACGGGTCTTGCAAAAGATCTAGTTGATACATATGATGATTTATATCTAGATTATGTTGGGTCTGGTACTGACATAGGAGATGATGAGGCCAATATAAGAGACACTGAGGCAAATGATGATGATGATCATGTTGATGACAATCATGATGATGATAAGGCAGTTTCTAGTGGTAGCCAGTGACATGTTTGATCATATAGATTGCATCATGGATCATTGTTGATATATCATTATGATGCCTCTTTTTATGTTTATTATCATATGTATCATTTTCACCAGCAATACCATATTATTGAGTTGTATCATTTTCACATGTATCATTTTGACTTGTATCATTTGGACATGTATCATCTTGACTTGTATCATTTTGACATGTATCAATTTGAGTTACATCATTTATCATTTTGTTTTATATCAATTGGACATGTATCATTTTGACTTATGTCGATTATTTGACATGTATCATTTTGATAGGTTATTGTTTTACTGGCATATTTTAATTTACTTTTGAGGATGGATGTTTTCAAATTCAAATAAATTATAAATATTTGACTCACTTGTTTTAATTATAAATGAAGATCATGTTATAATAATTATCTTATTATTTTATATATATTGGTTGTTGTAGATTTTGTTTTGATGGAGATTTAATAAGCAGGATGATGTTGCTTGTATGAATGCATGTTTCCCTATAAATGGTTTATAAATGTTATCCTATAAAATATTTCAAATGCAATATGACTTACTATATAACCATATAAGTTCCTCGAATGGGAGTGACATCATGCCAACTAGACCTTAGAGACTAACTGACGGGGCATATAGTTGCACCCCGTTGTCATCACCCTAACGTCACCCACCCGGACTTCAATGTGTTGGTTGTCAACCTCCTCGATGGTTGCACATCATAAATCTTCTAGGGTACGCGTCTTCCCAGTTGTCGCTTCTTGGTACGCCTACGTCAACATAATGATGTCCAGTATCAATGCGCCTATGGAACTGCGCTACCGAGTTATTGATATAGGAAGCTCGACCTTCATTCCTTCCTCCACCTGTTGGCTCATGTTCACGTCCTCTTTCTTCGATCACTCTGCTCCTTGACCCTCTGTCACATACAAGGTACTGTATTCTTCAGTAATTCTGCTCCTCATCCCTCTACCCACAGGTTGCATTATGTCGCGCAGATAGAGGGCCATGCCTAGACGGGGTCGTGGAGGTCAGGGCGCCTCCAACCAGAGAGCCATCTACTTCAAAGCTCAATCCAATTTCGAGGGTTATGACCTGGAAATCCCTTCCCCCCTCTATCTCATGTTTGATGATTGAGAAGACGAATTAACCAACTCTCTCTTTGCTACTAACCAGACAACTGAGCGCAGGCGGCATTATTGGGTGGTGAAAAACATGTTGGTCCACCTCCTCCTTCGCTACACCACCCTTAAACTCACGCCTCCAGTCCTGAGGCCATTCCTGATGCCTCTGTAATTCCATCTCCCTCTTTCCTTCTCGTTCCCACTGTCACCCTGGCCCCCTCGACCACCCCAGTTGCTATCCCTCACGCTGACCCACCTATTGCTGTTGGTAATATGGAATATGGTTGTCATTGATGTCAAAAGGAGTTCAGTGATGACAAAGGAATAACCAAGGACATGATGGTTGAGTTAACTAAGTCAAAGGAAAGTCAAAGGTAGTCATGACATGGCATGCATGATGATATGGAGGATATAATGTTGATGTGGCATGGATTTGAAGCCATTGTTGTATTATGACATCACTATGAAGAAATGTACCAAAATGGTGAAAATCAAGAAATTGACTAAGTATGGAATAATTAGTCAAAATTGGTCCCAGCAACCTTAAGAGAATGCCCGCCACAATTCATGGTTTAAGTAGAATGCCTGCACCATGGTACCATCATATAGCTAGTTGGTTTGGATACCTATTCATGGTTTTAGTTAGCCTTAAACGTTTTTGAGGACAAAGATATAGGCTTGCCAAAATAGGGTTTTGCACTAGTGGATGCAAAAATGGCTAAGTAGCCTCAGAAAGATACCCGCCATAGTTTGTGGGTTGAAAATAATGCCTGCACCATATGGTCATCTTGTAGGTGGTTATTTTCTTGAAAGTGCCCAAAGAAGAAGTTATGGACCTGTCTAAACAATGTTTTAGGAAAATTGGACCAAGTCTAGGAGAGCAAAAATTGTCTAAGTGTTGAATTAGCAGTTTGAAAGACTATTTTCAAATGCCCACCATTTCCTGTATGTGAAGGATTAAATTAATCTGAAGACATAGGGATCTAGAGTGTTTGGTGGCACATATGACCATGGTCTCAGTTCTCCTAGGGAGTACTTGATGACAAAGAAATAAATCTGCCAAAGTGAAGAAAAGTTGTTTTAAGTATGATGACAAAGCATATGGGAAAAGTAGCAGTAGCCGGTGATTTGTTAAGTCCAAGCTGCTACAGCAAGTTGTTTCTTCGGTGGACGTTTCTACAATGGATGGTTGTTCAAGTCCAAGCCGCTATGGTGGATGGTTGTTCAAGTTCGAGCCATTACGACGGATGGTTGTTCAAGTCCAAGCCGCTACGACGGATGTTTCTCTTCTTATGCGTGGCCGGAGTAGTTGTTTGTTCGCTACAATGGAGGTCTTCAAAAATCCATGTCGCAATGACGGATGAATCTTTATTTTGATTATTGGGAAGGATTCCAATTTCTTTTGGCCCGATACGGTGGATGGGTTTCAGCTTTTGAGCCGCTACAACAAACAAGGTCTTATGTTTCAAACCGCAACGGCGGGTGAATTTTTGGTTTGAATGTCGAAAAGGCTTCTGATTTCTTTTGGCCCACTACGATGGATGGGTTTCAGCTTTTGAGCCACTGTAGCTGAAGCTTTCAAAAATCCATGCCGCAACGACGGATGGGATCTTGGTTTGGTCACCGGATCTATTTCCAATTCTTGTATCCCGCTTCATTGGAGGGTTGTCCATCTCTTTGCCGCATAAATGGATTCTCAGGTGTGTCCGTAAATGGTGAAGAAAAGAATCAATGGAAGAACGTGAAGTAACATTCTGGAAGGTGAAGCCTGCGTGCTTGTGAAAGAATATGTACATATAAAGCCCGCAATGAAGACAACCCATAGAGAACACGCATAGAGAGGACAATCTGCAGAGAGCAAATCTCGTAGGCAAGTGGTTTGACGAATCCTGATGGAGGAGAGAAAATCCGGATAGAGCATTCCTGCTGATGGAGGAGAGGAAATCCGTAGGAAATGGTTTGATGACTCCTGTGAACAGAAAAGAAGGGAGCCTTCAGATCAGAAGAGATCTAGAAGTTTTTAATTAATTAATTAATTAAAAATCTTTAAATCACAAATTGTTGAAACGATGTGACAATCAGATTTGAAAGGGCATGATTGTGAAAGCGTATGTTTCCTGAATGAAGAGGCGCGTCGTAAGAAACATGAAGATACTTATACGAAGAATTCTGAGTGAGATAAGTGTTGATGTCATTAATATTGATGTAGCCATAACATAAGACAAAGACCAGTGGCCTGTTACCACCTAAGTTGTACTTAGTGGTTTTTATCAAGTGAGCCCGGTGAACCGAACATGGCTAACTTGTTCGGACTTCAAAAAGACCTTTGGAAGTACTTATGGGAAGTGCTTGTTGTATCATATCACATGTTCATACCCCATGGGGGAATTGTAATAAATGTTCTAGCATGATAGTGTCTGTAAAGGACTCGGTCTCTTAGACTTCATTTGTCAATCCGATCAGCCCAGGGTGTTTTTTCCCTTGGTTATTATTGGTTGTGGTCGGCTTGGCATTTGGGCCTAATGAGGTTATTAGAGTCTATGTGTCAATGTGTAAGCATGCTAGACATCATTTTTGAGTCATATGAACATGTCTAAGTCCCCCTAGGTGTTTTTCAATTTTTCAATTTTTCAATTTTTTCAGTGTTTTTTATTAAAATTTAATTTTTCCAAAACTTAGGCTATTTTTTAATAGTTTAATTGGAAAAATTGATTTTGCAATAAAAGTGGGCCAAATAATCAGTTTCAGTCATGTAGGTGCTCATTTTAAAGCTAAGAGCACCATGTGAACCCATGGACCCACTATTTCCTAGTTTTGAGTGATTTTCCATCACTCAAGTCAGAAAGTCCCAAAAATCAATTATTGATTATTTTAATTAATAAATTGATGAATAATGGAGCAAATCCAAAATCAATAAATCAATGGATTCTCAGCCGATTTGATTGAAATCAGTCAGATCTGAAGCAGATTCACTAGATCTGACGAATCCTTGATTGAAGGAGGTGATCAAATCACATCCAGAGTTGATCTACAGTGGTCTTTATGGGGAATTCCGCCCTCCCTCTCTCCTCAACACGTTTTTGGCTCAACTAGATGATTTTTGGTGGATTCTTCAGTGAACAGGTTGAGGTGTCAGTCAGATCATCCCCCCGATTGACAGTTGCACTCAGTGAGACTCAGATCTGGCTCAGCTAGACACAGATCATGCATTGATGGACTCTTCATCAGTTGATTTCACTTGATTCCATGAGTAATTGCACCCCCCCTGGGCTAGATGGCCTGTAAATTGTATATATCCAGGCACATCCTCCTCTTCCAAGCTAGTTAGAACTGGGATTGAGGTGCTGTTGCTATTGTGCTGTATTGTTTTTTCATTCTGGAATAAAGAAGCTTTGGAGGCAAGATCTATGGTGTAATGCTCTTCATGTGTGGATGTTGATTGTCAAATGCTTATGAGGTATAATCTGCTTTTGTTTATCATTGCTTTGCTGGTTAATTGTTGGCCTTGAAGGAGAGAGCTCCCTCCTGTTAGGGTAAGAGTTTATTCTAGTTTGATTTATGCTCTTACTACTGCTTGTTCTAGATCTATTGGATTTGTATGTATTTTAAGTTTAATTGCATGCTTTCCAATCATCTCTTTCGGCAGCACCTATGTTTTAACCATCTGTCTGTGCAAGGATTTTTAAGTTGCAGATGATCTCGCTGGTAGAAGAGGTTGAGCTGGTTTGAATATTCCTCATCTTCAGTATCTTACGAATGACATAGTCCCTCGGTGTTCCACCAAAGCGGAATCCAAAGCCCAACATTTCCAGGCTTCAAACACTTTTTCTCTCTCTTCCTCCTTTAAAAATTATTAAGCTTTCCTCAAACTGGTTACTTTAAGGTTTCTTTTTAAATCTGATCTATCTCATCAAGAAAAGCATACATAGATCTAATTAGCAAGATCCCTTCAAATTTCTAGATCTTAGTTTTATTGTGCACATAAAGTTCAAATTCAAGAGATCTAGCTAAATTGCCTTAGTTTCGCAAGTAGTTTATTGAAAAATTCATAGCTTGATGTTAAGGTAGTTTCTTTTGTTGTTCGATAATTTCAATATTTTGCAATATCAGTGCTTTTAATTGGTTGCACAAATAGCAATCCAAGATCCCAAGGAAAGCTTTCTTTCCTTGGTTCCTTTTTCGTCGGTTTAGCTAGTTTTAATTTCATTATTTTTTGAGATAAAGTAGGCTGACCCAAAGGTACTCTTAAAGTGATTTTGGGAATTTGTTATTCTAATTCACTCACTGTCATTTAGCAGGTCTAATAGAGAGGAAAGGAATCTGCTGTCCAAAGTGGCTTTTGGAGCACTCAAATCCCCCCAGGGGTCTCTCTTTTGTCACATAATTTGTAAATTTTTTGTATAAACTATAATATCTTGGTTTCAGCCTGTATAAGGACCAAGAAAGCTCTGTTTTATCACTGCTTTGATATTGTAACCTCTGTAATAAAATCATCCTTTGAATAGGCTCTTTCGAGCCCATTCCCCATCCCCCCTGGGGGGATTCGCGTCGGTGCCATTTTCGTCATTTTCTGCTTATTTATTTTTTCATTAGAATTGATCTAATTTGCAGGGTAGTATACTTGACCTTGTTTTTAATTCCATACTCCATATCTTACTTTCAAAAGTAATCGTAATACTTACCCCACGATTTCCCAAGTGACCCGAAAGGGGAAAGAGATTCGTGGTAGGATTAATCAAAAAACTAGATTTGTATAGTTGTTTTATTTTTTCTATCATTTATTTATCAACAGCTTTAAAATTAATCCCTCCTCAATTCCCCAATTGAGATCCACTTGGATCGAAAGAGGTTCTTGGAGGCTTTTCTTTTAAACAAGAACACATCTCTTAATAACTTATTAAAATTTACAAGACTCCAGTGTGTATGCTCTACACTTGGCTGCGATTCGTCCGACCAGTCAAGCTGTATCAAAAGCACTTGGGTGACTAGCATAATTAGGACTCACCCTCCCCAATTAACAAACCATCAGGTGAAAATCCAACACCTCGATCAAACCTTTACGGTGGTAAAATACCCAAAGGAAGCGGGAACCTACTGAAAAGTGACCTCGGGGTGCTAATCTCTGTCACACCCTAACGGGTGCATTACGAACATATCCCCAGAGACTCCATTTTAGCCCACATATTCCTTGCGGGTAGCCGTGTAGGTTTTGTTTTGGACATACTCCAAGTACTCTCGAGTATATCTGGAGTCCCCCCTTAGCCTAATTTAATCAATTCATCCTTCAATTTTAACTTAAAACATACCAAGATGCAATCGCAAAACATTCACTCCGAGCACATGCAAGCACATTGATCATTTTGATTTGACTCCATTCTAAGGCACTGGTCATTTTTGCTTTATATATATATTGTGTATCAGCTTTGTGCTTTCTTTTGCTTATCTTCGTATCTTGTCATCTTTAATTGTTTATAGTTAAAATATTCAAACTCCTAAATAACTGATTCAGTTTAACATCACCACACTAAGAAATCATCCTTAGTAACTTAATAGGGTCTACCCCCCTTGGCTTCGTTAGGAGTTGAGCCTAAACGGAGGAGTCAAGAACAAGGTGACAGCCTTGACTCGAGACTTGCCCCCAAGGACACACCGAGTGGCTTGAATATTTCTGCCACGTGATCCAGGTGTGTGAAAAGGCAGCAACATGGCCCATACAAAGAATGAAGGGAGAAAGAAATTTAACATATTACAGAAAACATATAAGGGTGGTAGGGTGGTGCTAGGGCATGTTACATGCCTGCAAGGGGGTCTTAGCCTCCTTCCAGTAGTGGCTAGAAAATCAGGGTATAGGTGTATCCTTGTCTGTAGGTGCAGGCAGAATCCAGGGTGTGGGTGCATCCTTCAGTGGTGGTTGAGAAACTTGGGGATTGGTGTCTCCAGTAAGTGGTTGCTTGCAAATAACTCTTGTAAATACAATTTTGCAGTATATAACAAGTTGGTGGTTTACCCTATTGGGCTTCCACGTTAAAATTGTGTTCTGTGTATTCTTGTTATTATGTGTTTTGTGTATCTTGTTGATTCCATGTTTTGGTTAAAGTTTTAAATAAGTGAAAATTAACAATATTGATTCACCCCCCCCCCCTCTCAGTATTGACGAATATTCTAACAATTGGTATCAGAGCATGATCCTTCACTAACAGTTTAACCACTAGAAGGAAGATCCTATTAAAAACCACTATGGATCAACAAAAAGAATAATACATATTTTGGAGTACAGGAATGGAAACTCTATAAGTTATATTTTTCCATGATCTGTTTTCCCTCCCAGAGGGAGGATCTTTCAGACAACAACGGTCTGAATTCTCTTCAAGGGAAGACTGGTCTTCTCTTTTTGCTTTTTCCTCCCTGCAGGACAGATTCTCAATTTTGTACTATAGATTGTATTACTATTTTATTTCAATAGAATAACTCTTGAATTCACCAAAAAAAATAAAAAAATATCATATAAGTTATTTAAGATAAATGATATATTTAACCAATAAAATTGAAATACAAATTATTAAATTAATAAGTCGAAGCAAAACAAGAAGCATTTTTTGAAGCAAAAACTGAAGAAATAATGGAAGCAAAACTATAAAGAAACCAAAAGCAATATTGAAAACAAAAACAAAATCACTTCATGTAGCAAACAAAGAAGTAATAAAGGAAGCAATTTTTATTAATCTTGTATATTGATCTAGGAACAAAGCATCAATCTCATCAAAGATTAATCAACAAATAACTCATTAAATGGTGTAATTGGTCTACAGGAATAGTAGTCGCTCTGTATTCACATAAGGAATGAATGATTACAATTACAATGTCATGCTACAAGCATGAATGAATGAGCAATTCAAATCCTCAAGGAGGTCATTCGAATTGAATGAGTGAGTCTAGCTTCACTGACTGTAAGCCATGGTTCACACTCAGTTAACCACTGATAAAAACCCTAACTGACTCACCTAAACCCTAACTAAAGTCGGAATGCAATAAATGACTGAGTCTCAACTGAAAGAGATCAGACACATGTCATAGCAAGCCAACCATCAAGTGCTAGCGCTTCAATGACTTCAATGAACCCCGATGAGGTTAACTAAAGCTGAACTAAACATCAGAAGTTGGTGGAGGCACCCCTGTTGACTCTAGTTCATTAATTAATCGTTAAATAATCAATTAAATGAATGGAGGCGCCTTCACTAAGATGTTTAACTGATTGTAACCACCAGTTAGCAATTAGGTGCATTAATATCACTCAGATCACCCCCGGAGTGCTCTAGTTAGCCTCCCCGAATGTAGGAGAAGGCTAAGTTAGCCTCCTTGACTGAAGGTAGGCGTGGGTGTGATTGGATGATGTCAATTAATGCTCCACTAATGTCAATTATACTTAGGATAGTGGTTTAAGTAGGCCAATTTGACCAAAAAGAGTGTGTATGGTGGTAAATGTCTCTAACATCCCCCCTTAAGCTATACTCAGGAAGAGTTAGAAAACATAAATGCATAAAAATGCTAGGGCCACGGCAACTAAGGCCATAGGTCACCCTATACAATGTTGAAACTGAAACAATGCTCAAAACAAACTAAGTGAGGAAAAGAGGGAAAACCCAGTGGGAAACCCCCCCCCTCAAGCTGAACACTGAAAGTAGTCTAAATCACCCTTATGAACTCACCCCCAATAGTGAACAGAGGTAAGTGAACTTCTTTTCTGAAAAGCTCTTGGTGAAGATGTATGCAATCTGCTCATCAGTCGGGCAGTATTGTAGAATGATGGTCCTGTCATGCACTAGCTCCCTGATATAGTGCATGTGGATCTCTACATGCTTGGTCCTCTGCCTCGTAACTGGATCTGTGGAAATCTTAATAGCACTTTGATTGTCACAAAAGAGGACAATGGAAAAAGTACTACCAATATCAAACTCTAAAAAATGCCTTGCAATCAAACTGCTTGGATGCAAGCATTCACCGCTCCTCGATACTCGGCCTCTGCTGAAGATAGTGCTATGGCAGCCTGCTTTTTGCTTGATCAGAAAATGAGGCCACCACCAAACATGAATACATATCTGATAGTATACTTTCGATCAATAGAATCACTCGCCCAATCAGAATCTGTGTATCCAACCAACTCTAGCTCGGAGTCTGCAACATAGTGAATGTTGTAGGTCCTGGTTCCCTGAATATACTGGAGGATCCTCTTGTCTGCCTTCCAATGAAAATCATAAGGATGTTGCATGTATCTTGATACAGTATTCATGGCATAACAAATATCAGGTTGAGAATGTGTCAAGTACAACAAGCTACCAATCAGTTGTCGATAGATAGTGCAGTCCATGGGAGGTGTGCTTTTTCCTTCTTCGAGGCTGATCCCTAAAAGGAAATGGAATGGTATAGGCCTACAATCAGCCATGTTAAACTTGACTAACAGGACTGAAATATATTTGTTTTGAGTGACCATAATCCCATCATATTTTTGCTCAATTTCGAGCCCCAAAAATTGTTTTAGAAGCCCCAAATCACTCATTTTAAAGGCATTGTGGAGAGCAATTTTGATGGCTGAAATGGAGGCAACTGTGCTACCTGTGATCAATAATTCATCAACATATAAAACAATGATAATTATATGACCATCATACTACTGTAAATATACATTTGGGTCTGATCTACATCTCTGAAAGTTTTGCGAGAGAAGAAAGGCATCCATCTTGGAATACCACTCTCTTGGGGCCTGTTTTAACCCGTATAGTGACTTCTTTAGCTTGCAAACCAAATATGGATCAATGATGTAGCCCTCAAGTTGATTCATGTATATCTCCTCATGAATATCTCCATGCAAAAAATCTGACTTAACATCCATGTGATGCACTTCCCAGTGCTTGGATGCTGAAATCGCCAAAACAAGGCGGATGGAGTCCATTTTTGCAACCGATGCAAAGGTCTCATGGTAGTCCACTCCTTGGATCTGAGAGAAACCTTTTGCCACCAGGCTTGCCTTATATTTGTAGGTGCTTCCATCAGTAGCAACCTTGGTCTGAAACACCCACTTGCATTGAACCAATTTCCTTCCCGGAGGAAGAGAAACTAGCTCCCAAGTAGTGTTTTTCTGAAGAGAATTCATCTCTTCATCGATGGCAACTTGCCATCTCGGATCCTTCCGAGCATGGTAGTAGGATTTTGGATCTGAACTAATCATCAAATAGCAAGTTTTGGACATCAAATTATCAGTACAAGAGAGTGCAATACCTGCTCTTTGGAAATCAGACCGGGTTCTCCTTGGATCATCCGGATTTCCAATGTTGTATCCTGCGGAGGAGAGTGTCTACCGGGCCCATGTAGGAAGATGATTTTGCACTTCAGGTTCTGATTCAACATCTGATGATTGCTGCACACTGATATCAGAAATCAGAGGATCCAAATCAGGTTCATCACCCCCAATTTCATCATCCAAATATTCAGTAGAATAGGAAGGAAATTCAACAGTTTTCTCCTTCACTAGTTCCACCTCCTAAAGCGGCTCATCGAACTTGACACTTCTCTCTATGATGATTTGTTTGGTCTTGATATCCAGCAGCTTGAAACCTTTAGATTCACCAGGATACCCAATAAACAAACATTCTATGCTTTGCGGTTGCAAAGCCCTTATTTTATAAAGCAGAATCCGGGCCCATGCAGTGGACCCAAACACCCGTAGGTTTGACACATCCGGCTTGTGTCTGAAGTATGCTTCGAAAGGGGTATTCCCTTTCACGAATGAGTGTGGCACCCTGTTATGAATGTATGCTACAGCATGCATGGCCTCAACCCACAAATTTGCAGCAAGCTTCTTAGATTCCAACATATAGGTGGTCATCTCCTTGAGAGCCCGATTCTTCCTTTCTGCTACTCTGTTCTGCTCTGGAGTGTAGGGAATTGAATGTTGGACCTGAATACCACTTTGGGAGCATATGTACAACAACTCATTACTGACATACTCCCCTCCATTATCAAATCTCAAGATCTTGATCTTAAGCATTTTCGATCAAGGCCTTCAATTCAGAAATTTTTTCACATACTTCTGATTTCTTTTTGAGAAAGAAAACCCATGTATACCTCGAAAAATCATCAATAAAAGTAAGGATATACCTTGATCCATTCATGGATGTGACAGGAATTGGATCGCTGATATCAGAATGTATCAGCCCCAATATGCATGTAGCTCGGTTTGCCTTCCCCCGATCGAACTTGTGCTCAGGGTGTTTTCCAATCACACAGCCCTTGCAAATTCCCGTGGTTGCCTTGATGACCGGGAGGGCTTCAACCATGGATTTTTTCTGTAATTGCTGCAAATATTTGAAATTAAGATGGCCAAACCTTTCATGCCACAACCTACTAACTTCATTTCCATGAGTTAGCAGAGCGGTGGGCTTTGCATCCACAACAAAGTGAGAGAACTCATAGGATTTTGCATGATGGTTTGCAAGGCCTTTAACAATGAGTTTCCCAGATGCAATTTATGTTATCTCAACATCATTTGGGCTGAAAGAAACTCTCTTAAGCACTCCTATATGTGTCATTTGATAGACACTAAGGATATTTGATGCCAGATACAGTACATACAAAACATTTGAAAAAAAACCATTTTCAAGATCAACAGTACCTTATCCTTCTGAAATGATGGTAGAGTCATCTCCCATGTGGATGGGGATGGATTTGCTGGTCTCCAAGGATGAAAAGGATTTTTTTTCGGCCATCATGTGGTTCTAAGCTCCAGATTCAATCAAAAGTGCTTTGGACTTCGAAGTGCTTGCCATGAGGGCATGACCTTTTTCATGCTGTGGTTCCCGATCTTGTTGATCTCTTGACCAAAAGCTTTCCGGAAGATTGATGTGATTTCTCTCAAGGAGAGAGGTTGCTTCATCAAGCTTCTTCTTCATGTAGGCATGTTTAGGGTGGAAGCCCTTCCCGCAATAAGAACACTTGACGTTTTCCTTGCCATGGTGCCCTTTTCCTTTGTTCTTCCTTGAGCCGGAAGACTCATCATGCTGCTGATTTTCAACTCTAGGTTTAGGAGCATCAAATTTAGTTTTTGGGTTCTTCTGCTGCTTTCCTTTACGCTTCAGATCTTTGCTCCCCGAGACATGAAGGGCTTGATCACGGGAATATCTGATGATCCCCATCTAGACAAGCTTGTCATGTTCACATGTTAGGGACTCAATGAAGGCATTGAGTGTAGGCATCTTCCATCCATGGGTTGTGAGCTTCCCCGCACGGAATGTAGAAACAAAAACTCAATAATCAGCCCCAGGTTTGGAGAGTATGGTGAGGATGAGTTGATCATCCTCCTTCTCCACTTTGCATTGCTTCAAGAGTAAAACAGTATGCTTGAACTTTGTGAATAAATCATTCAGAGTCTCAAAGTTGGAGGGTTGGAAAGACATGAGTTCATTTTCAAGGTAGTAAACCCTCAAGTCATCATGCTTTCTGGATAGATTCTCCAATTTGTCCCATATTTCTTTCAGAGTCTTCAATCCCGCAAGATGGAAGAGAAGGTCTCAGGAAATAGAGAGGCACAAGAAATCGAAGGCTTCATCCTTCTTGTTCAAGAATCTTGATTTTTCTATGGTGGATCCAGGCCCATCTTCAGTGTCCATGGTGACTCTAAAAAGTCCTCTAGAGTGCAGCTGAATCTCCATATCACCTTTCCATGAGTGGAAATTGTATGGAGTCAAGAGATCTACTGAGGAGGCCATCTGGATGTGCTGGAGTGAATGCTTCACCTGTAGAAACCTGAAAATCAAAACAGAAAGGGCAATGTAGGGTCGGACAACCTGCACATTTTAGGCTTTCATCACACCCAGCATAGTCAAACAAGCAAGCTTGATCAACAAGTTCTTTACTTGGGGTATTAAGTGGTAAGCCTTGGCTTCTGGTACAGTGTTGGATTTTTGAGCTATTGCTCAAATTTCATGCAGAAATCTGTCAAAAAGCTTGTTTTTGAGAGATAGAGCTTCGTCCCGCCATAAGCTCTAATACCATATTAATCTTGTATATTAATCTAGGAACAAAGCATCAATCTCATCAAAGATTAATCAACAAATAACTCATGAAATGGTGTAATCGATCTACAGGAATAGTAGTCGCTCTATATTCACATAAAGAATGAATGATTACAATTACAATGTTATGCTATAGGCATGAATGAATGAGCAATTTGAATCCTCAAGGAGGTCATTTGAATTGAATGAGTGAGTCTAGCTTAACTGACTGTAAGCCATGGTTCACACTCAGTTAACCACTGATCAAAACCCTAATTGACTCACCTAAACCCTAACTGAAGTCGGAGTGTAATAAATGACTGAGTCTCAACTAAAAGAGATTAGACACATGTCATAACAAGCCAACCATCAAGTGCTAGCGCTTCAATGACTTCAATGAACCCCGATGAGGTTAACTGAAGCTGAATTGAACATCAGAAGTTGGTGGAGGCCCCCCTGTTGACTCCAGTTCATTAATTAATCATTAAATAATCAATTAAATGAATGGAGGCGCCTTCACTAAGCTGTTTAACTGATTGTAACCACCAGTTAGCAATTAGGTGCATTAATATCACTCAGATCACCCCTGGACTGCTCCAGTTAGCCTCCCCGAATGTAGGAGAATGCTGAGTTAGCCTCCTTGACTGAAGGTAGGCATGGGTGTGACTGGATGATGTCAATTAATGCTCCACTGATGTCAATTAATGTCAATTATACTTAGGATAGTGGTTTAACTAGGCCAATTAGACCAAAAGAGTGTGTATGGTGGTAAATGTCTCCAACAATTTTAGAAGCAATAAAAGACGTCATATTATAAACCATATTAAAAGCAACAAAAGATGTAAAACTATAAGCAAAACTTGAAGTAAAACCATAAGCAAAAGTGGAAATAAAATTAGAAGCAAAACTTGAAGAAAAATCAGAAGCAAAACTGGAAGCAACAAAGGGCATCATAATGGAAGCAAAATTGGGTGTCATTTAGGAAGCCAAAAAAGATGTTATTTTCGATGCATTACCAGAAGAAAAATAGGAAGCACTACTAGGAGCAATACTATAAGCAGAACAAGAAGCGCGACTAGGATAAAAACTATAAACAAAAATGGAAGCAAAGCTGGATGGAAAATTGGAAGTCAGCTTAGGTGTTATTTTCAGTGTCATTCTAAGCATTGAAATAGGAGCTAATCTAAGCTCTAAATCAGGCGTTGTTTCAGGCGCCACTTATTCCAGTGCTATATACATGGCTTTGTTGGTTTATCTGGTAATACTGAGAGGGGGGGTGAATCAATATTTTATTCTTTTCCACTTTATTAAAACAATTAGTTTAAGATAAACAATGAATCAACCAAGTTAGGACACATAATTTTATCATGGAAACCTCAAAGAGAAAACCACAAAATCAAACTCATTAAGATGATTTTTACAAAGTTATTTTTCTGCTACTACAGAAAGGATGCACCAACACCCTGTTTTCTGCCTGCTCCAACAGACACGGATGCACCAATACCTTGGATTTTTCTACCTGCACCAACAGACAAGGATGCTACAACACTCCTACACTCCAATCAATACTAGAAGGAGGCTAAAACCTCCCTACAGGCTTGCATCCTTCCCTAGCACCACCCTACCTCCCTAATTTGATCTTTTTCTTCAATAATGTTTTTGATTATTCTTCACTTCATTGGTCTCTATCTTTTCTTATTGTTACATTGATCTGGATGGTTGAGACATCTTTCTTCCACTTCAAACTCTTTTTTAAATACTTCTTTCATCATGTATTTGAACCATTGTGTATTTTCATCATTGTGTCCCTTCATTAAAAACTTTTCACTAATGCATCTCTTCATTATGGAAACATGCCTTTTCATGAATTGGTGCAAAACAACATGAAACCCTATTTTGGCAGACTTATATCTTTGTTTTCAAGCACCTTTTAGGAGAAATAAGACCATGGTCAGATGCACACATCAACAAGCTACATCATGATGGTCTCAGATTATTTTGATCAGTCTCCTACAAAATATGGAGGGCATTTTACTAGGGAAACTTAGACTGATTTTTCAATACTTGTCAATTTTCAGTGGATTTCCCAAAATAGTCCGAAACCTCATTTTGGAAAACCTATAACTTTTTCTTCAAGCACGTTTTAGGGGAACTGAGAACATGGTCAGATGGACAAATCAACAAGCTAAAACCTTATGGTCTCATATAATTTTTATCAGTATCCTGCAAAATATGGCGGGCATTTTACTGAGGCCACTTAGTAAGATTTACCATAACTAAAATAGTGCAAATCATGCCAGAAAGCACTTTTGGCAGACTAATAACTTCACCTTCAAAGACTCTCTTGACAAACCAATCATATGGTTAGATGCACAAGACAACAATCTAGATGTCTATATCCTCATAATCATTCAATTCATCAAATACAAAAGATGACATGTATTTTACAGAGGCCCCTTAGGTAGATTAAGAAGAATCAAATTTTCAGAGTTTCAACAAGTTGCCATACTTTTACATAATGGTGTCAAATTGTAACAATGACTTCATGAGAGGATTAGAACACCATCGTATGACTTTTCAATCTCATCACACATGCCACATTCCATGTCATCACTTCCTTTGTTATTCCTTTTGTCATTAATGAACTTTGATTTTTCTATACTTAGTCAATTTTCAGAGTTTCAACAAGTTGCCATATTTTACATAATGGTGTCAAATTGTAAAAATGACTTATTGAGAGCACTAGAACATCATCATATGACTTTTCAACCTCGTCACACATGTCACATCATCATACATGTCATGTCATTTCCTTTGTCATTAATGAACTCTTTTGACATCAATGGCAACCATACTCAACATTTCCCCCCTTTGGCATTGATGGCAACAACTCTTCAATTTTCTCCCCCTTTGACATTAATGACAAAGGTCTCCTTTTGACATCTCCCCCTATCGACATGTCTTCCTCTGACATAATGCCTTTTTTCTTTTTCCTTTTTTCTATATCTATTGTAGAGAGATTACTCCCAACTTTTGTCTAAGATGCTCAAATGCTTCTTTGGGTAGTGGCTTAGTGAAGATATTAGCTATATGTTCCTTTGTATCAACATATTCCAGTTTCACCACCTTTTGTGATACATGATCCCTCAAAAAGTGATATTTTATAGGGATGTGCTTTGTCTTGAAGTGCATAACAAGGTTTGTTGATATGTTTATGGCACTAGTATTGCCACAATTTATCACTATTGGAAGCTCATACTTTACAAGTAAGTCTTCCAATGTATGTTCAATCCAAATGACTTGAGTGCAACATGATGTAGCAACAATGTATTCAACTTCTATTGTAGATAGTGTAATGGAGTATTGTTTCTTGCTTAGCCATGATACCAAACAATCTCCCAAGTATAATGTTGCTCCATTGGTACTCTTTCGATCATCAACACTCCTTGCCCAATCTGCATTGGTGAATGCTTTTAAAGTGAAGTCTTGACCTCTTGGGTACCATAAACCATGCTCTATAATACCTTTCAAATATATGAGAATTCTTTTCACTGATGTCACTCATTTCGTCCACTAAATAGGTTTTATGGTTCCTGTAATGATGGGTGGGGTGTTCCCTTGAAATGTTGGGAAGTGTCATAAACCTTTAGGTAGTTTATTTCTAGAAGTTAAAACACAGTAAAAGTCCATTTGTTTGAGAGAATCCACAATCCATGGCTTTGTACTCTATAATACTCACATCAGCTGCAACTTTGGAATCAATCTTGGCAACATCCTTCATCAAGGCATCACACCACTCTAATGAATAACTTGAAGGCTCATGAATGAAGTCAATCCCATCATTGCACCTACCCCCTCTGTACATTTGGAAGTCACATGGGTGGAAGAAAATAATGCTACATGATTGGCACAACTTGCTCCTACATGCTCTTGAGCCATTGGATTAGCATTCTCTATATTCTCTTTGATCACAAGAGGATAACTCTTTGGATTGAAATATTTCACAATCAGATTGAAAGGATTGGAACTTGTCTTGGTATATGCCTCTTGAGAAATAGAAGGTCCCACCAACCTTTTGTTACAATGCATGAGTGCTACTGGATCAAAGAGTAGCCTATAAAGGCCACTTTCTCTCACCCCTCTTACCAAAGTCATTAGATTAGTTAGATTATAGTTATTAATGGTGTATTATATTTCACCAAAAACTACTCTCTAATGTATATATGTCATGCAACAAACTAAAAATATGTTTTTCCTCAACCTTAAAACAAACATGTCTGTATTTAACAAGATTCATCAAACCCTATCTCCACCATGAATACCAAGTGCAATAATCCCTCCAACACTATCTCCACTGCAAGACATCCTCCCCTTCTCTTCTTCTTCTCGTGTCCATCTAAAATCCCTAGTCTCTAATCTCCAAGGGTAAAACTTGAACCCTATAACTCCAAGATGCTCTAAGAAACTCCAAAGAGACAAAAAAACCCTAGTGCCCAATAGATAAAGAGAAAAACAAATACAAGTGA
>LPNX010552406.1:158068-186389 GCA_001517045.1 Pseudotsuga menziesii
AACACAAGTCATATTAATGGAAGACTCACACCTTTATTCATATGAGAGGTAAGGGAGGTCAACAATACTATGTGGGCACAAGCCCTTATAAGCAGCTTGCATGAGCCCTTGTAGGCCACACAAGTGAGATGTCCACTCTAGAGTACAAGTAACATGCTATAATGATGATGTTGTACACAATAAGAAATCCAATGTGATGTAGCTACACAGGGAAAGTCCACACCATTCCATCCTAAGCCTCAATAAACTCCATCTATCTTCCAAAGCAAAGTACTCCAATGGGGTAGCTACCCTTAGGCATCCTCAAGCCATCTAAAATGCTCTGATCATGAATCCAAGATCCCACATGTCATTTAGAGCTTGGATCCCTCCTCCATGATGCATAACACCCCACATCCCTTGTAAATCATTCTACCACCAAGTGAATCCTCCATGTGGCCATCATGAAGTGCATCCACCAACCAAGTAAGAGATCTCCAATGCATAAGGGAAGAACACTGAGCTAACAATCTATTGAGGTCAAGCATCCATTAAGTAAGCCATCTCAAGTGTGCATATCCATCAGGGACCGTCTTTCATACTACAATCCATATTAAACTATCCAGGGGCTGAACATACACCATGTACTCTAAATCTCATGAAGCACCTCCAAACATGGTGTAAATACTTATGAAGTAACCTGGAAATCTAATGACTATTAAATGCACTACCATTTTGGATCATGTCTTTCAACTACTCCACTCTCCCTTTGTCAAACCGAGGGGAATGGACAACCTTCCCAAACCAATATTGAGGGGAAGGAAGGAGCACTCGACAGTTTTTTTGGGATATATTGACAAGCTATGTTGACTCATTTTATAAGTAATTTCTCGAGTTTATGGTTAGCCTTAAACAACCCTAAAGGTGTGGACATCATGATCGAAGGAGGGGAAAGAAGACAAATGTTATTACTTACTCGAGTCGTTTACTTCACTTTGTTAAGGGTTTATGCTTTCAATTTCATTACATAAGATGTTACGAGATTTTATTTCCACGATCGTGAGATTCATTTTTGCTTACATTCATGATCTATAAGATTATTATGGTATCTAAAAAACAATACTCGTCACGACATTATAAAATTATTGTCCTCCCATTAAGCAAGTAAGCACAAGAGAAGTAGGTGGGCCAATAACTTGGTTCAACAATAACCATTCATCCATTGTTGGAGTCAACACTTCACTGTGCTCGAATTTCATTATTGTGTTGATTCTTGAATGACGTTGAGGTAACATCAAAACATGAGATTATCATAGTTGAATCACTAAGGTGACTCTTACTTAGATCAAGGAGCTCCTTCAAGTAAGGGAGGGAGAGGGGGAGTTGACTCATTATGCACCACAATGCTGGGTTGAAGAGTGGATATTTTGTAGCATGTGAAATGTTGGATGTTAATGTAGTTGGACATTGAATATGTACAACTACACTTTTATCAATGACAATATACTACATCTTGACAATACATTAGATATATTAGATATGCTCATTAACCTAAGCTTGCGTAAGCTCATATATGCTATGTT
Source organism: Pseudotsuga menziesii (assembly GCA_001517045.1). Classification (NCBI taxonomy): domain Eukaryota; kingdom Viridiplantae; phylum Streptophyta; class Pinopsida; order Pinales; family Pinaceae; genus Pseudotsuga; species Pseudotsuga menziesii. The sequence continues at coordinate 159,631 of LPNX010552406.1, forward strand.
AGCTATAAATTAGCTTCCACAAGCTATAGTTTAGGATAGGAAGATGGGAGCAACCCAAGGAACCACAAGAGGATATGTTGTGTAGGATATGTGGGAATGATGAAGTTGAAACATAACAATGGTTCCTTCTTCATTGCATCGAGTGCACTTGCAAATTAGAGAAGGGTACAAAAGTCTTATCGAGTACTTGGAAGTTCCCCTTCAAGAGGACCAAGTAGGGGCCAATGCAACACTCGTTGAGAAATAGATGTGAGCAAAAAAATGGTTGTTAAAGAAGAGCTTAACAAGGTTATTGACGCTTGCAACAAATCCTTAATTTTATGATATTTTTGTATTGTAATTGAGTAGTGGCCATCATGGTTTTCTTCTTCTTCTTCTTCTTCTTATTTTTTTAATAATTTTAGATATTGATAATTATATGCATATCATTTTTCATTTATTATTTTCCAAAACTTAATTTATAAATTACTAGTTTAAATATTATATGCATTTTTACCTTTTTTCGAGTACATTTTTCAATTTGTTTTGTTCGGTTGGAAATCTTAAAAAAATCTTAGAGTCATATATATTAGTTGTGGAAATTACACAATTTGACTCTTATAAAAACCTATGATGACGTTGAATCCATTTATACATTCAGAAACACAATTTAAATGCTTCCAAATTTAAATTTTACCCAAAAAATAATAATTAGATTCCGATAAAATACCATAAAAAATATAGTCAATGACCTTTTTATCCACCTATTGTATTGTAGAAAAATTATTAAATAATTCTCTTTGTGTATCTATCTATTTTTGAGAAGCTTGAAAATGCATCTCCATATTTACACAATTTAACACATCAATAGAATATCACAAGGTTAAAAGTACGCAACCTTTAGGTTCACGACCTAGAGTTCACGACCTAGAGATGGAATGTCACACCTAAAGTTTAGATGGGTGAACACCAATGACACATTCTGTTTTATTCTGTTATGTTTAGGTCGAGCGCTCTAATTGGATGCGCGTACAAAAGGCATAACCGAAGAGGCTACCTGTTCATATTGTCACTGCATTGCTCGTCTTCGTCGTCTTCTTTGTCACAGAGGAAGGGAAGGATCCTCGGAGCCTCATTAACAATGGCCGTCGCTTCTACAGACGCTGTCGTCAAAGCACCCAGCGACAAGCGTCAATATCGAATTCTTCATTTGCCCAATGGTTTCACGGCCATTCTGGTGCATGATCCGGAAATCTTCGCAGATCAGAAGAGTGACGCCTCATCTAAAAGGGCCTCAAAAGCCCTTTCCTCTGACGACGACGACGAAGAAGAGGAAGAGGACGAAGAAGAAGATGACGAAGATGAAGACGACGATGAAGACGAAGACGACAGCGACGAAGAGGACACTGATGACACCGATGACGACGAAGACGACGAGGATGACGATGAAGAAGACGAAGAGGACGATGAAGAAGACGAGGAAGAATCGCTGGAGAACGGTGACGGAGCGCCCGTCAAGAGCTCAACTGCTGCTGCCGTGAAAAAGGTCAGATAGCGTCAGTTTTTTTCCCTGTTAAGTTTACAGAATTTTTTTTATCTCCATTCTCGAGGCCACGAGTTCTGTTCTCGCAAAATCCCATGCGTAAGGCTGTTTAGGGTTTTGCCTTTTTGGCTTAGCTGCGCACTTTTGTTGACTGAGGTCACAGGTTCGATTCTCGCCGTATGTTTATGTGCCTTTTTCCTCTGTTGCTCGTTTAAAAGCGCCTAGGAAGTGGCTGCATGGTGCTTTTTGGTATGTGAAGGGAACTAACGAGTGTGTTTGCTGGTTTGGTTTTACGAGTGAGAGAGGTGAAATTATTGTATAACAATTGAAATTCATTTGGAGAGGTCAACGGGTCCTGGTATGTCTTTTAAGCGGGTATGGTGATATTTCCCCGCCGAGGTTTAAATTCCCCAAAACAGGTGTCAGGCAAGCTGTTTTTCTCATGCAAGTGTAAGTCCTAGACGAATTTGGCCAAATATACATCTCCTAACCGTGAAGGGATCTTTCGAGAGCGTTGTTACTTGTAAGTTGACTACAATTGATTGTCAATTGTAAGTCGTAGGAAAATTTTGTCGAATATACACCCCCTACACATGGCTTCATAGCCAAAGGCATCTTTGGAGAGTGTTGTAAGCAACCTACGGTCCATTGTCAATTGCTGCAGATTGAGGTGGGGCTCACTTGCTGCACAAGGATATTTGGAAGCATCTTGTCTAAAAAGAAAAATAAATCAATTGTAGAGTGAGAGAGGAAGTGATACGATACAATTTTGTGGTTGTGCATGGCTCGGAGAGAGAAATTGAAATTGTAGACAGCAAGTTTCATGAAGATTGGCTATAGAATTTCTTTAGCATCACATTAAATTGCGATATAGTTGTAAGGTTACCTGGCTTGGTGTTGTAGTTGGGCAAGTCAATTCCGATCTTGTCAAGTTTGACTCGAGAAAAGCTCCAGTATTTTTTTGGTCTAGAATTTTGTGTTTACTTCTCTAAACTATAGCTACTTTGGTTTATGTTGGATCTCTACCCAGTGAGATCTCTAAGCTTCATTTATTGGTCACTAAACTAGATTTTAAATTACACCACAGAGTTGTTACATTCGAATGGATTAAGCTTCATTTATTGGTCACTAAACTAGATTTTAAATTACACCACAGAGTTGTTACATTCGAATGGATTGCGGGGTCTCGAAATCTTGAGTTGCATGACCTTTACATTATTTCAATTTCTCCTTCTACATCTAGAGTAATATTGAAGGTGATATTGCATAGGGTGAGTAAATGATATAAATATTAGATGGCTTCCCTTTGTGCACTGTTATTTTATGTCTCATTAATTGTAAATAGCTTCTTAATTATCTTTGGAACAATAGAGTACATTTTTAATTTTATGCAAGTCCCTAGCTTCCTAGAAGAGTAATATACCTAGTATCATGGGCTTAGAAGAAAAAAATTACTAAGCTTTAGAACAAAGAAATCAGAACCACTGTTTGGGGTAGGTTAGGAATCCAAAGACGACCAAAAGAGATATCTAAATGCATCTTATAGAGTGCGTTGCTAATTTTACAATGAAGACATTGAGGTTGCAAGAGAGAAGCCCTTGAATTCCTAGCATAATAATACAACTAATATGGTGAGCTTAGACAAAGAAATGCATTGGTATTTAGAAGTTAAAGAGATTCAAACACTAATCTTAACCAAAACCACTAATTGGGAAAATCCTATAAATCAAAGACAACCAATGGGATTGCTATAGGCATGCAATTGTTCGCACAACAAACTCATAAGAAACTTTGGGTTCAAAATTGATTATACACATTGTAGCCCTTAGTTGTAGGGAGTTGATTGACAAAGTTGCACAATTAAATGAGCAGTAGTGTTTAGTGCACTTAGGTGTGTGTAAACTTAAGGGAAAACTTGTTATGGAGATGTTGAGAAACTAGGTAAGAATCGACTTAACCAAAGATTAAACTAAGTGAAACTCATTAATTATTTGAGATGTATGCAAATAACAATGCTAGAATAGAAGGCATTCACAATACAATAATGATTACAATAATGATTCATATGCACATACACAACAAGTAGAGATAGGGATGCCTAAGTAGATTGTACAATGAGCCACACAAATATAATAGTCTAGTACTAAGTTGTCACCTAATAATCTTCTAGTAGAAATAACTAATAACACAAATTTGGTTACAATGATCATAGATGTGTTAAAGTTAGTGCAGTTGTGAAACCCATTCTTAGGGAGGATGGTACCCTAGTCAGTTAACTAGGGCAGAGTAAGACCCTAGAAGGTACCCTAGGCCCCCCAATAATCTCCTGGGGTTCTTGGTTTGGGACCGAGTAGGTTGATGCCATGGCAAAGTCACTAACATATGGTTAGGGCCCCTATATGTATCTAGGGTATTCTGGTTTGGGACCAACTAGTTTCTTGGACATGATGTCCAAGCCGATTCTCCAAGTTGAGACAGAGACTTCCAGGTCTGGGACTAGGCAGATTCTTGGTCTGGGACCAAGAAGTTCCCGTAGGAGCATCCTTGGTCAGTTAACCAGGTGAATCTTGGTCAAGTTGACCAAAATGATGATGTGTGATGCCCTCTATCCTAATTGGTTATTTCGAGGTTGTTTCTCAAGGGATTGGCCACCCCTTGATGATGTCACTAGCTCCTAACCCTTAGGAGCAGTATTGAGGACTAAAGGATCACATCATCTAGTTTGGATCTTCTCCTTATACAGTGATGATAAAAATATATGAAACAATGTATCTTGAGAGAGAGAAAAGATTAAATTCCTTGGCCTTGTTGGTCCTATGGGTAAAAGGTTTTGGTTATCCAGCTTTATGGTACACCTTGGTCTTATGGGTATGAGGGTTGCCTTATCTTCTTATTGTGACCCCATTTGGTTGACTTATGGTCCTTTATCTTACTTGGTCCTAACACTCTTATTTTGTGTACCTTTAGCATAATGTCTTTTACTTTATGGTTTTTATTTTTTGGACCATTGGTACCCTATCATAAGTCAACTTAACTTTATGGTTTTTATTTTTTGGACCATTGGTACCCTATCCTAAGTCAACTTAACTTTATGGTTTAAATTTTGTAAGACCATTTGGACCATTGGTACCCTATCCTAAGTCAACTTAACTTTATGGTTTTTATTTTGTAAGACCTTTGGACCATTGGTACCCTATCCTAAGTTCACTTAACTTTATTTTATGTTTTTGATTAAACTCCTAAAAGCTAGGAGTAGTTGAGTGATCTTTCTAGAAGGCTTGTCAAGATTATAAATTAAAGTTTCACTTCTTCATTTGTGTGTGGCATCTTGACAAAAAGAAAAAGAAAAAAGGTTAGAATTGATTCTTTGAGTATGCTGCTTGGAGTTGACGTGTTGGGCTTGGAAGTGGGTTATAACCCTTGTGTTGCTAGCAGTAACCTTTTTGTTTTTTTTTGTTGGGCTCATCTGTGATTGTGCTTTCTTTGCTGGTCGTGACTGTGTCTTCTCTGCTGGTCGTGACTATGCTTTCTCCGTTGGCTGTGACTGTGCTTTCTCTGCTGGCTGTGACTGTGTCTTCTCTGCTGGTGTGACTATGTCTTCTTTGCTGGCTGTGACAGTGCTTTCTCTGCTGGTTGTGACTGTGTCTTCTCTGCTGGCTGTGACTGTGCTTTCTCTGCTGGCTGTGACTGTGTCTTCTCTGCTGGTGTTACTATGTCTTCTCTGTCGGCGTGAATGTGTGTCTTCTCTATTGGCGTGACTGTGTGTCTCTCTGCTGGTGTGACTGTGTTTTCTCTACTGGAGTGAATGTGTGTCTCTCTGCTGGCGTGACTATGTCTCTTTGTTGGCGTGATTGTGTGTCTCTCTGCTGGCGTGACTGTGTTTCTTGGCTAAGCTGTGACCTGTGTCTTTTCCTTCTTATGAAGTGCTGCGGAAGACTGGATAAAGGATTGAAGTTTCTCTTCATGTTGATTAAGAATTTGAGGTTTGTACCCTTACTATTATAACCCTCTTAAGCTCTCTCTCAAGGTATGTCATTTGTTCATCTAGGTGACTTGTCCCTTCGGTGACAAGATCAGAACCTAAAAGTATCTGAGTATAAGGCTGATCCAAAACGATTCTAGATAAGCATTGTTACTGTTTAGTACTACTGTTATTTCTTGCACATTGTTATTGTTTTGTTTCATCCGTTAGATTATTGTTACTATACATGGCATTTGGTAAATCATCTCAAGGACCAACTTTAACACAATGACTAGTGGAGTGTTAAAGTTGAAAGAAATGAAAATTATGTTTGAACTTATTGCAGCAGTACTATTCTGGATCTAACCTTGGTTCTTTAGTTATGTTTATGGATTAAAGTATATCAAATCCTAACCTAACCCTGAACTTTAACAAGATGAAGCTCTTCCAAGTTGGATCAAATCTAGTTACATAAAAATAGGGGAGGTGAGAAGATGTTGGTAGATGCACCAAGTTGATTGAGAAAATCCTGGTAGAAGGTCCTTGCAAGCTTGGGAAACTCTAATGTAAATATGGTAGTGACATGTTAGATGGCATGAACTCACATGTACAACTTGTTAGATGAGTGGCAACTCACAAATGTTAACACTTTTCCAAGTGGCACAAATCCTAAGGAAAAGTTGTGTTGGCAACTAGTGCACATTTTGAGGATGGTGCATTAAGCCATGTTATCGAATTTGCCACCCTAGGGTGGTGAAATTAATTTTGATTTACATCAAAAACTTGGAATCACTGATCCACAATGAACATCTCATGAAACTACATTGTTTGCCTGCAAATTGTAGAGTAAAGGATAGCCCATAAACTTTTACTATTGTGTTATTTGCATAAATATTGTAAATACCATCTTTTGGCCTTTCTTTTAACTTGGAAATCTTCATTGGAAGATTTTTGAATTCTTGGTATAACTGTGAAAAAACCTTTTGTTATTAATTTCATGGTAGATTAAAGTCTCTTCTGAATTGTCTCAAATGCTAGGGCAACATCAATCACTTTGGGGAGGGGTGTTGTGTTTTGAACAGGGTCATGATAGATGGACCTATTCTTGTTTTGACAATTACATGTTTGTTCAAGATGTTTTTCCATATTTCCATGATTAGCATCATTTTCAACGTTTTGTCTTGGAGTTGTTATTTCATTAGCAAGATGATATGGAAGCTCTGCAAGGCTATGCTTAAAATGCATGATAGTTGAGTTTTCTTGATTTCCTCTTTTTTCCAAAATTTGTTTTCGAGGAAGAATTTTGAATTTCCTGAATTTACCTAAAATTTATGATTTTTTCAAACGAATATTTTTTTATAATTTTTTTAGGTTACCACACCCTCGATTCCTAAATTTGGGATGGTTGTTGCAGTCGTATTTGATCCATCAATTTTGATACGTACCCTTGATTTGGGTAACTTTGGCGTCAAGTAAACTAATGATGTTTTGATTTACATCCCAAAAAATACGAAGTTGGGATAATGCTAAGTCAAATAATGCTCACTTAGCACTTTAGTGCAAAGTCAAATGATGTCGACCTAACACTTCAATGCTAAGTAAAACAACATTGACTCAACTCTTTGCCAAGTGGTGCAAATTGCTAAGAAGATGGTGAGTTAATTGTGCTTTGAAAACAATTCTCACTTGGGACAACACTAAGTCAAACAACACTTAGTTAGCTTTGTCCTTGAAGCTTTGTTCAAGGAACGAAAGAAGAATATCACACATGCAACAAAAGAGAGAGTCATGATAGAAATAAGAAAAAAACCCTTTTTGTCGTATGGGGCCTTTAGCTCAAATTACCCTATTGTAATCTAGGTATTTTCATGGTCATGGTATGCTTGGATACCACTAAACCAAGGAGGTAAATGCATAACATGAGCACAAACCACATTATGTGATCATATCTCCACGTTATCCTCTAGAGCTACCTCTTCTTTTCCTAATCTTGTAGGAAAGTTGGGATTTTTAGAAGCATGGCCCTATTTTACATGCTCTTTGCCTCCCCTAAATATTTAAATTTGTAGCTCATCTTCTAAGGTTTTGACATATAGGCTACATGGCTTGGATTAGATGAGAACAATTATTGCTTTCTCCATCCTACTAATATAAGTTTGATCAAATACCCTTTTTAAAGCACCTTTCCAACTATTTTAACATTTGTATTTCACTATATCTCACCAATATGATACTTCATTGTGAAATGGCCATTTGCTATCAAATCTCATTGGTAGGCCTACCATTTTGATGAATTTGCATAGTGGGAAGAAAGAACTATTTTTGGCCATATTAGTGGAACACTTGTTACAAAGCACTAGGAAATATGAAGCATAGAGAGGAAAATCATTTCTAGTGTTGCCTTATGCTATTTCATCCTTCTAAATATGGTGCAAAATTTTGATCGTATATTTCTAGGATCAATGACTGATCTGTTTTCCAACCCACTATGACAATTGAAGCATACTATGGGATGATCATAGTCGCCACAACCCCTCTCCCTTCAACATGAAGCATACTAGGGGACGATCATAGTCGCCACAACCCCTCTCCCTTCAACGTGAGATGTCAAGCAGAAAAAGGCATGCAACTCGATGGCATTTGAATTATTTTCAACAGAAAAATAAGTAACTTTAACTGCTCGTAAACAAAACACATCTAAATCATTAAATAAAATCCTAGTCTTATGGACAATGGTTTTTTTGCAAGGGTTTGTTAGACTAATAACATTCCAGGATGCAATTGTCCCTGGAATTGGTAAAATGAAAGCCATATTATCATCATAAACATTATCTTCTAGGCCAACTAGGACATTGTAGAATTTGATTTCACCATAGGCTTAATGATAACATTGTACAACCAATTTTCCAATGTTTAGACTCTAGGATTTTTGAGTATCATTGAGCGCTAAGGCCACTTGTGGATTACAAAGGAGAGGCGATGTGAACAACCTCTTGCCTTCTCTGTAGAGGAAAAAGATTGAGAGGTGCCTGCCTCCCTTCCCAATGGTCGAGGTTGTGGGCATGTTTTGAACCAACCCTCTTGTAGAGATTGATGGCGTGAGAAAAAAATTTCCTCTCAAAGAGGGAATGTTAGCTTTGGTTGCTTCGAAAGTGTTTTCACCTAGCTGGGAGAGCACTTATGGAATGTGAAGGGCTTGTGGTCTCCTAGCCCTTTTGTTTATTTTTGACTTACATTGGGAGAGCTTAGATTGGGTGTATGCTTTCCGTAGGATTAGTGCTTGGGAGGTACACTTCTTGATATGGTAGTTGCCACATGTGGCATATTTGGCATCTTCTACAAGGGCACATGTGTTGAGGATGATGGGTGCTTGGCACATGCGGAGTAAGGTGCATGTGTTGAGGATATGGGCTCTTGGCACATGTGGAGTAACCATTTTGGAGGAGTGTGTTAGGCACTTGGGGGTTGGGTGCTTGGTCTAGGGAGCATGTAACCACCTTACACATAGTTTGAGGAGGGATGCTTGAGTTGAGGAGCCATTGATTAGAGCGTGCACCATCTTAGAGGTGGAGTGCTTAGCATGTGGACACCTAGCTTGGAGGGCACACCATCTTGTGGGTTGGGCAAACACTAGTGTGACATGTTGACACCTTGTTGTGAGGAGCGCTCCATCTGGGGATTGGTTTGTTGACTAGCCAAGTGTTGTTTGTGAACTTAGTCCATGTTTTATTGTTAGCTTATTGTTAGCCTCCCTCACCTTAGTCTATATAAAGGGAGGAGAGTGGTTATATGTTGTACTTTAGAGACAGATAATTTTGTGGTGCTAGCTATTTAGAGAGTCTTGGAAGATCATGTATTACTCTTGTAGCAAGGATTAGTGCTTGTGGGATGCTAGTGCTAGGGTTCCTTGGCTTTTGCGATGCAAGTGTTAAGTTTTGTAGCTTGTGCGATGCAAGTGTGTAAATATCCTTGATAGCTTGTGAGATGCAAGTGGGAGATTTTGGGGTTTGACAGTTGGTGTGATGCTGGCTTGTTTGGAAGCTCCAAGGATTGGCTTGTAGAGCTTGGTGGGATGCCTTGTTTGGCCATTGTGTTGTTGGTGACGGTTTGGAATGATTGCGGATGCTCTAAGCTAGGGTTTTTGGGATGTGTTGAAGAGTCCTTGTTTGGGATGAGCTGAGGTATTTTACTTTATCTTCATTATTGTCATTATATGAAGCGTAGCATTGCTGTCCTAAATTTGTGATTGCATATCTGTTTTTTCCTAATGTATTGAGCAAGTTTCATGGCTGTTTTATTATGCTGATTTATTAGCAAAACGGGGCTGAATGATATGTTGTTTTTGCATGTTTAATGAAGCTTTCAGACATGATTAGTTGCTGTCATATTTCTGCTGTAATTGAAGTAAATTTTCAAATCTGTGTATTGAGATGAGTGCAAGGTGAAATGAAGAGTAACTCTAGCAAAATGTGTCTTATGTAGCATAGAAAAAATAGGTGATGGGAGGATAAAGGGGATCAATCCAAGGACTAGTGCCAATCCATTTAAGGGCAGATGGACTCAAAGATCACCAACTAAGAGGGCCTTGCTTAATAGGTCAGCAAGAGGGAAGAATTGCAGCCACTAACCCAAACCCTGTTTGATGGAATTGAAGATGAACTGGGGTGTACAAGGGAAGGGATTGAATAAATGATCCACTTCCTTTCTAGCTCTTGCGGTGCACCTTATATATAAAGGTTTATGGCTGCACAATCTGTATGGAGGTAAAGGTACAACACATAAATCCCGTATAAACAGATAAGCAAAAAAAGATGAAATAGAGATTAAGTTTAGACATCTTTCTTCAATGAGGTGGTAGCACCTTTCCCAATGGCCGAAACAAGAAGCATAGAAATGACAATGTAAAAGCACCAATAAACTTACAACCATGAAGCTCCAAGCAAGATAAGTGCGCCGCACATGAGGAAGAAGGGAATCCTTATAACAAAATCTGCTCCAAGATAACATATATTGATTAAGCTCAAGAGAGAAGGAACTTTAAAAGTTCAACCGCATTTTACTATGAAGAGGCCTTCTCTTTGTATAGCCTCATGAAGCAAGATGGGTGCCCATCCAAATGTCAAGCACATACATGGAGAGAGTCTGCCACCTCTAAGAAAGCTTAGCCAAGTGTTCATCTCATGCATAACGTCACCCTTAAGAGTAGATAAGGCCACATGAGGGGGAAAATCCCCCTTGAATCAGGGGATTATGTTCCCAAGAGGTGCGCCTTTATAGAGAAAGAGTAAATCCTCAACCAAATTCCAAAATCAGGGATTTTGGGCCCTAAAATCAGGGGATTGTCCCCATAATACGAAAATCAGGAATATCCAGACATAAATCCTATAAATCTGGGAATCTTGTCTCTAGAATCTAACAAACAGGGGATTATGTCTCCAGGGGCTGTGCCTAGCATAATTTGAGGGGTTAAATTGGTCTAAATGAAGTGTGCCCACCATTTCTTACGGAAGGGGGCATTCCACATGGTATATACATCCCCATTAAACAATACTTTACAATACTATAATATGAAATTCACCCCAACGGACCCTAATCCATGGGCAACCGATTAAGCTGTGTCGGGATCTGGAATCTGAATGAAGTCATCATAGTCATCTGCTGGATTACCCTCATACAATATGAGGGGTAACATGGACTATAGTGACACACGTGACATGACCAACAAAGTACTCAAGAAATGAAAGCTTTCTATAAGAATTACAGATATTGGCATATTCAAATTTCAGTAACAACAATATCGTCTGGGATTTCTTCAGAGATTTCATTATTACCTCATGGTAAACTTTCAGGAAAAAATTGTGAGGAGCTTTTGACAGTACCATTTTTTTTGACATCTACCATCTTACATCAACCAACGTCGTAGAGCCTTTTAATATGCCAAAGCTACAAATGTTGGAAAGTTCTTTTTATACTATGTTCTAACTTCTGCAAATACAAGACGTTTAGCTAATAATCCCAATGGTGGATGTTCCTTGCTTTGTCTACAAGGCACCTTATGTACTATACAAGCAGCCTATAAGCTATGGATGTAGCACGACTTGGTATCCAGGAAATAACTGTAAGAAATTTTGTCTTGATGTTTTAATAGATTGCATGGTTTGGACTGTAGGCTTTCTATTTTGGTATAAAACTTTTTGATCAAGGTCAGCTACAGATTTAGTTCTCCTATTTTTATTGGATGTCTATTAAGTATGCGGTTATTCCTTATACAGTGAATCTTGATTTCTCCATCTTTTATCCAACTTTCAGAAATTGTATTTATAATTTAGCAATTTTCAAGTGGTGCATGAGTGGATTTAGTGAATTGCTTAGGCTTAAGATGCTTGAAATCTTCCTGTTTATTAATTGAGCATTGGCAGGCAGCAGCAGCAATGTGTGTGGGAGTGGGGAGTTTCTCTGATCCAATGGATGCCCAGGGCCTTGCACATTTTTTAGGTTAGTTTTATTCACCCACATTGAGCTTCAAAGATTTATGTGGTATAGTTACCTGTTTATCTATACATCATTGACATCTGTATCTGCTGTAACGTTTGCCTCAAAAATGGTATTATTCTATAAGGATCTGCCTGTAAACTAACTAGTTCAGTCAACAATGCCTTAAATTCTTATGATTTTATGAATAAAAATTATTTTGATAATGTTTTGCTTGTACTGGAATAGCAAGTTGCAACAGGTATTAGAATCAGGGTATGATGAATTGTGATAGTTTAACATTTCTTTTTGGAAATCAACTCTTCCTGGAATCATCTGAGCTGCGAGGAATTCCAAGGTTCATGATTGATGCATTACACTTAGATTATTCTATGCTTATGCCCTTAGGGTGCTTACGCATGCACAGCCAGGAAGTCTTTTCATTTGTATAATATTAAGGTATTGAAGATATATTTCTTATACATCACATGGATGAATTTTATAATTTCGTAGGAATTCAGGTTCATGATCATGCATTGCAAAGACAGTAAGTCTTTGCGTTTGTATGATGACTTTTCAGAGGAAATATTATTGAAACAATGAAAAGTTTTAGTATTTGTGAGAAATTTTATGTAAATTGATGAGGAAATATGTAATACCCCAGTTTTGACCCCTGGGATTGTATTGCATCAGATGATGCAAATATGCTAGTATGGAACTTATTGTGGAGCTCAAGGCCCGGGTAGTGAATGGTTAGACATACATCATGTAAATATTATTGTAGGGACCATGTGGTAAGCTTGTCATGGAAAAATCAAGCTATGCAAATATTCATGTTGAATATAATATAAAATGGTCCAAGCTAGCTGTGCAAAACACGAGAAGGGCTATGATTCCACCAAAGGTGTAGAGGAAAGGGGGCCTAAGTGAAAGTAAATTACTAAATCCTATAATGCAAAGTGTCAAACTTAGAACTCATTTCTATTCTATCAGGTACATTAAACCATCCACCTCCTTTGATTCACGAAACCAATCGTTAAATGCATGTAAGAGGTTGGTTGGGCAGGTCTTTCACATAGTTATGGAAGCATGAGTTGGAGAAAATTTTAAGGATGGAAATTTATCTTAAAGTGTAGAAACTTTGGCAAATCTTACTTATCCTTAATATGCCAAGTATAAAGTGATTGGTGATATTTTTGTAAAAAATTCAAATTTATAAGGTTATCTAGTTTCTATAAAATATTGGTGATTTTTCCAGTGTTCCACCAAGTTTCTGGGACACGGGAGCAGGGAAACACAGATTGGGGATGTGTAGAGACACCCCCAATTTTTGGGGTATTTTGGGGGGTGAGGGGGCATCGGGGTCCCTAACATAGGGGGCCCACCCCTAAAATTATTAAAAAAAAAATATGAATCCCAACATATGAACATATCAATTCCTCATCCCATCAACATTTACATACTAAATTTAAATTCATCATTGTGCAATGTAAACATGATATTCAATAAATAATGGTGGTTGATGAGATGTCCAAAGTTGGGGTTTGATTGCCTAATAATTAAAAAAACAACAAACAAACATAAAAACATTTGACAGAAAATTAAAAACAGTCAAGTAAAACTTAAAACATGCTCAAGCATTTAGAAGACAGGTATAAAGAAATAAAAGAAAGCCACAGTCTAAACAACAACTATAGTGTTGTTCCTATTCCAACTGTTGAAGAATAAATGGTTGAAGACAAACTTCAAGCGACTCCATACTCACGGTTGCCCTTCCGACTAGTTAATGATCCCAATACGTATGGCTGGCCTGGGTTATCCATTTTGAGTTATTATTTTGATGATGATTCTATTCCCTGTCACGAGCTTGCCTGATAAGTACTGGTGACAAGGGCACAATGCAAATCCATAATCACCCTTTTTCTCAATGCCGACAGTACAAAATCGTTGCCCAATGCTCATGGCCATAGTCCAAGATTGATCGTTGCCTTCAACAAAGAGAAAAATCCACATTTGTGCTGCCATCCACTTTCGTCGAAGACAAAACTCCACATTTGTGCTGACATCCACTTTCGTCAAAGAGAAAACTCAATGCGAAAATCGGGTTTGAGTTGAAAGTAAAAAAATGAGGTAAAGTGCATGTGTTGGGCTGCGTATAGATAAGTAGGGTTAGTTTGTTGTTTTTTTTTTCATTTTAATTTTAGTTTTTCAGGGGGGCATCTGGGTGCCCCCCATTTTCGGGAGGGGGCGTGTAGAAGATCCCTATCTAAGAAACACCCTTGGTTGCGTTTCCTAATGTTTCTAAAAAAAGGGGGCGCTTGGAATCGTTTCTCATGGAGCCTCCCAACCCTTGGGGCATGGAAACGTAGGGGGCGAGCCCTCGACCCTGGGGGACGTGTCCTTGTGGAACACTTGATTTTCCAGGTGAAATAATAGTATCTCATAGAATTTGGGTAAATCATTTTTAGTAAAAATGGAAGTTGGCGAATCTTTTTTGGAAAATTAGCCCATGGGTGAAATTTAGCCCCTCAAATTCTCTCTCTCTAAATGCACACACATAAATGAAGATATATATATATATCCACGAATAAAGTGTAATAAAATGATAAGCGGTGAACAATAAACCAAAAAGAAATCAGAAACCAATTTGTAGAGTAACCAAGAAAGATACCCTACAAGAAGAATAAGAGTGGACCTAGGTAAAGGATAGAAGCTTTAGAGGAGCATAGAGGCTGGGCACATAGGAATCCTGAAACCCTATTGAATTTACTGCTCATATGTACATCTTTGGCAATTTCCAGAAGGTAGATAGTGACGTGGGATCTTTCTTCACACTCTAGAGAGCAGTGTAAGGGTGGGTACTTTGAAGGACTATTGAGCAAAGAACGAGTAGGTTTTCTTGGTGCTATGTGGGGCAGTGAAGTAATCACCATGAATTAGTTTAATAATTGGTAGAGTTGCTTGGATTGTTTTGTGGGGAGTGATTGGTCCAACGTTGAAGGCAACTAAGATGGATTACAGAGAGAGAACCATGTGTTAATTGGATTCTTTCACCTTGGTGGCCTCATAGCCTAGCATGGGTGTGGTATTCTCATTGAATACGCGTGGTTGGGTGGAAATTTATTTGTTTAAACCTAGTTTCTTGGAGAATTCTTAGTAACAGATAGGGCACCACTTGAGTATTGTCTTAGTCTTATGAGGCTAGTGCACAATGGGTTTTATGTGTAGAGTTGGCCAGGCTAGCAGTGAAAGAGATGAAAGAAAAGTCTTCTAAGTAGCCTTGCATAAGTACTATACGGGACCAAGTGCGTGACAAAGTGGTATTACAGCTCTCGTTGCAACAGTTGGGGTTGTTATGGGCAAGAAATTAGAACATACACTTTTTCATTGGACTAACATATGGTGTAAAGGTCATCTTTAAATTGATTTGACCATGGTGGTTGGGTGGGAAACAAAGAGAGGCTATAAGCAAGGAAACTTCGAAGGCATATAACTCTTGATGCCAATAACAAAGTTAAGTGGAATTAGACTCTTTAGAAAGCTCTTGCAAGAGAGAAGACTGAGAATACAATTCATTGATAGTTGAAGGTATTGCAATCATGTAAGATGCGCATAATCCAAATAGGTTTGAGAGCGATTGCATGGGTGAAAATCTGCAAGATGAAAGTGCAGAAACGATATTTAACGAGCTTAGGAATGAGGGCACACCTAATATTGCTCAAACTATGGGAACTATTACGTCCTAGATCGTCCACAACATGCTTGCTAGGATATAATAGAGTGGAGGAGTCTTTTGCCATTGTTAAAAGGCCATGTTTGGGCTTGTTTATGTAAAAGTGGTGGTTTAGTGGGGCTCGACACCCTTGGTTTGGTCATGGCAGGTCCTCTTGGTTTTCATTCTAGGTTGTGTTGGCTTAGTGGCATTGTTGAGTGCCCCTTGATGGGTGGAAGATCCCTGTCATGTTTGGCCTTTTTATGCCTTGTTGGTGCTCGGTGCTTCTTGGGATGGGTCCATTAGGACACATGGCCTAGGGTCTCCTAGCCACACTTATGTTTTGCCATGTTTGTGGTGATTGCACATGTAATGGTTGTTATACCCGGTTTAACATACCAACTTTATGCCCACTTGGACCTTCTTCTCCATTGTATGAGCCCTCCTCTTGGTATACATGTGCACATTGTTAAAGTTAGTGCAGCCGCGAGACCCATTCTTAGAGAGGATGGTACCCTAGTCAGTTGACCCTAGGGCAGAGTAAGACCTTAGAAGATACCCTAGGGCCCCCAGTAGTCTCCTAGGGTTCTTGGTCTGGGACCAAGCAGGTTGATGCCATGGCAAAGCCCCTAGTGTGTGGCTAGGGCCCCTATATGCCTCTAAGGTATTCTGGTTTGGGACTAGGGACGCATGTCCAAGTAGAGCCTGCAGGTAGAGCCAGAGATTTATTCTGGTTTGGGACCAAGGACACGATGTCCAAGTAGGTCTTGCAGGTAGTTGATCAACTTTCAGTGTGACACTGAAGCTCAATTTAGTATTGAGAACCATTCTTTGAGAGAATGGAGGACTTGGTCAGGGTCCAGGGGTTGATCAACATGATTCAGCGTGAGATTGAAACTCAACCTAGGGATGGAAGCCATTCGTTAAGAATGGAATATAATGATGTGTGATGTGCCCTCTCCTAATCAGTGATTGCTAGGTTGCTTCTCAAGGGACTGGCCACCCCTTGATGATGTCCCTAGCACCTAACCCTTAGGAGCAGTGTTGAGGACCTAAGGATAGTACCATTCGTTTGGATCTTTCCCTTATACATTGATGACAAATATATATAAAACAATGTACCTTGAGAGAGAAAAGTTTACTGGTTTTTGTTGGTCCTATATAGGAATCGTTTGTCCACCTTTAATAGTTCACCTGATCCTGTGAGTATGTGGGTTGTTGTGACCCTCTTGATTGACACTTGGTCCTCTACCTTACTTGATCCTGGCATTCTTTCTTGTGCGCATCTTTGATTACGATGACTCCTACTTTATGGATTTTTATCTTAAGTGTGTTTACCTTATGGTTTATTAAAGGACCATTGGACCATTTATTGTTATGGTGACTTTATGTTTTAAAAAGGACCACTGGATTTTTTAAATTATGATAACCATTATTACTTTATGTTTTTATTTTATTATTGGACCTTTCTTTTATTATTTCATCGGATGTTTATTACCTATCCTAACCTTATAAAAAGGTTTCATTATCTTTCCTTTTCATCCATTCGAAGCTATCTTACTTCCCTACCTTCGCGATTGTTTTTCTGCTTGCTTCCTGCGTGGATCTCTCCCCGCGTGTCTTATCTTTGCTGCTGTTAATTGCGACCCTAAACTTGAGTGATCTCTTCTCGCATGTTTTGCCACTGATTGTTGTTGATAGTGACTGCGCGTATCTCCTCCGCGTGTGCTGACTGGGACTGGAACCTTTTGTAATTCCTCAGTGTTGACTGGGATTGGAACATTTCGTTACCTTTGCGTGTTTTCCTTCACGGGATTACCTCTGTGTTTTTTTTAAAGTGATTGCCTTTGTGTTTTTCTTCACGATGATTGCCTCTGCATTTTTTCTTCACGTTGATTACATCTACATGCCCTTCACGGTGACTACCTCTGCATGATCCTTCTGCATTGTGACTGTTTGTATCCACATTCGTGTGGCTGATTTCTCTCATTGTGCCCACATGATTGTCACTGGGTTCTTTCTTGAGCGTGGATATCCTCCGTGCGTCTTTGCACCTACGGGTCCTCTCTTGCACTCCACGAATTGGGTCTACACGCACCTTACCGCTCCATGGGACTGGGCCTGTGCATGTCTCATCTTTTCACAGGACTAGATTTGCGATCCTTCCAAATCCTCCACCGTCTGCACATGTGGTTTTCTCCTGCGCACTCTCCAATGTGACTGCACTTGCAGGTTCCATTTACTGTGCTTGAATATCTTGGCGTGTTTGTCCTCCCTCAGCATGACCTTGAGTCACTGACAGTGTGAAAAATTTATCTCTGACTGCATATCTTTTGCTTAGCGTGTACTGAGTGAGTATGACTGAGTTGCTACTTTGATTAAATAAAAAATTTGAGGTATGTTTACTTCTACCCGAACTCTCTCTCTCAAGGTATGTAGCATGTTTACCTAGATTGACTTGTCCCTTTGGTGACAAGATCAGGTATCTGAGTATAAGGGTAACTCCAATAATGGTTATAATTCTTTAGTATGTTATCTTCGATACATTATTTTATGTTTTTACGGTACATGGCATTTGAGATTTATTTTACTGTACATGGCATTTGAGATATATTTTACTGTACATGGCATTTGAAATTCATTAGTTTACCTTAGATGGCATTTTAGATTTATTAGTTTACTATACATAACATTTGATAATTCTCGAGGACCAACTTTAACGCAGTGACCAAATAGAGCGTTAAGTTGAAAGAGATGAAAATTATGTTGTTTTTTTGTTTTATTACATTTTAAATTTTATTAAGCAATACTATTGTGAATCTGAGTTTATATGTTCATGCATTAAAGTTTTCTACTTATGTTAAAACTCATCTAACCTTTAAATTTTAACATGGTATCAGAGCTTAGGCTGTAACTAACTCTGTTTTGCAGCCAACAGAAACCACATCGATCCTAAGGCAAGATTTATACTTTACAGAAGCTTACTCTTCAAGTTGACAAGTAAAGGTTAAGATGACTACTCCTTCAGTAAAATCAGAAGATGGGCTTGAGGAAGCCTCAAATTTCAATGAATGGAAGGTTAGGGTTCTAAATATCCCAGAAGAGAGCGATCTAGTTGAAATGGTTACCAGAGTTGTTGAAGAGCCCACCACAACCCAAGGAAGAGCAACATTCAAGAAGAAACAAGCCAAGGCAAAGAGGGCAATCTTTGACTCAGTTAAAGATAATCTAATGGTTGTGTTAGCTCCTTTAAGGACAACCAATGAATGCTTTGATACTCTAGATAATCTCTATGAGAAGAAAGCTCCTACTCAGAGAAGAGCCTTGAAGAAGCAACTTAGATCACTTAAGATGGAGAAGGATGAGATTGTTGCAACCTTCTTTTCCAGGATCTCTCAGATAAGAGATCAACTCATGGCCATTGGAGATAAAGTAGAAGATGATGATCTTGTGCAGACAGTGTTCTATGGCCTTCCTACACGACTTGGAAGACATTCTTGGCTTCAGTAAATGGAAGAGAGGTGCAACCGAACTTCGAAAGGTTGTGGCATGATTGGTTAGATGAAGAAAGTAGGATCCAGAGTAGATTCGGGCCTCCACCTGATAAGAATCAAGCTCCAGTCGTCAAAACAAAGAAAGGAAAGAATCCCCCACCACACAAGGACAATAGTGAGGAACCTTGAGGTAAGTATTCTGTCAAATCAAGGGTTAAGTGTTATAACTGTCGTAAGCTTGGTCATTATGCATGGGAGTGTAGAAAATCATCTAACAAAAATTGGCATAGAAAGAAACATCATGTTTTAGTTGCTACAGAAGAAGAGCATCCTCAACAAAAGAGGTAAAGGGTTGAGACCAAGAATCTAGATCAAGGAAAACAATATTACTTGGCTTCAACACTTTCAAGTTCCATGTCCAACTTATCAGTTTCCTGGTGGATAGACAGTGGAGCCACCAAGCATGTGACTGGATTCAAAAAGACCTTGGCAGCGATTGAGGCCAAGAAGTTCCACAAGAAAGTGGAACTTGGAGATGGTAGTATCTTTGACATTAAAGGGGTTGGTTCAACCAACACAGCTTGATTCAGGTATGTTGATTAATGTTGGGGAAATTTTATATGTTCCTGGTCTAAAGAAGAATGTTATTTCAATGATAGTTTTAGAAGACTAGGGGTACTTTGTAACTTTCCCAGAAGGAAACGTTTTGATATGGTCTAAAGGTAGAAGTATAAGCTCAACCATTATGATTGGAGTTCGTGAAGGTGACCTCTATAAGGTCCCAGGACATGTTAAAGCCTTATACCCTAGTCAAGATGCAGAGATCAAGAGGGAGCAAACTATACTAGTTCCTAACAAAGAGGGGTTGTAGAATATGGAAATGTAATCTTCCATCAATCTTCCAGTGACTCAGAGATGGAAGTCTATGATATTTCTTGTATAGAGAAGCAAAGGGAGAAGGCCAAGAAGCCTACATCTGATCTCATTGAGAAGCCTATTGAAAAGCTTCAAGGTTGCTCTAGTGGGAGCCATGTCATCGATGTAGTTTACTCCCATTATGAGGAGTCAGTCAAACAACAGGTTTGGAAAGATGATATGTGGAAAGCGATCCTCAGCTATCAGAGGAAGTCAACTATAACTTCCAAGAGGATCTATGAGCTTATGCTTTGTGCTGAGATGGAGAGCTGTCTGAAGCTCTCAAGAAACCCTGTATTTGATGACAGGTTGATAGACATCGAGATGAGTTATCGCCATGTAAGGGTGCAGTATGTTATCGATGTGCTGAGAATGTCCCTCTTGCTGAGAGGGAGTGTTAAAGTTAGTGCAACTTTTAGACCCATTATCAGAGAGGATGGCACCTTAGTCAGTTGACTAGGGCAGAGTAAGACCCTAGAAGGTACGCGAGGGCCCCCAGGAGTCTCTTGGGGTTCTTGGTATGGGATCAAGCAGACTAATGCCATGGAAAATCCCTTAGCATGTGGTTTGGGCCCCTATATGCCTCTAGGGTATTCTGGTTTGGGACTAGGGATGCGATGTCCAAGTAGAGCCTATAGGTAGAGGCAGAGATTTATTCTGGTTTGAGACCAAGGACACGATGTCCAAGAAGGTCTTGCAAGTAGTCGATCAACTTTTAGTGTGAGGCTGAAGCTTGTTAGGATATTTAGACACTTAGGAGTTAGTTAAGATTAGCTTGTGTAATATATCCGTTAGGTAAAAGTGTGTTTTTTTAGTATGGATTAGTATGCATTTGTAAATATTCTAATCCGACGGTCACTCTATGTTCTAGACATAGAGTGATCCGACGGTTCAACTTCTCGTAGATCATACCTACCATTGATCCGTGGCTTAACACCCGATTGGTCTATGATCTCTATTTAAAGAGCATATAGAAGGTCCTTGGCTAGTTGATCGATTATGAGAAGCTCATGTAACTTTCTTTCTTTTACATAATAAATTGCTCCAAGTAGCTATTTGGCTGGGGCAGTGGACTGTTTCCTTCTCGAGGGTTTTAACCATGTGACAAACATCGGTGTGTTGATCTGTGATCTATTTGTGTGAAGCGGTTGCTGAAGGTGTTCGGTCTTTTGGGAGTACCCTGTGTACCCGAACATGGTATCAGAGCTTTTATGAAGAGCCGCTCTCGGTTTTGATCAAGATCTAGAACTGGTGTTGCCGAAACTTTGAAAGGGTTTCTGGTTCTGGATTTTCTGTGCATTTTTGGCCTGTGGGAGCTATTCCATTGCGTCCAGAGCGTCGTTTCCATTGGAAAATAATTTTCGTTTCACCGAAAACCATTTCCGTTTGCTCCAGAAACACCCATTTCGACAAATCTGCAGGTATAATGTTACAGTGACGGATTTGTTTTTTGTAAATCTCTCATATTTTATCAGTTTATTATTAGATCTTTTTTGTTTTAGTCTCGGACTGTTGCCTTCCCTGACTGCGTATGCTCTTTGTCGTGCACCTTGCGCGATCGCGGCGAATCAGAAACAGTAAGGGAAAGTTTTTTTTTCTTGTCTTCTCGGCTATGTATGCTCTTTGCCGTGCACCTTGTGCGATCACGACAAATTAGAAACAACGAAAAAACATGAAAATGTAGACTTTTCGGGTAAGCTAACCAAGATCTAACCCCATTGTGTGGAAAAGTTTTTTTTGTTTCTGTTTTTCGTTTTTTTTGTATTTGCAGGAAAAGAAATCAAGCACGGAGAACGAGAGAGAAGAGTAAAAAAAACAAAAAAAACAAAGCTCCCTTCCTCTTTCCATTATTTTACGTTCCTTTTAAACTTAGCTCACTTGGTCCAAAGTTGCTTTATTACTTAATAGGTCTTGATGTCAAGTCTTATTAAGCTACTTTTTAGTGCATACAATTTCTATTTTGAAGTTACTTTATTGTAAAAGTGCATCTCACATAAATAAAATAAAATAAAAGTGAGTCAATTAAGTCTTTTAATTTATTGCCGCACTATTTAAGAGTCACATTATTGTAAAAGTGAACATCACTTATTCTACAAAAGTGATTCACTTCAAAGCAACTTTATTGTAAACGTGATTGTCAAAGGTTGATCTTGGGAAGATGGGGCTTCTTTTTTTAGTTGGTCAAGTTAATATCTGCCACGTCACTATTGGGGACATCTTCAACTTTTTCTTTGATCAAGCATAACTTCATCATCCAGAATCAGTTTTAAGTGTCGTTTTTTTTAAACTGTATATTTTTTCGAGCTCTTTGCATCTAGACAGTTAGTTTCTGTTTTTTCAGCCATTATTTTACAGTATGGCCACCCCTTGTGATATTATACTTACAAGTTCTAACTATTTCTCATGGAAATCTTGTATGGAGGATTTTCTGCGAAGTAGGGGACTTTTCTGGATAACCTCAGGGAAAGAAACAGAACCCATTGATGATGATAAGAAAATTAAATGGGCAAATAGATGTGATGAAGCTCGTGGATTGATTGGGATGTCAATCTCTACTGATTTGTGATTCCACATATCTAGAATTAATGACCCTAATCTCGCTTGGGAAAAGTTGGAATCTGTGTTTGGTAAACACAATGAAATTTGGGGTCATCAACTTGAGAATGAGTTGCTTTCCTTGAATCCAAATGATTTTTCATGCATTCAAGACTATTTATTTAAGTATAAAACTCTTAGACTATTATGCGTAGAATGCAAGATTAAGAAAGAAGACAAACAATGTATTTATCATATTCTTTCAAAACTTGGACCTGCATATTCTCTTTTTGTATCTACATTCTATTCCATGAAAGAATCCTTGACTGCAGCTAGCTATCAAGAGCCTAGCCTTAAATCTTTTTGTGATTCCTTAATTAGAGAGCAAGATAAGCTCATTCATCTTGGAATAATTAACAATGCAGATACATCTGGGAAAGCCTTATTGTCCCAACAGAAAGAAAAGTCCAAGCCTCCCAAGAAACAAAATTTTTGCAATAATAAGCAAAACAACAAGGGTCCCAAATCTTTTCAGTTAACTCCTTCTTTAAAAAATGACAAAGGATCCAAGCAAAAAGGAAAGAAGACTGAGCGTCATTGCAATTTTTGTGGGAAAGATAATCATGATGAATTTAAATGTTTTAAGAAGATGGCAACCTTGGAAGTAGCAATGAAGAAGCGCCACATCAGCCTAGATTTGTCTTCAGAATCTACCTTTCATGGACATGCACTTTGTGCTTCTAGTTACTCTTATACTGCATCTTCTTCTTCTACTTCAATTGAATGGCTCATTGATTCTGGAGCATCTTATCATATGGCTAAGGATAAATCCATCTTTTCTACTATGCATGAATGTAACACCAAACAAATATTTGTTGGTGATGATAGATCTCTAAGTGTTGTAGGATTTGGAACAGTTCAGTGATGTACTATGTGTTCCAAAAATTTCTTGCAATTTGTTATCAGTCTATCAAATTACTCATTCAGGTGAAGGTAAAACTGTGATGTTTACATCTCACCAAGTTGTAATCAAGGATTTTAAAAATTTTCAAAATGTCCTTGCTACTGGAACTAATGATGATATTTCTAGGTTGTACAAATTTAACAACTTTGGGTCATCACCTTTTCCTTCAGTTTTTGTTGCTCATAGTGATAACTTGAGCAAACTTTGGCATGAACGATTTGGTCACTTAAATTATCGCTCATTGCAACAACTATGTAAAGACAATATGGTGACTGGTCTTCCGCTGGTATCTTGCAAGAATGGTGTTTGTTCCGGTTGTGTACTCGGAAAACATCATCGGGACAGTTTTGACAAACGTGCCTCTCGGCACGCCTCGGTTCCCTTGGAGCTTATGCATAGTGACTTGTGTGGCCTTCTTCCATCTGCTTCCTTTTCTGGTTTCAAATATTTCTTAACTTTCATTGATGACTACTCTAGACGCACTTGGGTTTACTTCCTAAAAACTTAAGAGCGAAGTATTTAACATGTTCTTGGCCTACAAGGCCCTTGTTGAAAAACNACTCTCATTGATGACTACTCTAGACGCACTTGGGTTTACTTCCTAAAAACTTAAGAGCGAAGTATTTAACATGTTCTTGGCCTACAAGGCCCTTGTTGAAAAACAATCTGGTCATCAAATTATTAAGTTAAGATCCGACAATGGAGGAGAATATGTTAACAAGTTCACTACTTTTTGCACTGAACAAGGAATCCAACAACAGCACACTGTTCCATATACACCACAACAAAATGTTGTAGCTGAACGAAAGAACCACACTTTAAAAGAAATGGCTAATTGTATGATTCAATCTAAGGGACTAAGTCTTCAATATTGGGCCGAGGCCATAAATTGTGCAAATTACATAGTTAATCGCACACCCACTAAAGGTATAACACCGGAAGAAGCATGGAGTAAAATTAAACCAGATGTAAGTCACTTTCGTGTGTTTGGTTGTGAAGCATGGGCTCACATTTCGGATGAAAAACGGAAAGCATTGCAGCCTAAAAGTGAAAAGTGCATATTTGTTGGATATTCTGAAGATGTAAAAGGTTAATAGACTTCTTCAGCCACATTCTCAAAATATAATCATTAAAAGAGATGTTAAATTTGATGAAAATCTCTTGGCCTGCGAGCCTAACTTGGCGGGTGTGCCATCTTTGGCCTGCGAGCCTGATTCGGCGATTGTGCCTTCNAAAATATAATCATTAAAAGAGATGTTAAATTTGATGAAAATCTCTTGGCCTGCGAGCCTAACTTGGCGGGTGTGCCATCTTTGGCTTGCGAGCCTGATTCGGCGATTGTGCCTTCTTCTTCTTCTTNTCTAGCTTCCTTGACAGGTTTCCAACTCCAGTTTCTGATGATGACAGTGATGATGAAAATCCACCTCCGCCTGCTCATTTTCCTCCAATTGCACCAGCACCAATACTTTGCCGTGCACCTTGTGCGATCACGACAAATTAGAAACAACGAAAAAACATGAAAATGTAGACTTTTCGGGTAAGCTAACCAAGATCTAACCCCATTGTGTGGAAAAGTTTTTTTTGTTTTTGTTTTTCGTTTTTTTTGTGATTTGCAGGAAAAGAAATCAAGCACGGAGAACGAGAGAGAAGAATAAAAAAAAACAAAAAAAACAAAAAAAACAAAGCTCCCTTCCTCTTTCCATTATTTTACGTTCCTTTTAAGCTTAGCTCACTTGGTCCAAAGTTGCTTTATTACTTAATAGGTCTTGAGTTCAAGTCTTATTAAGCTACTTTTTAGTGCATACAATTTCTATTTTGAAGTTACTTTATTGTAAAAGTGCATCTCACATAAATAAAATAAAATAAAATAAAAGTGAGTCAATTAAGTCTTTTAATTTATTGCCGCACTATTTAAGAGTCACATTATTGTAAAAGTGAACATCACTTATTCTACAAAAGTGATTCACTTCATAGCAACTTTATTGTAAACGTGATTGTCAAAGGTTGATCTTGGGAAGAGGGGGTTTTTTTTTTTAGTTGGTCAAGTTAATATCTGCCACGTCACTATTGGGGACATCTTCAACTTTTTCTTTGATCAAGCATAACTTCATCGTCCAGAATCAGTTTTAAGTGTCGTTTTTTTTTAAACTGCATATTTTTTCGAGCTCTTTGCATCTAGACAGTTAGTTTCTATTCTTTCAGCCATTATTTTACAGTATGGCCGCCCCTTGTGATATTATACTTACAAGTTCTAACTATTTCTCATGGAAATCTTGTATGGAGGATTTTCTGCGAAGTAGGGGACTTTTCAGGATAACCTCAGGGAAAGAAACAGAACCCATTGATGATGATAAGAAAATTAAATGGGCAAATAGATGTGATGAAGCTCGTGGATTGATTGGGATGTCAATCTCTATTGATTTGTGATTTCACATATCTAGAATTAATGACCCTAATCTCGCTTGGGAAAAGTTGGAATCTGTGTTTGGTAAACACAATGAAATTCGGGGTCATCAACTTGAGAATGAGTTGCTTTCCTTGAATCCAAATGATTTTTCATGCATTCAAGACTATTTATCTAAGTATAAAACTCTTAGACTATTATGCGTAGAATGCAAGATTAAGAAAGAAGACAAACAATGTATTTATCATATTCTTTCAAAACTTGGACCTGCATATTCTCTTTTTGTATCTACATTCTACTCCATGAAAGAATCCTTGACTGCAGCTAGCTATCAAGAGCCTAGCCTTAAATCTTTTTGTGATTCCTTAATTAGAGAGCAAGATAAGCTCATTCATCTTGGAATAATTAACAATGCAGATACATCTGGGAAAGCCTTATTGTCCCAACAGAAAGAAAAGTCCAAGCCTCCCAAGAAACAAAATTTTTGCAATAATAAGCAAAACAACAAGGGTCCCAAATCTTTTCAGTTAACTCCTTCTTTAAAAAATGACAAAGGATCCAAGCAAAAAGGAAAGAAGACTGAGCGTCATTGCAATTTTTGTGGGAAAGATAATCATGATGAATCTAAGTGTTTTAAGAAGATGGAAACCTTGGAAGTAGCAATGAAGAAGCACCACATCAGCCTAGATTCGTCTTCAGAATCTACCTTTCATGGACATGCACTTTGTGCTTCTAGTTACTCTTATACTGCATCTTCTTCTTCTACTTCAATTGAATGGCT
>LPNX010552406.1:187296-242009 GCA_001517045.1 Pseudotsuga menziesii
TTTGTTCTCTCCCTTGCAACCTTACATAACTGGGAAGTCCATCAAATGGATGTCAAGTCTGCCTTCTTACATGAGGAAATTTACATGGAACAATCTCATGGATATGTTCATAATAACTCTCGCCTTGTTTGTCTTCTTAAGAAATCCTTATATGGCCTTAAGCAAGCTCCTAGAGCTTGGTATGCCAAAATGGATAGCTTTCTCCTTGACACTGGTTTTTCTAGATGCCATTCCGACCCCAATGTCTATACCAAGAAAGTAGGAAACCATCTCATCATACTTGTTCTTTATGTTGATGATCTTATCCTTACTGGTAGTGACCCTAAACTTATAACCCATGTGAAATCCAATCTTAAGCAAAATTTTGAAATGTCAGACTTAGGACATTTGCATTATTTTCTTGGTCTCCAAGTCTTGCAAACCAAAGAAGGAATCTTTCTTTCCCAGTCTAAGTATGCTTGTGACCTTCTTTGTCGCTTCCACATGGAAGATTGTAAACTAGCTCCTTCTCCCTTCCAGTCTTGAGTCAAACTTTTTGCCACTTGTACTTCCCCTGAAGTAGATGCCACCTTGTATCGTCAGCTTGTTGGTAGTCTTTTATACTTGACTCATTCCCGTCCTGACCTTTCCTTTGCCGTTGGTTGTGTTGTCCGTTATATGCAAACTCCTCATGAAAGTCACTGGAAAGCAGCAAAAAGAATACTTCGATATATTCGAGGTACAATTCAGTTTGGGATTCTTTACAGTACAGGGGGGAAACCTTTGTTGGTTGGTTTAACTGATTCAGATTGGGTCGACGATCCTGATGATCGAAAGTCTACTGCAGGTTATGTTTTCAGTCTGGGATCTGGACCTGTCACCTAGGCTTGTAAGAAACAACAAGGTCTTGTTCTTTCTTTAGTAGAAGTAGAATATCGAGCCGCAGTTAATGCCAGTTAAGAAGCTTTATGGCTTCGACAGATCCTTTCATAGTTTGGATTCGAGCAGCAACAACCTACTCCACTTTGGTGCGACAATTAAAGTGCCATCAAGCTTGCCAAAGATCCAGTTCTACATCAGCACAGCAAACACATTGAGCTACACATGCACTTCATTAGAATCTTGTTGATGATTGTGTTATTAAAGTGCTCTATTGCCCTACAGATGATCAAGTTGCAGACATCTTCACCAAGTCTCTTACAGAAGCGAAGTTTTCTAAACTTCGGTCTATGTTAGGAGTTCAGGAATGTGTCCTTAAGGGGGGATAGGCTCTAATGCCTCCTTCCTTCTCCTAATAGTGTCACTTTTGTAAATCCTTCAATCCTATCCCAAGTTGTTCTTAAGGGGGGATGTTAGGATATTTAGACACTTAGGAGTTAGTTAAGATCAACTTGTGTAATATATCCGTTAGGTAAAAGTGTGTTTCTTTAGTATGCATTAGTATGCATTTGTAAATATTCTAATCCGACGGTCACGATATGTTCTAGACATAGAGTGATCCGCCGGTTCAACTTCTCTTAGATCATACCTACCATTGATTCGTGGCTTAACACCCGATTGGTCTATGATCTCAATTTAAAGAGCATAGAGGGTCCTTGGCTAGTTGATCGATTATGAGAAGCTCATGCAACTTTCTTTCTTTTGCATAATAAATTGCTCCAAGTAGCTATTTGGCTGGGGTCGTGGACTGTTTCTTTCTCGAGGGTTTTAACCACGTGACAAACATCGGTGTGTTGATCTGTGATCTATTTGTGTGAAGCAGTTGCTGAAGGTGTTCGGTCTTTTGGGAGTACCTTGTGTACCCGAACAAAGCTCAGCTTAGTACTGAGAACCATTCTCTGAGAGAATGGAGGACCCGGTCAGGGTCCAGGGGTTGATCAACATGATTCAGTGTGAGACTGAAACTCAGCCTAGGGTTGAAAGCCATTCCTTAAGAATCGAAGATAATGATGTGTGATGTCCCCTCTCCTAATCGGTTATTGCTAGGTTGCTTCTCAAGGGACTGACCACCCCTTGATGATGTGCTTAGCACCTAACCCTTAGGAGCAGTGTTGAGGACCTAAGGATTGTACCATTCGTTTGGATCTTTCCCTTATATATCGATGACAAATATATATAAAACAATGTACCTTGAGAGAGAAAAATTTACTGGTTTTTGTTGGTCCTATATAGGAGTCGTTTGTACACCTTTTATAGTTCACCTTATCCTTTGAGTATGTGGGTTGTTGTGACCCTCTTGATTGACACTTGGTCCTCTACCTTACTTGGTCCTGGCACTCTTACATGTGTGCACCTTTGATTATGATGACTCCTACTTTAGAGATTTTTATCTTAAGTGTATTTACCTTATGGTTTATTAAAGGACCATTGGACCATTTATTGTTATGGAGACTTTATGTTTTAAAAAGGACCATTGGATTTTTTAAATTATGATTTTATAAAACAATTATTACTTTATGGTTTTATTTTATTATTTTATTATTGGACCTTTCTTTTATTATTTCGTAGGACCTTTATTACCTATCTTAACCTTATAAAAAGGCTTCATTATCTTTCCTTGTCATCCATTTGAAGCTATCTTACTTACCTACCTTCACGATTGTTTTTTTGCCTGCTGCCTGTGTGGATCTCTCCTCGCGTGTCTTATCTCCGCTGCTGCTAATCGTGACCCAAAACCTGCGTGATCTCTTCTCGCATGTTTTGGCACTGACTGTTGTTGATAGTGACTGCGCGTATCTCCTCTGCGCGTGCTGACTGGGACTAGAACCTTCTGTAATCTCTTGCGTGCCAATCGGTACTGGAACCTTTCGTTACCTCTACATGTTTTTCTTCACGGGATTACCTCTATGTGTTTTCCTTCACGGGATTACCTCTGCATGTTTTCCTTCACGGGATTACCTTTGCGTGTTTGCCTTCACGGGATTAGCTCTGCGTTTTTTTTTACGGTGATTGCCTTTGTGTTTTTCTTCACGGTAATTGCCTCTGTGTTTTTCCTTCACGGTGATTACATCTACATGCCCTTCACGGTGACTATCTCTGCGTGATCCTTTTGCACTGTGACTATTTGTATCCAAATCCGTGTGGCTGATTTCTCTCGCTGCACCCACGTGATTGTGACTGGGTTCTTTCTTGAGCGTGGATATACTTCGTGCGTCTTTGTACCTATGGGTCCTCTCCTGCACTCCACGAATTGGGTCTACATGCACTTTACCTATCCACGGGACTGGGCCTGTGCATGTCTCATCTTTTCACATGATTGGATCTGTTATCCTTCCGGATCCTCCACCGTCTGCACATGCGGTTTTCTCCTACGCACTCTCCACTGTGACTGCACCTGCAGGTTCCATTTACTGTGCCTGAATATCTTGGCGTGTTTGTCCTCCCTCAGCATGACCTTGAGTCACTGACAGTGTGAAAAATTTATCTCTGACTGCATATCTCTGCTTAGCGTGTACTGAGTATGACTGAGCTGCTACTTTGATTAAACAAAAAAATATGAGGTTTGTTTACTTCTACCTGAACTCTCTCTCTCAAGGTACGTAACATGTTTACCTAGATTGACTTGTCCATTCGGTGACAAGATCAAGTATCTGAGTATAAGGGTAACTCCAATAATGGTTATGATTATTTAGTATTGTTATCTCCGGTACATTATTTTATGTTTTTATGGTACATGGCATTTGAGATTTATTTTGCTGTACATGGCATTTGAGATTCATTAGTTTATTGTACATGGCATTTGAGATTTATTAGTTTACTATACATAACATTTGATGATTCTCGAGGACTAACTTTAACGCAGTGACCAAATGGAGCGTTAAGTTGAAAGAGATGAAAATTATGGTGTTTTTTGTTTTATTACAGTTTAAATTTTATTAAACAGTAATATTGTGAATCTGAGTTTATATGTTCATGCATTAAAGTTTTCTACTTATGTTAAAAATCATCTAACCTTTAAATTTTAACACACACTTCAACATGACGTCTTCTTCTTCAAAAGAGCTTTGCCTTGCTAAAGGGGATGGTGTTGAGGGATCTTCTACATGGTTAAGGTAAGGTTAGTTGGGGCATGACGTCCTCGCCTGGCTCATCACTTCATTCGGATGAACCCAATTGCACTATTTTATCGTCATTTCTAGTCTTTTGTGGTTTAGTCCTTGGATCATGGGTGACAAACCCTAACTTTTAATTATTTTTACTTTTTAGTAAGGTAGGATCTAAAGTTAGATAAGTCTAGGAAGCCTCCTATAAATAAAGGCTTGCCTGTCTTCACGGGTTGGGGGTATTACACCTTCAACCTTCTCGAGCTTTTACGGTTTTGTGAAGTCTTTTATGCTGTCTGCCCATCCTTTTAAGGTTGTGGATCGTCGGTTCAAAGAATTCTGGGTTGTTTCCTATATTTAATGACTCAAGAATCTTCAGAACTGTGGCATATGGTGGAGATAAAGGACTGAAATGATGTCGTCGACATGTTACATAACTTTACACAATGTTACCCATTACAACATCTCCTCCATACTGGTGGGATGTAGAGCACCTCGCTACTCTCGGTGCAAAAATACCCACGATGTGCCCATGATGTCTTAATTTATTTGCCCATACTTATTGGTCTTGAAATGTTTTCTGTAGATTATTATTCTTCCTCCATCTTGCTGCATTTTACTGCTACAGGTAGCAAGGTAATGCCTAGACCTACTTCAAGACTGCCCTGAACTGCTCATTCACCATCATAAAGATACCTACAGGACATCCATGTGGCAATGGGAGTAACACTCTTCTCATGCAACATACAAATGGTTGGAGTGCATTCTTAGAAACTTTCTTTGGGGGCAAGCAGGGGGTGCAAAAGGGATCCTGTTATTTGAGTGGGATGTTTGCACATTACCGAGTGTTCAAGGGGCATTGGTTCTTCTAGACATAAGAGTATTAGGAGTAGTTCTTGTTGGTAAATGAATAGTACGTGTAGTGAGGGGTGGAGGATCTTGAAGCAGGCTAGTAATCCATGGAACCTTGAGCAACGACATTGGAATACATAGTGGACCCTTAATTGGGCCCAAAAGCTCATTAGTCAGAATGAATTTGTATTAGAGGGCTTTAAATTGCATTTACAATTGTTTGGTCTGTGCTGAGAGATTGGAGATGGAGGAATGTAAATCCTTTTTACGTCTTATGTATCCAAGGATCTTTATAATATGGTTAGGTGCATGATGGAAATTGCCCCTTGCTTGATGTTTGAAGAAAAGGTGGGGCCGAAGTATCCTGAAGCACGTTGGTCGAGGAGATACCAGCTCCTTTGGAAATTACATTCTTATTTTAAGCACAAGTTCTAGGGGTGTCTTATGCTCTAACAAGTAATGGCTATCAAGAGTAGGCTTCGTAGACCAGGTTTGGTGGGTTCTGCTTGTGTTTTGTGTGTCAGGAATGAAAGTGTGGTGCATGATTTTTTGAGATGTCAGGTTGCAAAGGTATTTTGTACATGGTTTTGGGTTGAATTTCACTTCTTTACTTACCCACTATTGTGGAAAGGCCTTTTCTTGGGTGATGCTTGGAATGGAAATCCTTTTTACATCTTATGTATCCAAGGATCTTTATGATATGGTTAGGCACATGGCTGACATTGCCCCTCGCTTGAACAAAAGTGGGGGGTGGAGGATCTCGAAGAGTGCTAGTGATCCATGGAACCATGAGCAACAACATTGGAATAAATAGTGGACCCTTAATTGGGCCCAAAAGTTCATTGGTTAGAATGAATTTGTGTTAGAGGGTTTCTATCACATGATTCTTGAAGTGTGTTTTTCAAATTGCATTACAGGGGTTCGGTCCATGCTGAGAGATTGGAGATGGAGGAATGCAAATCCTTTTCTACGTCTTATGTATCCAAGGATCTTTATCATATGGTTAGGTGCATGATGGACACTGCCCCTTGCTTGAAGTTTGGATAAAAGGTGGGGCCGAAGGATCCTGAAGCACACTGGTTGAGGAGATAATAGTCCATCTGGAAATTACATTCTTATGTTAAGCACCAACTCTCGGGGTGTATTATGCTCCAACAAATAATGGCTGTCAAGAGTAGGCTTCATAGACCAGGTTTGACAAATTCTGCTTGTGTTTTGTGTATTAAGAATGAAACGGTGGTGCATGTTTTTTTGAGATGTCAGGTTGCAAAGGTGTTTTGTACATGGTTTTGGGTTGAATTTCACTTCTTTACTTACCCACTTTTGTGGAAAGACCTTTTATTGGGTTGTGCTTGGAATGGAAATCCTTTTTACATCTTATGTATCTGAGGATCTTTATGATATGGTTAGGCACATGGCTGACATTGCCCCTTGCTTGAACAAAAGTGGTGGGTGGAGGATCTTGAAGCATGCTAGTGATCCATGGAACCTTGGGAAACAACATTGGAATACACAGTTGACCCTTGATTGGGCCCAAAAGGTCATTGGTCAGAATGAATTTGTGTTAGAGGGTTTCTATTGCATGATTCTTGGACTGTGTTTTAAAATTGCATTTACAAGGGTTCGGTCCATGCTGAGAGATTGGAGATGGAGGAATGCAAATCCTTTTTATGTTTTATGTATCCAAGGATCTTTAAGATATGGTTAGGTGCATGATGGACACTGCCCCTTGCTTGAAGTTTGAATAAAAGGTGGGGCCGAAGGATCTTGAAGCACGCTGGTCGAGGAGATACCAGTCCATCTGGAAATTACATTCTTACTTTAAGCACGAACTCTAGGGATGTCTTATGCCAACAAGTAATGCCTGTCAAGAGTAGGCTTCATAGACCAGGTTTGACAGATTCTGCTTGTGTTTTGTGTGTCAAGAATGAAACGGTGGTGCATGTTTTTTTGAGATGTAAGGTTGGTGTTTTGTACGTGGTTTTCGGGTTGAATTTCACTTCTTTACTTACCCACTTTTGTGGAAAGGCCTTTTCTTGGGTGATGCTTGGATGGTTTTGGACAACCACAAATCATTGTGGCATTCAGTACGGCTAATTGCTATTGGTTGTGTGGGGAAGCATCAATGTAAAGTTACTTTTTCAGGAGGACCCCTCTTCATTTAGACTGGGCAGTTTGAGGAGCTTTAAGCAAGAGCTGGTTCTGTGATAGTCAAACTCAGTTTCTTTTGTCCTGATGTTGAGTCTCCCTTTCTTGGTGCACAAGCACATATGCTTGCTTTTATGGCTTTTTTATCACAGGGTTTTCCTGGGTACCCTGTTGTTCGTGTGATATAATTTTTCTGTTGCATGATGTAATGATTTGACCATTGAAGTAATATATGCAGCATTTAGAAAAATATTAAGTGGCAAGTAATTCATTCATATAAAAGAAACCTGTGCTCTTTCTAGTTATCATTTGTATGTGGTTTGGCCCTTGGGCCATCAATGTGGAGTGTATGAGTTGGCCAGAGGGCAGATAGTTGCTTATAATATAGGCTGATATGAATACTTCTAGATTACCCATGCGGAGTACAAACATGACTTGCAATATAATTTCATCTCTTTCTTCTGATATTTGCAAAACCTGGGAACTATATTCTATTTGACAAACATGTTGGAAAATCATACCAAAACCTCTCCAAAAATTTACAAATCAACGATGAACCATCTACTGATGTTGATTTAACTCTCGAATAATAAATTCAAGAGTGAAGGTTTGGTCCAATATTTAATAATCCCATCAAAAGTTTGTTTATCATTTGCAGTAAATTCTAGCACTCTTATCTATCTTAGGAAGGTTCCAATTATTTTCCTATGGAAAGATAGAGTTCCAAAACATGGAAGAATATAGCTTGTCAAAGTTATGCTCTGTCAAGATAGTTTACTACTTCACAAGGTTATTACCATGACATATTTCCTGAACTTTTCTATTTTGTAATTAAGAATATGTTTGTGGGAGGCATGTCTACATTAAAACCTTGCAACCTCCGATCCAGCCAAACTTTCTAAGATGTTGATCAGAGAAGCCTTCAGAAAATGAACTCAGAATATATGCATTTCTTAGCTCCTCCGCTTAGAGCATGCCTTGTAAGCCTTTGTTTTTAAATGATAAATATTGATTATTCAATGCATTCATAGTACTGTTAATATTTATCATCAATAACTCCACAATCCTTGATTCTGTAGAGCACATGCTGTTTATGGGGAGCTCTGAATTTCCAGATGAAAATGAGGTGTGTTTCTTGTCCATGACTTCTTGTATTTATTAGAAACTGGTCATGCATTTTAGGTTGAGGTTTTATTGCAAATTTACTTAAGATTGAATTTTGGATCTGATATGCCTCCTTTCAGATTATGCAAAATATACTCCCTTAGCATATGCATACTTGCATAAAAGTTGTACATTTCAGCACGCATAACTCTTTTAAATGTTCTTTACTAACTCATTTTTGCTGTTGCATAACATTGGTGTTTTCTTTTGTACACAATTCATATGCGAATTGCAGATTGAATGATAATCGATTTACTAGATTGCAATATGACTTTGTAAAAATTAATCAGTAATCTACAATTGTTTTTATGAAATGTACCTTATTTTAGTGTAAGTTTTGGCTTTCATTTGTAGTCATCTCATAAGTATTGCTTGTCTTTTTGGTGTTCAAATAAGAAAACTTGCTCTAAAGGTTTTTACAAAATATGAAGGCATTAGGAAATTAACATTATATAGCTCCTATTTGTTGGTATGTTTTGTTGCACCTTTTGTTATGGGTATTTGGATAGACAACTTGAAGATCTGGGGATAATGATATATACTTTAAGGTATGGAAAATGTGAGAAGGTACCCAACTCTGTGTATACAAATAATACAAAGTTCAACAAGTGAGTTGCATGAACATTCATATATATATTTTGTTAGCTTTTGGGTTACTACAAAAGTGTTTACACCAAGTTTGGGGGTGCTTCATGAGATTTGGGGTACATGGTGTTATGTTCAGCGCTTGGATTGGGGGTGCTTCATGAGATTTGGGTACATGATGGATTTGCATATTGGAGATAGCTTACTTAGTGGTTGCATGACCTTAGTTGGCTGCTTGCTTAGTATTTTTCTCTTGAGTATTGGACTTCTCTTGACATCTTGGGGGACGCCCTTCATGATAGCCGCATGGAGAGGTTTGCTTACTTGGAGAACACTGTAGTTAGGAGGAGGATCATTGTGCATCTTGGAAAAAGGCATTAGGCCCTAGACAACATGGGGTAGCTTGGATTCTTGTATGAAGTCTTGGAGTTGTATAGAGGATGCTTGGGTTGCAGTGTTAAGTTTTCTTCATTTGCTTAGAGGATATCTTAAAACAAATTGTCACTAGAAGATCACTGAAAGAACAACAAGCACAAAAACACAAGAACACAAAGATTTTCCTCGAGAAAACCACAAGGGAGAAAACCCCGCAAAACTTCCTCATTATAGATCTCGACCAGAGCAGTGTAAAACCTAGACAACTGCTTCTAACTTCTTTCTGGCGCACTAGTTCTTCTCTCTCTTGCAAAACAACTTGAGTGAGTGAGTACAAATGAAGGGGAGTGCCTCCCTATTTATATTCTTCAGTTGACTTGACCTCCAACCTAACAGGGTCGACTTGTCTATCAAGACACCACAAATAACATTTATTATATTGACACTTGGGTACTATTGACCCGACTTACATCTAGAGGTTTATATTGATTCTTTCAATGACTAACAAGACCAAACTCATCTCCTCAAGGAGGAACACAAACAATACATTTGGAATATCTTCCTAAGTTACAATACTTTAACATGCAACAATGCTCATGCAAGGGGAGTGGACCTAGTGGAGTACATGGATTAGGAGGAGTGATGCAGTTTGTATAGGCTTGCGCCGAAGGAGTGTGGGCACACCTTGTGTAGCTACATCATCTTGGAGCACTCATTTTGTAGGACATCGCCTTGGAGCTTGACATGTGTGCCCTTGGAGTGTAGTGCTTACCTTCTGTGAGCCTACATGTGATTATTATAGGTTGCTTGTAAGGGCATTTGTCCAGGTTGTATTATTGGTTTCCCTTACTTCCCATATATATAGAGGTAGGAGAGAGTCCTCTAATTGCTTAATCATTCTTCTTCACTCTTGTGTAGAGAGGTGACTAGGAGTGAACTAGAATTCCTCTTTCTCTTATATCTTCATTTGTACTTGATCGTTCTCTCTCTCTCTCCATATGTATCTCACCAGGGTTTCTTGATTTTCTTGAACCTCTTGAAGTCTAGGGTTAGGGTTTCATCCCTTGGAGATTTAGAGATTAGTGTTTTGAGATGAAACCCTAGGTTGAATTTCGTGAAGAGGAGGGCATGTTTTGCCTTTGAGGACTGGCTTGAGTGATTCATGCTTGTTGGATCTCCTTCGTTGAGCTAGGTTTTTTCATTGTTTTCCCTAGCTAGGCTTTTGGAGAGCTAGTGGATTCTACTAGCCTTGTGATAAGGCTATTGTATGTACATGAACTTTATGTTATATATATTAATGAAGTTTTTTGCAGTCCAATACTTGTGTAAATTTCAGATTTGATGTTTGGCCATCCATGTTCTTCATGGTTTGTAATTTCTAGCTATTTGTCTTGTTGCTTTGACATAAATTAAGGGCAGTTATGTTAAGTAATTTAACATTGTAATTGAATAACATGAGGGGAGCCTTTCTTCCTTTTCGCCACTCCATTTTGCTCAAGAGTGTATGGTACTATCAACTGTCTCCGTATGCTCTCCCGTCTGCAATACTCATCGAAGTCCTTGGAGGTATACTCACCCTTGTTATCTGATCAGAGTGCCCGAATCCTCCTCCTAGTCTGGTTTTCCACAAGAGCTTTGAACTCTTGGAACCTCTGCAAGACCTCCTTAGATTTCTTGCTCCTCAAGTAGTAGATCCAGGTCTTACTGGAATGATCATCGATGAATGTCACATAATACTCGAAACCTCTTAGAGAAACAGATGACACAAGACCATGCAAATCAGAATGTATCAAATCAACCACTCCTGCTGACCTGCTATCACTGCTCGTAAAAATAGTCTTGGTTTACTTTCCCAATGCACACCCTCTATATACATCACTGTGC
Source organism: Pseudotsuga menziesii (assembly GCA_001517045.1). NCBI lineage: Eukaryota > Viridiplantae > Streptophyta > Pinopsida > Pinales > Pinaceae > Pseudotsuga > Pseudotsuga menziesii. The sequence continues at coordinate 198,327 of LPNX010552406.1, forward strand.
TCAGTGCTGAACTCAGGCAATCCTGTAGCCATGTACCTCAACATCCTCAACGCTGGATGATGTAGATGAGCCATCCTCGTGTGCCATAGCTCACAAAGCTCATTGCTGCTGCTATGCGTCAAAGCATGTTGGGGCCGAAATAAGAATTTGTACAGCTTCCCACATCTGACTCCATTGGTGTAAGAGGCACACAGTCCTACAATCTTGAGGAATACACACACATGTCCATCCAAAAAGGACACTCGAAGACCCCTGTCCTTAAGCATGGAAACTGATATCAAATTCTTTTTCAACCCAAGTACAAGCAACAAGTCCCTCAAGTCATGGGACTCATGGCCTCTCTCTGAAATGTAATGGTCCCATCTACACTTGCCTATGAAAGCTCAGAGAACATCTATCGAGCACCTGTCATGTGGCTCAAAGCTCCGTTGTCAATATACCAAGTGTTGGTGGTGGATGCATTGAAAGAATGGCCAGTGAACGAAGAATGCTCTCTTCTATCTCAATGTCTGTATTGGTGATGATGGATGCTCTCTCTCTCTCTCTCAATGTGCCCAACATAGAGAGAAAACTCTCTCAAATCTAGTTGTAAATTCATTAACCTTCGTTGAAGCTGTTGTCTGCTTCTTCTTCTTCTGTGGGCACTGTCCAACATAGAGCCCAAACTTCTGACAAGCAAAGCTCTTTACAGTGCTCAAGTCCTTCTTCTGTCCACCATGTTGCTTAGCCCCACCCTTCTTTGGGCCCTTCTTGAACTTCTTCTTCCCTTTGGTAGTCGAAGCCACATTCTCCTCATCCTCCATACTAGTAGAAGAGCTCCTATGCACAAGACCTCTTTTTATCTCTCCTCTTGTACGAAGTCATCCCAAAGTCTATCCCAAGAAGATAAGTTCTCCCTGACTACTATAGCCTCCACAAAAACATCCCAAGTCTTTGCAACCCCATTCATAGCTGTCTGCACTAGCTCGAGCCAGGAACAACCTCCCCTACTAATGCAAGCTCATCTCTCACCTGAGCTATCCTAGTAAGGTAGGAAGTCACTCCTTCAGCTTTGCCCCTCTTGATACTCTTCAATTTTTCCCTCAACACCATTTTTCTGTTCTCATTTGAACTTTGAAACAAGCTGGTCAAAGCATTCCACATCTGATATGCACAGGTTTTGCTAGAGATATGTGGGATAACATGATCTTTAACTGCATCTAGAATAATCCTTCTAGCTTTTATATCTTTCTTTTTGAAGTTTGCAAGTGTTTGTACATCGATGGAAGCAGGAACTGTGATAGGATTTGCTTGTGTGCTATGAACCACTTCATCCCAAAGTTCATTTTTCTCCAATATAAGCACCAGTCTAGCTTTCCATGGTAGAAACTCCCAACCCCATCTAGCGTATCCTCCAACCTAAGTCCTGTTGCCATTTCACTGCAAATTCAAGTTCCAACAAGGTGTTGCTCACTGACATAAGTATTCACTGATAGTCTGAAATTTTCACTGTATTAATTCTGCTCCTTCTCTTACTCAGCTTTGATACCATGTAAATTTTTATCACATTCCCCAACCTGGTTTCAAGCCACCATTTTTCTCACTGTTTAATGCCCAACCCAATTTACTTTCAACTGCACATTTAAGTCATTTTCTCATAAACAATTTTAATTGAAACACATGAAGAATTTTACAACTTTAGTGAGCAAAAATAAAACACAGTCACACATAAAAAAATCAGACACACTTATTTTTGGTCAAATTGACCCAGGAAAAACCCCAACCTTCGGGGAATACCTGTTATTGAGAGAGATAAGATAATTAAGATAAATAAGATAATTTTATTAATGTCCACTAATGACCACAAAGTAGGTCAACAGGACTGTCGCTTACAATGATAGTTTATGCATGTGGGAGGATCAAATGATCTCCCTATAAAGCAAAAGAAAATACAATATAAGCAGTGAAGTATATAGAAGTAGAGATATCAGGTCAAGCTAGGCTGAAGCATGGAAGAGTTCCTACTCCAGTTTCGATCATGTGGTCCTGCACATGGGCGAAGGAGCTCAGGTGGGCAGGATCCAGGAGCCGAAAAGATCAGGGTGGATCTGATACTCCTAACATCCGAGGCTGAACGAAGAAAATTGAGAGAACTGTAAAAGTGTCTGCTGTCTTGAGTCGAGGCTGGTAGGCGTGGATCGCCCTCTTGTCTGACGTCGGTGGGGTCTGGATGGTCTTGGATAGCTCCTGGAGGGAGGTCTGATACAAAGCTGCCGCTGAGGTCTTGTGGGTCCTCGACCCCCATCCTTTCTTGGTTTGGGAGTTGTGTCGATATCCGGATCAGTAGGTCTCTTGGTGCCTTTGGATGTTGGTAGCATATTGAAGAACACTGTGATCCGTTGTGTGGTATCTGGTCTGGTAGGAGGCTAGAGGATCTAGACTCGAAACTTGAGGGCCTCCTGAATATAAAGTGCTAGACATCTCTGGTCGGTGTATTTGAAGAAAGCAGCTAGAGTTTGGGCCCCTTTGAATAAGCAATAGAAGCGTCCTCTAATCTCATAATAGAATCTCATAATAGACGGGGTATCTTAAGATGAAATGTGACTCGGTTTCAACTTCCATTAGGTGACAAAGGTGGCAGATCCTATCCAATCTATCGATTTGGTGATCTGATTCTACTCGGAGTCTATGTGATCCTACTTTGAATTGACCGAGAGGGATGCGGAGGGCATGCATCCAGTGATGAAGCGTATATTAGGGACGGACAATGAGCTCGTCTCTGATCTCCAAGAAATGCTCAGCATAGAAGGCCAACTTTGGGCGTAATCCTCCTGGAGGATTGATCTAAGTGACCTGGATGAACTGCTTGTAAATATCCTCTCTGATGATCTTATTCAACTCTTGTCAGATAGGTAGAAGGTGACCTAGAGCATTAAGAGAGTACTGGAATGGGGGAAGACAATCTAGCTGGATCCCCACTGAAGCAAGAAGGATCGAGACCCTTGTGAGCCAACACTTGGTCCTGCTTGAGCGAGTATCACTGGCAACAGTCTGGGCAGAGCAATAAGCTAGATACGGGTACCTGTCCCGACCTTTTGATGAGTCGGGTAGGCCTCGGATCCGATGTAGGAAGGAGACATGTCTGAAAACTGCCTTGAGGCGAAAGGGCTGGGCTCCAAATTCAGCGAGGATGATGTGTTGTGGTACTGTCTGCTTGCACCTGATGATACGCCGGAGAAGGAGGATTTGTACTCTTTCAGCCGACGCCCAGTCAGACTCAAGTAGGGAGGGGCCCCAGATCTTTGACCCATATAGAACAGTGGGATGGATCAAAGTATTTAATAGATCCATCTTGGATGAGATATCCTGGAAATGGTGACGAAAGCACTGTCTCTCAAGTAGGGCTAGAGACCCATACCCCTTGTTGATTCGAGGTTGGAGGGCTGGTCGTAGACTGAAACGGGGCCCAAAGAATTGCACTCCTAAATAAGTATAAATACTAGTGATCTCAACTTCCTCCCCCTTGAATAGGAAGCGAAGGTTTGAAGTTTTCTTTGTCCCATTGAAGATCATAATCTTTGTTTTTCCCAGGTTTACCGTCAGTTTCCGGAGCTCGCAGAACAGGGCTAAAGCATCAAGCTGTCTTTGCAGGCCTTCCAAGGAGGAAGATAGGAGTACAATGTCATCCGCAAAAAGCAGGATAGAGATCAAGACTTGGTGGAGGAGGCATCCATCTGTTCCCTGTGTGTGCTCCTGGAGGAAGGTCTCCAACTCGTCAATATAGATTCCAAACAAGGTGGGAGAAAGCGGGCAACCTTGTTTCACCCCAATGGTGCTGTGTATGAACTCGGATAGCCCTTGCGTCGTGCGAAGGCGGCCTCGGACGGACTCGTATAGACGCATGATGGTTGTCAATAGGATCGGCGAGACGCCAATGTCTTTGAGTCACTGCAATAAGTCCTCTCTCGGAACTGAGTCGAATGCTTTTCGAAAGTCTACAAAGCAATAGTAGAGACTTTCGAGGATCGGTGGCGTGCCTCCTCAATCACGGCTCAGAGAGTAAAGATGTGATCAATAGTCTGGTGTGCTGGTTTGAACCCTGCCTGCCCTCGAGCTCTAAGATTTCTCTGTTCAAAATCTCTGGAAAGCTTGATGTGAAGAACAATAGCATAGAGTTTCGAGAACGTGTGCCCAACCATGATCGTTCTGTAATTATTAGGATCAGAGGTGGCTCTTGACTTGTGAATCGGATGGATAATATGATGAGACCAGACTGATGGAAATCCTTCATGCACTACGTGGTTAAATAGATCAGCCAAGTAGCTAACCAGGACCCCGAGACCATGCTTGAAGAACTCTGCTTGGTAGCCTTCCTCATCTACTGATTTGCTGCTGCTCATCGCCTAGACGGCTTCTGTGACATCATTGTTAGTGAAGAAGTGGCAGGAGGGGGGGGGGGTCACATGGATGTCAGCCTGTCCAGGAATGTCATAGAGTTGGAAGGTGTGGGAGAACATGGAGGCAGGGTCAAGGTCGGGTGACAGAGGGGAGCGTTGGGAAAGGATGGTGCGCCAAAACTGTTTGGGGGAATGGGCAAGGAGGGCTGAGAGTTCTCGTCTTCTCTAAAAGATAAAATGTCATTTCTTTCGACAAAGGAGACGACAGTAAGATCTTTGTACATGGGGGTAAGTAGGGCAGGAGTGGAGGAAGGCATGACAGAGTTTGTGATGAAGTGATTTGCAGTCCTTGTCATACCACTTGTTCATGGGGTAGGAGGCCAGTTTAGTGGTGTCCAAGGAGGTACGAGTGGAGTGGGGGAAGGAGTTAAACTCTGCTTGCCAGATTGCAGACGAGACACATTGGTACTTGGCAGCAGCTGAGTTGAATGAGGAGAAAGTGGAATCAGGAGGAAGGATCTGGCGGAGATCAGTAAGGAAAATGTTGGGGTTGCCCTCATCAAAACGGAAGGTGGTATGGGGGGGGGGGAGGAGTGTTTGTTGGGGGGGGGAGCAGGGTTGGAAGGAGGGGGTCGAAGTTGATGGAGAGAGAAAGAAGTCTGTGGCCAGCTAGGGCGATGTGGAGAATGGAAAGGTCTCAGATGAAAGGGGGTAGGTTTTGACTGGCTATAGCGTAGTCCACCACACTAGCCCCACCTCCATGCGGTCAGCACGCGAAGAAGTGAGAGTCTGGGAAGCAGGGAAGGCCATTCAGAATAAGCAACTCATGTGATTCTCCCAGTTGTAGAAGATGCTTGCCGTATGCTGTAGTGGGCCCTCAGGCATCTTCTGAAGTCTAGTGGAGACCTACTGCTGCGGGGTCGAGCCCTATGGTTCAAAACACGTCTTCGGATTGATTGTGGAGAGGAACCTAGAGGTCTTTAGTGCGGGTATTTAAATCCCCCATAAGTATGACCTCTCCGTCAGTAGAGAACTGAGTAATACCGATGTAAAGATCCATAAAAGGGTCCCCGTCTTCTCCGTTGTGGATGGAAAATGATGATGACGTAGGTGGAAAGTAACAAACTGCAAAGTAGACGTGTCTCAGGGCGGTGATCTTGGTTTTGACTCGAATCCACATGAATCTAGCGTACTCGTCATAGGCCATCAAGGAGACCCTCTTCCTGAGAGAGTCTTTGACCAGGCAAGCAACTCTTGATCCTCTGACTCCACCAGAGCTGCTTGTTTCTTGTCTGCAGGCTAAGAACTAGTGGTAACTTGTGATGTCTGGGAGAGGGTGTACAGGGCTTGCATGGGTCTCGGTCACGAAGAGGATATTTGTCGACGCCGGTGTGTTGTACAAGAGACCTGGGGATGACTAGAAAGACCCGTTTCCATTCCAGCAATGGACTATGATATTCGTGTCCTGTCGCCTCTTCGGTTGACCTCGTCATTTAGAGCTTCTTGTTCGAGGCGTCCATCCAGGGGGGAAGGAATCTCTAATAATTGCTTGAATGTTCCTGATTACCACCCATTTTCCTGCCTTCCTTGCTGCTGCGACCTGTTCCTTGGAGTGTTTGAGTTCTGCAACTTGCGCTCTGGTAAGGTCCTCATCAAGGAATATTCTGTCTGGGAGTGAGAAGAGTTTGCGTTTGGCTCTAAGGGCACAGAGCCTGTCTGTTGCATTGCAAAATCTAATGAAGAGAGTGGAGTCGAGGCCCACCCAAGCCCTGTCCAAGGTTAAATCTGGAAGGCCGAGGGTATCTCTCAGGAACCTGACTCCTACCTTCATAGGGTCCGCAGAAGGAAGAGGTTGATGGAGACCTCTTACTTTCAAGTTCAGTTCTCTTGTACATCTGGTCCGTTCTTGGACAAGTTTCCTTTGTACGACCTCCTCAACTGCGGTGAGGGGGTTTTTGTCTTTCCCCTGTGCTACATGTGCCCATGAATTGATGTGCGACTCCATCTCCTGTTTAAGGGAGGCATGTGGGAGGGAGAGGACAGAGGGGTAAGCAGGTTCGTCGCAAGCAGAAGGGAGGCAGGGCTGCTGGGGAAGGGAGGGAGGTTTCAGGGGGGGGAAGGTGCGTGGAGGATTTTAAACTTGTGTTCTTTGTTAAAAAGAAAACCCTCCAGGAATCTCTTTCGGTCCAAATGGACCTCAATCGGGAAAGCGAGGAGGGGTTCATTTTAGATAAAAAGAAAATACTGGAAAAATTTACGAATTGTCTAATTAGTCCTACCACGCATCTCTTTCCCCTTTCGGGTCAATCGGAAAGTCGTGGGGTAAGTAGTATGGTTACTTTGAAGAATATTGAAAGCTTGTAATGGAAATTCAAAGTATACATTGCTGGAAAACACAACTAAATTGAAAAAAAGTGAAAAAATGCAAAAAGCCACAAAACACAGAATCCCCCCCTGGGGGGATGGGGAGTGTGCTTGAAAGAGCCTACCCTGAATCTTTTTTATTAATTGGTTACAATACTTTAGAAGAAATGCACTTTGGTCCTTGTTATCTGGGATCCAAATGTTGAGTATAGGTTGTCATTGATGACACCCATTAATGACAAAGTATGTTAAGGGGGAAACAAAGGAGTGACTACAAGACAAAGGTAAGATAAAGGTTGATAGTTTGGCAAGAGGGACCAAATGACCCATTCTGTGGTCATTTTTGAATTAATAGGGCTCATGGAACCCTTGAAGAAGGGAATAATGTCTAAGAAGGTTTTTACACTTACATTCATGGTGGTATGATAACACACTTGAAGGAGATTTTAATAGTCTTATGGCATCCTGTTAATATATAATTGACACTAAATAAATGAGCCTAAGTACTGAAGTCGGCCCCAAACAAAACAGAGACATAAATCACTTTTTGATAGGTCGGCTCCATCTCAATTTGACAGGTCGGCTCCATCTTGATTTTTCTAGTTTGTATAAATACAAAATGACAAAGGGCTAAATAAAGGTGTGGTGGAAGCAGTGGTGTGAAAGAGGAGCAGAAGGAGCACGACTGTGACAAGTCTGTCACTCACGAGGGTTGGCATAAGACTGAACAATTGATACAACAGTCTTGGAATGCGAGCTTGAGCTAAGACACGGGTGCTGTAAAGATTAGCACAACAAATTGAGGACAGGCAGGTGCTGTAAGGGTTGACACAGAAGATTGTGGACATACAAGAGCTGTGTGGGTTGATACAGTTTCGATTGTGGACAGACAAGAGCTGTAAGAGTTGGTACAGAAATTAGTATTCATACTCAGGTGTTTTAAAGATTGGTGCAGTGAATTACAGATAGAATCAGATTGTTTATCTCAGTCAGCAAGAGACGGCGTGGAGATTGGTGTCTTAAACACACAGTGAAGGTCTAACGTTGATCAATCTGCAAGATTTGCTTTGAAGAATTATAATGAACTTGGATAAGCAACAAATCTTTTGAAAGTGGGGTGGAGGAAAGGATCATCAAGCATTCCCGGGTTGCAGCCTAACTCATGAGTTTCAGTTGGTGCTGACAGAGGTTGAAGCCTCATAAACATCAGTTGTAGTTGGTGTATGAAATATTTGTTGAAGCACAGTTCTTAAATTGATATTCATCATATATATATATATATATATATATCCTGATTTGAAGATTTTACATCAATCAAGTTGTTGTGTATTTTTGAGTTATTTGCTAAAGAATAAAAGTCTGTATATCTGTTTATTGAAAAAAGAAACACTGATTCACCCCCCCCTCTCAGTGTGCCATTGCTTCTAACAGTTGGTATCAGAGCCAACTCCTTCTATCAGGTCTTACAAACTTGAAGGAGTTTTACAGCACACTCAATCGGAAATGGGGGGAGTCAAGTTCAGAGATGTTCCCAAATTTGATGGAACAAACTATGTTTTCTGGAACAAACGAATGTCTGCGTATTTGATGTCTCTTGGGTTTGATATCTGGACCAACGTGCTTGATGGATACATTGCTCCTAAAGATAACGCTCGGCCATCTTACTCTGGATGAAATAAAAGCATGTGAAAACAATGCCGCTGCAATGAATGCACTCCTGGCTGGTTGAAATGAATCACAATTTTACAAGGTAATGAATTACTCCACAACCAAAGAAATATGGGACAAATTGGCTACCATGTATCATGGTGACTCTAAGGCACAGAAGGAAAAACTTCAAAGTTTAAGAGGGCAATTTGAAGGACTCAGAATGCAAGAAGAAGAAAATATTGGTGGCTACTTCCAAAGTGTGGAAGAAGTGGTTAACACCATGTGAGGTCTTGGAGAAACTATGGATGAAACCTTGGTTGTGCAAAAAATCTTAAGGTCTCTTCCAGTGAAATTTAAGCCCAAGGTATCAGCTATTGAAGAAAGAGAGGGTTTAGATGATCTTAAGTTGGGATTCTGATTGCCTATGAAATGAGGATTGTAGACCCCACACCAAAGGAGACATCCTTCAAGGTGACTAAAGAAAAACACCAGAAAAATGAAGATCAGGTTGCTAGCTCATCAGGCTTAGATGTCTCGGATGAAGAGTTGGCTAATTTTGTCAATAAACTCCCAAGAGGGACAGGAAAGTATCAAGGGAAGCTGCCTTTGAAATGCTTCAATTGCAGAAAAATATGACACTTTGCAGCCAAATGCCCGTTAAAGAAAAACAGGTCAAACCCAAGAAGAAACTGCTTTGAAAGAAAGTTCAACGACAACCAAACCTTTTTCTCTCAAGTAGAAGATGGAGTTTCAGATTATGAAGAAGGTGATGAATATGCTGTTGAAGGAAGAAATCGAATTCGGTTTCTGGCTCAAGAAGACTTTCATAACATGGATGCTACAAAAAACAATAACGAAGGCATTGTGGATCTTGAAGCAGAACTAGTGGCTGTGTTGGATGAGATAGAAAATTTAAGAAATATAAATGAAAAACAAGAGAGAGACCATTTGGAAGCTAGAAATCAACTTGCAAAACAAGTAAGGGCAAATCTGGTCAAAAAGGATGCTGAGATCAGCGCCCTTCAGGAAAAGCTAAAAAGGACAAGTTATTTAAATCAGAAATTTGAGAAGAGCTCTATTGACTTGAACAACCTACTTCTTCAACAAAGAAATGTTGAAGACAAAAGTGGAATTGGATACTCAACAAAACAGAGAACCAACCAGCTGAATTCTCTACGAATCAGGACGCCAGTCTGATAAAAGAAGCTCTCACCAAGCATAAAGAGAATCTCAAAAAAATACATGAGCCCCTGAATGAAGCTCAAATATTACTATTTATGAGGGAGAAATAATGTGAGATTTTAGAAAGGGAAGTTTCAAGACTAAGAAAGGAAGAAGGATCTCCAAATTCTAATAATAAAGTTGAGTTTGGTAGAAGAACAAGGTGGCCAATACCGACCTCAAAAACAAAGGAAAGTCTGACAAAGCATGCCTTCACAAATTCTGCAGTACCAAGAAGATCATCTTTTATCAGGTATCAAAATACATTTTTTGGAAATTGTTATAATTGCTATAGGTTTGGTCATAAAGCATTTGAGTGCAGGGCTCCCATGAGAAGAAACTTTGTTAGAAATGAAGGGAAGGAATATCTTGATAATAGATTTATGACTCAAACCAAGAACCCTTTCTCCTTACTATCTAATGAAGATGAATGCTCAAAGTGCAACAATTTTTGTCACACAGCTGTAAACTGTAGACTGAGACAGATCAAAGAAGAAGAAAAGCCAGAAGATATCTGTGGGATAGCTCTTTATGCTCAAAAGGAGGAAAGCAAATGGTACATTGATAGTGGATGTACCAAGCACATGACAAGGGATAGAGATAAATTTCTTACCTTGAAGAGAGAAATGGGAGGTGATGTAGCTTTTGGAGATAATGGGACAGCAAGAATCATTGGAAAAGGAACAGTGGCACTCAAAGGGAATGCTAAAGCTCAAGAAGTTCTGTTCGTTGATGGATTAAAGCACGATCTACTTAGTGTAGGGCAAATTTGTGATGCCAATCACACCATTACCTTCTTTTCCCATCACTGTGAAATTAGAAGAAATGGTTCTCGAAGAGTAATTGGAAAGGGAACTTGTTCCCCTGGAAATGTGTATGTTCTAGATAAAATTGAAGGAAACAAATGTTATATTAGTCAAAATGACAATAGCTGGCTGTGGCACAAAAGTTAGCCCACTTGAACTTTGATAACCTGGTTAAAATCAGTCTGTAACAGGAATGCCAAAACTCTCCAAGCCTGCAGACAGGGTATGTGGATTGTGTCTTCACGGAAAACAAGCTAGAGCTAGTTACAGGTCTAAGATATATCAATCCACTTCACAACCCCTAGAATTAGTACACACTGATCTATGTGGACCAGCAAGAGTTCAGACTCTTCAAGGTGAGAGATATTTTATGCTGTTTATCGATGATTATACTAGAATGATCTGGGTAATGTTCCATAAGACCAAGTCGGAAGCATTTGAGAAGTTCAAACTTTTCAAGGCTAAAGTATAAAATGAGAGTGGCCATAAAATCAAGTGTCTTAGATTTGACAATGGTGGTGAATTTGTTCTAACCGAGTTCAAATTTTTTTGTGAACAAAATGGTATAAAAAGGCAATACTGTACAACCAATACTCCTCAACAAAATGGTAATTCGGAAAGGAAAAACAGGACAGTTCAAGAAGCAGCAAGAACCATGCTACTAGAAGCAAAACAGGCTGAAACCTTTTGGAGAGAAGCATTAGCAGCAGCTGTATATATCATCAAAATAGAGCTCAGTTAAGAGTTAGTAGTAATAAACCGCCATATGAGCTATGGACAGGTAGATCAGCCTCTGTAGAACATTTCAAAATCTTCAGAAGTAAGTGCTATATTAAGATAAATGATGATCATCTGGGAAAGTTTCAAGCTCAAACTGATGAAGGAATATTTTTGGGGTACTCAACAGAAAGGAAAGCCTATAAATGCTACGACAAACGACTAAGAAAAAATGTTAAAAGCATGGATGTAAAAGTGGATGAGGAATTATCTCAAAATCAATCAAGCCATGAAGAAGATGAAACAGATAGTGAGTCATCTGATGAAGCACTAGATGGAAATACTGAAAAAGAAGAAGAAAAAGGAGCAAAAGAAGAACAACAAGACGAAAAACAAACTCCTTCATTAAACTGTAAAAAGCCACAAGCTCATAAGCCCTCTCTCAAATCAGTTAGAAGAGATCACCCTGGGGATTTTATCATTGGAAACTTAGATGAATGAATGCAGCTAAGACAAACAGTGCGAAAAGATGTGCTACTCCTATCAACAATTGAACCAAGAAGTTTCAAGGAGGCTTATGAAGATGAGAATTGGAACAGCGCCATGCAAGAAGAGCTTACACAAATAAAGAAAAGTGGAACTTGGGAATTGGTCGGTCGTCCAAAAGATAAAAATGTAACAGGAACAAAATGGGTCTTCAGAAACAAGCTAAATGAAAATGGAGAAGTAATAAGGAACAAGGCTAGACTTGTATGCAAAGGCTATGCGCAGGTTGAAGGAATTGATTTTGATGAAGCCTTCGCTCCCATGGCTCGAATGGAGGCGATTAGAATGTTTCTTGCTTACTCATGTTTCAAGAATTTCAAAGTATATCGAATGGACGTAAAATCTGCATTCTTAAATGGAGAACTAAATGAAGAAGTTTATTCAGAACAACCAGAAGGTTTTAAACAGCCTGTTAAAGAGAATGATGTGTGGAAATTAAAGAAGATGCTTTATGGACTCAAACAAGCCCCACGAGCATGGTATGATCGATTAGACAGATACCTCTCTCAGCAAGGTTTCAAAAGGTGCAATGCAAACAACAATATCTATTTCAAAACAGAAGAGAATGGACTTCTAATAACTGTTGTTTATGTTGATGATATCATTTTTGGATGTAATAATGATAAATAAAGTCATAACTTTGCTTCGGAAAAGGCACGTGAATTTGACATGTCCATGATTGGAGAGTTATCATTTTTTCTTGCACTGCAAATCTCTCAAACCACAGAAGGTATCTTTATATCTCAATCCAAGTATTTAAAAGAAATGCTTAGCAGATTTGGAATGACAGATTGTGCCCTGTTGGCACACCCATGACTACTAGTTGCAAGCTTCGTAAAGATGATCAGTCTCCACAAGTTGATATCACTTACTACAGATCAATGATTGGCAGTCTGCTGTATTTAACAGCCTCCAGGCCTGACATCATGCAAGCAGTTGGAATGGTGGCCAGATTTCAATTTTGTCCAAAAGAATCCCACGTGGCAGCAGTCAATTGATTACAACTATGAAGCAAGATGGTCTGAGTTATAATTAATTAACGAAACTCTATGTATTTGGTTGGTAGATCGCCAGTGAAATTACTACTACTTGTTATAATTGTTATTTGAATGATTTCTAGAGCATGCCTTAGCCTCTAAACACTTACATCAGATTGATGTTAGCCTGGTCATATTATTGGGCCATTTACAGATTATTATTTGATCTATCTAGGTATATTGGATATTGTAGATGATCATGCATAGACCTATAGGGTGTATGAGTATTCACCTGAGATGGATTTGGGCTCCCTAAGTCCAATGAGACAACTTATTTTTAGTTCCGGGTAGTTACAGTGATGATTTGTCTCAGTATACCATTTTGATGCAGTTTTGCCATGCTGGGTTGCCTGTAGTAGAAAGGTGATTTGATTGGTTCACCTAGGGCATTGTATGAGGGGGTGGTGTAGCCACTTGTTTTTACCATTTTACCCCCCTCCCAGAGAGCTTGGTGGGCTCAGTTTGACAACACAGGCACTCCAGGTGACTCCATTGTGCACAAATTCCAAGGCATTGCTCTTTAAACCCTAGCGCAACCCCTCAATTGGCCATTTTCTCTTGCGATTTGATCTTGTCCCTGAGGCTCGGGTACTTTGACACTGTTATACCTTCCTTCGACTCTATCCTGTGGTACTAGATAGCCCCAATCCTGTTCTTACCCTCCTTGCATTGGTTACATTTCCCAAGGCAGTGGATATTATCATCATTTGCTAGTACCTTGATTCTGGATCTAGTAGAAGGGCTCACAAGTCACTTGTATTTCAAACTTGGATCAATTTCATACCTCATAAATTCTTGATCCAAACCCTAACTCACCTTGTGACGTTATCCATAGATCTAAGGTTTACTTCACCTTACACCTTACGTATTTCAACTTCATTTGATTTAATTTGGTGTTTTGGTCTGATCTCTCCTGTCGAGAGTAGATCTGGGTCTCCCCCATTGTTGTCTTGGGCTAAGATAACATCAAGTGAAGATTGCCTCGATTGGCACGACAACCATCCATTTGGGAGTCAAGGCTATCTTGGTTACACCTCTTTAGTTGCCCATCCCTCTACCGTCCATCCTGGATCCACCTCATAAGGGCAACTACAAGTCTGGTGACAACAAGAATTTTCTCCATTTATTAATTATTTTGATTTTTTAATTAATAAAAATGATTTTCGGAGATTTTTTGACTTAAGTGATAAATTTATCACTTAAAACTTAGGAAAAGTGGGTTTTTGGGTTCAACGGGTGCTCTAAGTTAGAAAATACGCACCCCCATGTCCAAAACTGATCCCTAACCACACTTTTATTACAATCTCAATTTTCCCAATTAAACTATTAAAAAATAGTCTAAGTTTATGGGAAAATTTATTTTTACCAAAACTTAAAAATAAACCTAGGGGGACCTAGCACATGTCCATATGACTCAATATTAATGCCTAGCATGTTTATAAACATTGACACATAGACTCTAATAACCCCCTAGGCCTAAATACCAAGACGACCACCCCAACTTTGGAGGTATGAGTGAAAAGCTCAGAAATTATTGGTCGTTTGTTCAACAACAAATAATCTCTAAGGGAGTATGAACATATACCGAGTCTTTTACATATACCACCATGCTAAAACATTTTATTACAACTCCCCCAAGGGAGTATGAACATGTGGTACAAGAAAATTTAAAAAATTTCCCAGAAGAAGGTTGGATGACTTATGAACTTTGAATAATGAACAAGTGTTTGTTCTTGTCACTGGACTCACTTGATAACACCAACTAGGTATGACCTAGTAGGTAACAGACCCCGTAAAAGAACTGGTTCATTAAGTTCTCATGAGTATTTCGCATTAAAAAAAACTTATAACATACAATATTTAATCTTGCATCTTAGGAATATTTAGAGAGGAACTTTTAGACTTCTTTAATTCTGTTTTAGGAGCATTACATCAAGATTAGGTTGCTGTAATTTTCTTTGTCATAGAAATAGAGAGACAATACGTTTTCCTTGGTTTCCATGCACAAAAATCATAAAAAGTCATAGAAGAAACAAAAAACATTAAAAATACTAAAATAGTCCTATTTAGTTGACTACTTGTGATTTCTGTATTTATATCCAAATTAGAGTTGCTATTTCATCTAAAGTTGTATTGGGTTGCATGTCCAAAGCCATAATAAATTTCTGCATCAATCTCTTTGAAAATTTCAGCTCTCAAATCATTTATGAGCTCACAGTTTTTCATTCTTATTCACATATATTTTTAGGAGAAGTGTTTATTTCGATCCTAGTGTTACTAATAATTTTATTATTATTCTCAGTCGACCTCTAAAATCACTAGGAATTCCCCCCCCCCCCCCCGTCATGCTTAGCAAGCACTAACCTGAAGTGCTAGGAGATAGTGTGTGGTGCCAGTGCACTATTTGTAGTTGCCTTGGAAGTGGATGGTTTCAAGCGTTAACACCTCTTATATGGGATCATATAAAATTTTGTTTAAATATTTCTAAACATGGTATATAGTTGACTCTCCAATTCCTAAAATTTGATACTTTTTGGTTGAAACAACCAAACTATGACTAGTTCTAGAAATGCACACATGCTTTTGCTTACTTTGATGCTTAGCATGCCCATTACAAGTGTTGTTTCCTTTATGAATATACTCCTAGTATATAGAAGGGCATTTTATATTTGGTTTTCTTTATTTTCTAACAAGGACCATGATCTCTCCTCTATTACTTTTTAGGCTTAGTCCTCAAGGTTTAGAAACAGTTCAATGTGTTTACATGATATAAACGTTTTATTTGATTAATATAATTTTGTTTGTACTTCTAGTTAAGATCATATGTTTTGGATAAATACATCCATAAGGGATCTTGTTGCTCACTTGTAACATTAACTTATAGATAATTTAATAATATCTTGTAGAGAATGCTTATATTCTTTTATGACATTTTTATTTCATCTTTTGTTTTTTGTGTAGTATTTGAGTTGAATTTTGTGGATCCTATTGCAGTATGATAGTTTTTTGTCAAGGCATGGAGGCTCTTCAAATGCATATACTGAGACTGAATATACATGCTATCATTTTGAGGTGAACCGTAAATACCTAAAACCAGCCTTAAAGAGGTAAATACCTATTGTATATAATATAAATGCTTTTAAACAATTTCCATGCATTTTAATAAAGAAATTCTATGTCCTTTGGACGTTGTTTTTCAGTGGACAAAATTTATTGGTGTGCATGTCTATTTAGTTAGTTTCCTTTTGAATGTGTGCTATTGTTTTTATGAGACTCAAGTTTTTACTATTTACGAATCAAGTTTAAGACAAAAGAAAACTTTCTTCAAGTTTGATTCTTAAATGAAATTATATTAATGTCCACAAATGACCAATATAGGTCAATGGGACTTAGAAGAATGAGTAATGTAATATCCCAATTGATATTCTACTTTGTTTGATAATATGTTTGCGGTTTATGTGTTTCAGGTGTGTTTGAAATTTATAAAAATTTGCATGCAAAATAAGTGTCGTGCCAAAAAGCCCTAAAATATAGCAGATCTGGAGATAAATAGGAAATAAGATTTCAGTAAGAGTTGTTGGAAAGAGGGATCAAGATAAACTAGCTTATCTATCTATGCAAAACAATAATATATCAACAATAAGTACAAAAGAGAACACCAGATATACGTGGTTCACTCAATTGGGCTACGATCACGGGAAGGAAGTCTTCTATTATCTCCAGAATATCTCCTCAAGCTTACAAGAGAGCAATGCCAGAAAACCCCAATACAATACAAAAAGATCAAGTTATTGATGTGACTCCCTTGACCCTATTATATACCAAGAGATGAAGAGGAATTACTCTCACATATTACATGTGGGATAATATAATTCTCCTAAATAACATCTCTTTATATAATGATGGATATCAAGAGTATATTATCCCATAATGAATATGGGATATAATGTATTACTCTTTTACATAATGAGTATACTTAACCTTTCTTTCTCATTAATCAACCCTTTACAAAAAGCATCAAAAGTAGGTTTCGTAGTACTTTGAGACAATTCAAGAGCTATATTCCTAGTTTGAATGAACATGTCAAAACAAGATTGCAATTTCTGTTCTACAAGAATTATGAGAGCAGTGTCTGTTTTCTTGTAATCTTTACCACAATTGTTTAATTTTTCATTTAAGGTTTTCACTTCAGCAAGATAAAATTCTACTCTATCAAAGTTAGAAGGATCTAGCTCAAAAATCTTCTTTTCAAGGTAATCGGCAGAAACATCATCAGATTTATCAAAGAGAGAAGAAAGAGTTTTCCATACCTCAACCGGGCTGTCTTCTGCCTCAACACTTACCTGAAAACTATCTGCAACCGTTTGACCAATGAGCCCTCTTGCTTGATCACATTTGTCTTCCCATATAGCCACATCCTTAGCATCAACATGTTTCTTGTGTTCATCATTAACAATCCCCCATAGATTATTACTCCTGAGAACATCAATCTTTTTCCTTTTCCATGCAAGATAGTTAAAACCGACAAGTTTAGGAATAGAAGCTACTTCTGAAGTCATAATGATAGAAAACTTGATAAGAAATACAAACCATAATGCAAAAGATAGATAAGCTAGGAAAATAATGTGTAAATTGAAAAGATCTTACCAATTTTTATTTTATTTTAATGTAGATCAAGGGTTTTGAGCAAAAAAATTGAAATGACCATAACACGATCAATATGACTCAGAATTGCTATTATAACCTGTTTCTGGAAATGGCATGAGCATTATGCTTCCAACTACGCAAGCCGAATACAAATCTGGATATTCTGTCAAAGGATATTAGCTCTGCAATATTTTCGTCCGTACAGAAAATTTCTGAAAAAATAGCTGATTTTAAATCAATGGTATCTTCGCTTTTCGGACATGAAATTAGACGATTGTTTTTTTATAAATCGGGTATTTTTTCGAGAAGAACTCAAATATGTAACCAGATTCTTTTGATTTTGCACCAAAAGTTTCAGATTTGGATTTGAAAGTGGCGACCTCAGTTTTTCGTGGAAAAACAAATTCTAGATTAAATAAAAACCAGATCTAAATAATAGGAAGATAGATCTCCTTGAGGACAATCCAAAACTCATATAGATCTACAGAAAAAACATCAAGAAACCCTTGAAATTGTTTTTGCAAAAAACCTACAAAATAGGGTTAGGGTTAGACATAAAAAATTGTAGAAATATGCCCAGATATGAAGAGAAGCCTAATGGCTACCAGATAGAAAGCAAATCTACAAGATAAACAATGCCTAGATGATAAAATTGTTAGAAAGCTATAGAAGGGGCTAGATCATAGCAACCAGCTCTGATACCATGTTGGAAAGAGGGATCAAGCTAAACTAGCTTACCTATCTATGCAAAACAATAATACATCAATAATAAGTACAAAAGACAACAAGAGAAAAGAGAACACCAGATATACGTGGTTCACCCAATCGGGCTACGTCCATGGGAAGGTAGTCTTCTATTATCTCCATAATATCTCCTCAAGCTTACAAGAGAGCAATGCCAAAAAACCCCAATACAATACAGAAAGATCAAGTTGTTGCTATGATGTGACTCCCTTGACCCTATATACCAAGAGATGAGGAGGAATTATTCTCACATATTACATGTGGGATAATATAATTCTCCTAAATAACATCTCTTTATATAATGATGGATATCAAGAGTATACTTTACCATAATGAATATGGGATATAATGTATTACTCTTTTACATAAGATTGTGGATATCTTCCGACATAATACAATGACATTATTACTTTCCAAGGAATATAAAATATTCCAACAAGAGTGTAGTCACATACCAATAATTATAGCTATGATAGTCCTTCAGTATACAGGAGACATGCATGCCATGCAATTAGAATAAAGGTGAAAACGTGTTGCTCTTCAGTAGTTGACATCCATGCTAGGAAAACGTCCCTCTCTGGTGCTAATATTCACGTTTATGATCCAATATGTTGCCGATGCTGCTGAGAATTTTTAGGAGTGGTAGTATGGGTCTCTTGGTGAGATAGGATGACAAATGCACAGGTTCTGAACCCTTCTGGTACCCTAGCGAATTGGTTTTCTTTGAGTGGGTGACACCCTCCCTCTTCCATGTTTATGCTGATAGCTGCTCTAGATGTGCAAAGGATGGCCTAGTAACTGTGTTGCAGGGGTACCCGTCCCCAGGTGCTGGGTTCGCGTCCCCGTCCTCGTCCTGGGTATCGTCCCCAAGTCTCGGAAACTGGGTTGGAGACTTCATAGACGTCTCCTGAAGACCCCATCGAAGTCCCCGAGTACCGGAAACCTTTCGACAAAAAACAGGAAACCTCGCTTGTTTTGGGGACCTCGTCCCTCGATTTTGGGGACTTCGAGCAAACTTTTGTCTGTGAAAGTTTAAAAAAATATTTTTTTTATAATTTTTTTTACCTTTTATGAAGAGGGATAGGGTGGGCATGGGTCCCCCTACCCTCTTAACACCTTGCATGCCTTTTCACTTTCCCAACGCACACTTTAACTTCGGTGGGAGCCTGTGAAGGGAAAGAGACGAGAGGCTGCAAAAATATTTTAAATTTGATTAGAGAGCAATTCTTTATAATCTTTTGCACATTTTTTCCTTGTAAATTGATGTCAAAGTTCAACCACTAATGAATGATGCCAAACAATGATACAACATTGACCATTGTGTCTTAGCTGCAACCCAAAAAGAACAATCTATACTTCCAAATGTCATCAATGTACAAAGCATTCCATGAAATATCTTTTAGAATATGATTAGAGAACAAATGTCTCTAATTTTTTGCACATTTATTTTTAATCATATACTTATAAATTGATATCAAAGTTCAACCACTGATGATTGATGCCAAAAAACGACTTTCAGATGTTCACAATCCAGGATATCCCAACATGTCAGGGTACTACATAATACAAACACACATACAATTAAATGACAATGACAAATCAGCTTCAACCAAAAGAAACAGTTAAAATGTGAAAGACATGAGCCAGTCTGGCAGTTTAAATCTATAAGCTTAATTCATAAACAATAATCCTTTTTTTACATCTTGTATTTGAAACTGGTGACTTTATAATACAACATGCTTGAGAGTTGAAGCTCAAACAGGCTACAGTTTGTTGAGCTGTTCATTGTTCATTGTTCAATGCTTTTTGCATTTTGAATTTTGGATGTAGACTTGTTGCTTGTTGGTGTATGACATTGTGATTGGACATATATCATAAATGATGAATCATGATTGATATGAATATGCAAACAGTGATTTGAATTTCCACTTGGTTTATGTCTTATGATTAACCTGATATCATGTTTATAAATGGTAATTTCCATTTTATATCAATTATTTATGAACTTTGAAGCTCATTTTCATTTTTTATTTCATGACATATATATATATATAGTACCCTCGACGTACCCAAGCCCCATGTTTCAAAAAGTGGCGTCCTCGTCCCCAAGTTTCCTAGCAACTTAGCCTGATAATCACCCAGTATAGTGAGATGAGCCTGCTGAGAAGAATGAGAGTGACATGGGGAAGAAATAATGAGTCTCTGTGTCCAAGCGAATTGTTCTGGGTATTTCCAACTATTTCCTAGCAGTAAAATGTGAACCTAAAATAATGTCTTTCTCTGTATGTTATATCTCTAAAGAAGAATGAGTACGATGAAAAACTGATGATAGATTTGGGTGATCTAACCAGAAGTGATTAGGGCAAATAGATTTCACTGTCGAAAACACCTGTTGGTTGTTGGCGCACGCCCCCAATCCCAATTTGCTCCTGCGACGACTGGTGCTGTTGCTTTAGAAACCAAACTCAAAGATAACAATAATAATCATAAACATCCTTTTGGTTCAACTAACCTTTTTATATAGCTTTTAGGGTTAGCATGTAACTTTTAGGGTTTCCATGTCACTTTTAGGGTTTGCACTTTACTTTTTGCATGCATGCAATTCTTATAAATTCAGTACCACTAGGGACTTATGAGTACCACATTGGTCCGACCGAGTCTTGATGGATAATATGTTCAGGAATTTTGAACCTACTACTTAGGAAGGAAGAAGGAGTAAACCCATATCCGTATTTCACTTAATGCATGAACCTTATAATGAACCAACTTTATACCTAGACCTATTGCTTCATTAATCACTTAGCGGAGTGTTATCTTCTTCTCCTTCCTTGTTACGGGAAAAAGGCTCCTCCAAGGCATCTATTCATTCAGGGTTTTAATGGGGTCTGGGTTTAATCTCCCTTGATGGGTTCTTTCTCTTTGCGGGTATGTGGTGATGATTACTTCTTGGCAGTCCAGCCTTTTCTTTTTACAATAAATCTTCTTCACTAACAAATAGAATATTGTCGGAGCCAGTTGGCTTCTGGTCAGTGTGGGAACCAGAAGTTAAATGAAATACATATAGAGAGCTAGAGGTATAACTAGTAAACTAAACAGAATGTCTGTATCTCTTTCATTAAATAGAATGCTGTATCTCATGGATTTAACAGAACACGTTTGCTTGAACTCCTATAATCCATCGGTTCAAATCTCTTACGCTGCATGCACATAGCCCCTTGTGATTAACAGCAACAACACAAAGAAACCACATTCACTTAAGCCGTTCACAGAAGCCACTCACTTGCCTCCCTCTCATAGGAGTACCTACTGCTTTATTTCTCCCATTGGAATCACTTGTAGCTAATTATTTCCATTGGATCACTGTAGGATTAGCCTCTCCCATTGTGGATTAGCGGAATAGCCTATCGAATTACCATTTCCAATGGCAAAGTGAAACGTAGATATGCGTGATATCATATGTGAAAATAGATTAATATGCTCTTCTCAAATTGTCCCCCTTAGGGATCCAAGAGTAAACCCCCATGGATTAGATTATTAGTCCCATTGGCTTCTTATTAAGTAAAGGGCAGTGTATCCCGTCCAAGTCTAGTCAGCGGTAATCTGTTCCAGGTTCGGCCAGTGGGAACAACAACACATCATGTCTGTTCAACTGGTTGTTTATTTAGGGAATGGGGGTGCCAAGGATCACCTCAAATGGATAGTTACACGTATATATGCGACATCGTATATAATAAATATCCTTCCTTTTAACTTTTAACTGTGCAACTTGGTGGCATGCCTATGGGGAGGGTATCTCCGCAACTGGCGGGGACTAATAACCTACTACTGGGACAACGGGGTATTGCAACTGGTGTTTACATACATACACACAATTAGAGTAGCTCTATACGCTCTTCGACTTTGTAGATGACTACACTTCCACTACTAACGTTGAAAGGTAACTAGCTTTAAGTTATAGCTTTCCAGTAGGTCAATCTCCATTCTTGGCAAAAGATAGAAGAGAGAAAGAGGTTTTATAAGAGCTAAAGCGAAGAAGATAAGGTTATGTCCTGAAGAATGAAATGGATATTAAAGATCAAAAGCACCAGAGAACAACAGGTAAGTAGTACTAGCCATAGTAAGGTAGTGCAAGCCTTAAGAGTCTGTCTACATTAAAATCATTTTCATTCCGCTTCCGTTCTTTCTCTTTTTATTAGTGATAAGACTTTGATTGCTTTCTTTAGCTGCCCGGTAACCTTTAGATTCTCCTTTACCCGACGCTTAGTAACCTCTCAACATAAGTTCCTGCTTTTCCACCTACCTTTCTTTCACCTTCCTTCTTCCTGGGGTTGGGGTCGGACAAAGAAAGTGCATAACTACTCTCATTCAAATCTTTCTAATCTTTAGGTCTAATCTATATATCTTATATCTAATTAGTATGCCTTTCTTGCTCAAATAGATCTTTGTTAGACCTCTCATCAATTCTTTGAAAAAATCCTTTTTCATACATTCATTTGTCATTTTCCATGCCTAACTCACCCAACCAAGCCTAACCTCACAATTGGATGGTTTTCTCCATTCTTTGAAAGAAAGTAAGATAGAACTGCTAAGATTGAACTGCTTTGTCTTCTATTAGTAATTCCACTAGCTCTATCAGTTAGAATCAATATAAGTTAGTAATATATTTATTTCCACTTGTGTCCTTGAGCTCCCAGCAAGCTTGCCAGTTGTTTCCATTATTTGAAAGAATTTCGTTTCGTTCTAGCAAGTAATAGCCTTAAGTCTCACTAAGGTCTTAGAGAGAGACTGCCTGAATTCGTTTATTATATTACGATGCACCACTTGGTCTTAGTCCGTCGGAATCTATAGGCTCTATGCCACTTTCCCACTCTCAGTTTCCCCCTTTTACAAGTCCATCTGATTAATAATATAACTGGAAGGGTTACCGTAGAGTTTGATCTTAGCTATGATGCCTAGGCAGTAGCCTGTGGCTGTAAGGCAGGCGTACACATTCGAATGCAGTAAAGTAAAGAGTCTGTGTCCTATGATCATCAGTCAAGAGTCTTTCTATTCGGGGTGGTTCAAACTGAATGGAGGATGCCGTCGAGTTTTGCAAGCTGTCATCAGTAGAAAGAATAGCCATCAAACAACAAAATGGGTATGGGTATGGATCGCTCCACCTTGTCTCCACACGTTTGTTCTGTTATAAGACCTGCTGCCTTGTTGCCATTCACCCACTCACATCCATAGGAATATGGTACCCCCACGACCCTATCTATAGTTAATTCGATGCCATTTTCTTGAGGTACGGTACCTATTATGCAACGACCTACAGCGACTAACCTGGGCTATTTACCATCCCTATTTACTTAGGAAACTTAGTTATTGGGACGTACTTGGGTAACCACTTTTACTATTGATATTAACTTTATATGCCTACTTTATGAGTGGAAGTGGGTGGCACAGGAAGGAAAAACCAATAGTTGGATCGTCAGAATTGCCTTTGGAACTACTGCCTTAACTTATTATATTTAATGGGAAGGGGAGGCACTTTAGAACAACATTCATATCACCTTTTATATGCCTATTGGATTCATGCAAGTGGGTGGCACAAGAACCACTAGTCCTGGGATCATCGTGCGTGGAAACTGCCCTTTCAATTTAACACTATCTTATTATATCGTACATACTTGGGTGGGTTGGCACTTACAGTGCCTACACCCAAACTTTACTTCTGTTCGATCTACAGAAAGCAAGCAACCACCTTTTAATTTACAAACCCTTGATATACCGGTCGACCAACATTTGTATCATAATCCAATCTGTATGGGTAACCTACCTTACACACTTGGTATTATGGCTTTTCATTTTAATAGGAAAGGAAAGATGCACTTATAAAATTGAGCGTAAGTGAAAGCTTGTGATATTGCATAGATATGAAACCATTTTATTTGCCATAGTTGATATGACCTACCTTGTTCGGGGCACAAACAATTGGAATAACCATCTTTCTTTCAAACAAATCTGGAACATTCGCTAGTTTCGTCCAATCAATTCTCATATTTAGGTGGGGTCCAAGTGGGAAGAAAAGAACTCATCAAGAGACCTAAAGTGGAATTTTTATTTACTGAACTAGGGCATTTCATAATGTTTACCTAGTAGCATGTCATCGATTGAGGCTCAACCAATATGTAAGTGAACAAGAAGAAATATCTACATCTTTTCTACATCTATAGATCAAATTGCTTATGTGGCTAGGTGAAATCCATTTCAAGAAGTTTATCTATGACAGAATGCCATATCTAAGTCCGCTAACTCCTTGTAAGGAACCAATGTTGCTGTTGTAAAGAACCCTTATTCTTCCCATCTTGAGAGTTCTCCCTGGTTTTCAAAACCCTTTAGAACAAAATAGGGGAGTGGTTAGCTCATAAATAGAATACTCGCATATATATGCTGAACTTGGATTTGACCGAGTTGACATTATTCTTTCACTTCTTATAATTCCCATGTTTTTTTTATCAGAAACACTCTTTTTTATAAGGTCAGATAGGTCACGTCGAGGATATCTCGCTGGATTTTATGATATAGTAACCATACCCTTTGATGAGGTTTCCTTCGGTCTCAATTAATATGAATAGTTATTATCATCATATATAGCATAATTAGTTGGTTCATATATGATCATATATGAGCAGGGCAGAAATACGTTGTAACCCGGACTACTCTCAATATAGTCCACCTTTTTGTTTCGAATTAGAAACAAACAACATGTGTATAGCAACATGTATGAGCACTGTTCCTAGTATGAGAGCATGGATATAGATACTATGGGAGTTCCGTTCTTGGAGTCATATGGGAATGAGATCCTTCAAAGAGGAGTACGAGACTTGACATATCATATAAGTTGAATTGGTATGGTTGTTGTTGAACTAGTATTATTGTTGGGAGCCAAGCCGCCCATGAAAGTAGTCCAGTCGAATAGCACAGCAACCACAATTGAGTAGCCAGGGGTCCAAGGGTAGTAACCAAAGCAAGCAATGACTCACTCACAATCGGCCCAACTCACCTCCATTGTGCCAACCCATATTTTCTGGGAACCTAAAAAGTAAAGCTCCATAGGTAAGCATAATTTGTAACACAAAATGCTTTTGTAACCCGTACTTAATTGGCAGGTAATCGTACCTAATGGGGTAAACTTCATCTTGAACCAACCATAATGTAACAAATCAAGCATCGTACCTCACTCATGGTGTAAGATCAAGCATGCATATTGTAACCTCCAACGTGTAACCAGCCTCTTGCTGCTCTAACAGCTTAAATTGTCTCCAGCAGCTAGCTATAACATTAAGGCTTTACTCCCCTATTTCCCTCTTGTTTTTTCATTATTAGTGACCGACATGGCATAGTCCAAGCGCGAACCTAAACCTTTTAAATAAGCTGAATACGTTGGTCGTATTACCAAAGGATAGAGAATAGTGGGCAGAAAGGAAGTCTCTTCATAGCGATCCGACCTATTCTCTGTTTCGATCCAAACCTTAGCCCAATAAATGAAAATGAATGATTAGCTTTTCAGGCATCGAATTAAATCTCCCTCAATATTACGTTAGCTCGACCTACCACATAGTTTTTCAGTGTTCCAGGCGACCAAAGGGTAGAGGGAAGGGAGTATATATAAATGGGGCGACCACCAACCAATGGGGTTTTAGGGCATCAGATCCATGACCTTGGGCATGCATCTACTAGCCTCGAAAGACCCTTTCTATAGCGAGGTTAGGTACAGATTACACATTACCACTCGGCAACATCCGGTGTTTAAAATATCTTGATCCCTCGGCATCTTGAAGCAATATGGGTAAGGTTAAGTCTCGAACTCTCTCTAATATTAGGTGGATAATAGTTAGTTATTAGCCAGTTAAGGGGGAACTTTGGGGCACTTAGTTTGGTTTATCCCTTCGCTAGCTTGCCATTGTAGTCGACGAATAAGTCGCTTCCCCCGCCGTTCTATGCGCACGCAAAAAGATGAAAGGGGATTAGTAGGAGCAACCATCACCACGCAACGAAGTTTCCAAATATCAATTTATTTAATGGAATGGTAATATGCAGATCCAACTATGGTCTATAATATAAGTGGTTTTTTCTATACAATACGAGGAGTGCTAAGCGGTGATTAGATCACTCCGCCCCAGGTTTTTAGAATAGTGGGGCCAATTATTCAAATTATTTCTTTTTAGAATTACTCCCTTTATTTTCAGTAAACATAAAAATGCCTTTCCTTATGTATTCATTTGCCAGACCTTTTAATATATCTTAATGGAGGACACTTTATTATAAAAAAGGAAATGGGCAAATGATCTATCTATTAGCTAGCTCAATCGGAGATGGAATAATACTATACCTATTTATTATTTAAAACGGATCACTTAGATCAAGGGATAAATAAAGAGATAATAGGCGGTTAGGTACGAGTATCCATATTATAGAAAATTCTTGGCACTATCTAATAACTTAGATTGAATTGCTCAAATGAATAAGAGGGGATGGGGGGCCAGACCTTTAAAGGGATGAGCACTATAAAGTGGGTATCCAGAGCATAAAACCTATCTAGATGGATGAGACGACTTGCGGTCGAGTGTTGCTCCCGGCCCAACTCCCCTTTATATATAATAACCGGTATCCTAATGGGGGGGTTGCTGATATATATAGCCCTATAATTATTTTATTAAGGGAAGAGCCATCCTTTCTTATTTTTGTAGTTTATTTTTGAGAATGAAGTTATAATCGTGTCATGCGAGTGTTGCGTTGCCCTAAAATGAACGAATTGCGAATCTCGTCCCGAACTGATAATCAGGTCATTTAAATCGGCCGAGCTAACGAGTTGGTCGTCGATACTCCCCTTGCCCCAACTTGGTAATCGGGATAAAGTAATCGAGACTGGTCCGAATAGAAATCAACTCATTATTTGTTAGTCATTGCATGAACTGGTCTGGTCATTTCAGATTGGTCCCAGTCCCTCACTATTGGTAACTCGCTCGATCCCCATACCCGACCCTCCCTCTACTTTCCTACAGGTGACACGACCCGACCCACCTCATGGTGGGAAGCGTTGGACTTGAACCCACACTCCTCTCCTTTTGCGCGTTCGAGAAGTATTTGTTAGGCACCTCCAATTGCGACACCGGATCCGATCCTCCACAATCACCATTTTTTCACGCTTTATAAGAACCATTGCCAAGTTATTATAGGGAAGGAAGAGCTATCTCGATCGCGTAGGCTCGCTCCGGGTGAAGCTATCTCGATCATGCCATCGCCCAGGGCAGTGCTGTACCGAGGAAGATAGGTGCAAGGAGATCAAATTAGGTCAAATGAGTGCTTTCAGGGCCTGCCCATTATAGACAGATTGGCAAATCCCCTAGAAGCAAGGTTTTCAATTCCTTGAGTACCCTACGACATGGGTTGGGATTTGGCAGATCCCTCACTAGCAAGGCTCACTGGTAAATCTCTTTCCTCTACCAGCATGGCTCTTAATCCGATTAGTCGCCCAGCTTGTTAGGCATGCTCCTGCAGATTTCTCAGAGGTATGCTTGGGGAAAAGAAGTCACGTGGCCTTTTAGGCTGCTTTCAAAGTATCTACGAGTGGCTAGTTATCTGGTCACAAACAAAATCCTTCTTTCCCAAGCCTATCCAGTGATTTCCTAAATTATTGAAGCCCATCAACTTCTCTGGGAAGGGGGGAAGAAGTAGGTGAGGTTCATTCCTTCTGGGTGTTTTTTCTAGCCTCTTTCCATCTATCTCTCCATAAAACCATTTCCCAAAGTTCAGTGGTTAGGTGGTTGTTGGAGCTCCCACACAATATGCTTGACCCGTTATACTGCATGGCTTATTGGCTATATCCATCCTCTATAGTCAGTGTCGACACTCTACCTCAACGTATTGGATAAAGACCAACCAAGCAAACAATGGTTAGTTCAGACTGGAAAGGAATGGATTAGGCTTTATTGTCAGGTAAGCACTTGTTGTTGAAACACAAAAAAGGGGAGTAGATCGTTATACGTATATGTTAGGATAGGGGGGTATGTGGGGAGAGGAATTGCATCAGCTGAGGACCAAGATGGACAAACGATGGATCGATAGAGAGTGAGGTAGGGTAGTTAGAAGCTTAGCTGAATGCCGGGATCAACTGTACTTTATTGGGGCACGAAAACGACCACACTTAGGTGCCACTTTCAGCCAACGCTTTGAAGGAACCATTTGGGAGTGGGGTGGGACCTGACCTGAAAAGACAACAGAGCTAGAAGCCTTTTCTTTATTCCCCTAAAAGAGCAGAGCTTTGGCCTTTCAATACCAATAGAATTCTCTCCTTCCATTATTCCAAAGAGATGATGAAAAACGGGTCTACACAGTTCCATTAAATGGGGAAGCAAGGTCTTTCCAATACCAACAATCAATGGGAAGTATGGTCCTGCCAATAAGCATGGTTCCTTGCCATCCTTAAAGACAAGCAATAAGCTACGATTCTACAGTTATGTTCGGAGAGTAAGGCCAAAAATCAAAATAGAGAGGGTAAGCATGTACGCCCCTAGTTTTGGTGTGACCTTTAGGGTAACCCGGTACGTAGGGCCTTCAATTACCGCTCACTATAGGATAGAAGCACGTTACTAGTAGTCTCCTTACCGTACGTTCAGTCTCCGTCGTCCAAAAAAATATCCATGCATGTGCAATGTCTCGAGGCAAGCATCGTATCAATGCGAGCTCTCCTTCCTTGCTCTCCTACTTGAGATCTCCAAAATAATAGCATTTATATCCATTTTCTAATTAAATTCCTTCCTATTCTTATCCAATATTATTTGTTTCATGATCGATATATTATTTTAGCTCAAATTCCCTTCTCTAGTTATAGGCATAACCCAAGGGAATAGACTAGCTCTATATAGATAGCGGACTCATCTTTCCTAAAGTTGGTCTTTCATCCAGAGGGAGGGGAATATACTAGCTCTAGAGAAGGGAATATAAGATCCTCACCCAAAGATAAATAAGTAGGAGCAATTTATCTTTCCTTGATTTCTTATAGTTATCAATAAGCTAAGAGAGAGTAAAAGAGTCAGGCAAGAACTAGAGTAAGGAAAGCCTACTGCTCCAACTGACCTTTACTCTAGAACCAAGGTGACAGGATTAAAACCTATGAACCTCTGTCAACAGATGCGCTACCCAGAGTGCGCTACACCTTGTCTCACCCCTGTTAATTGCAATGGGGATTCCTTCTTTCTATTTTAGCCCACTTAATTAAGTTGGCACTCTACCACCGAAATAAGGCCTGCATGCTCTGCATGCTTTATGATATTAACTTTCATAGCCCTCTTTACTGATGACTTAATAATACTAAATAAATGTTTTGATCTGCTCTTGGTATTAAATGTCCTTAGTTAATTCCCTTTTTTCCTTAATACCCGCTCGAACCTATGGGAATTAAATAGGTGGTTAACGGGTGTTTCTGATGCTTATGTAGAAGAGGATATTACAAGTAACAACAACAATATAGTGTTCCTAGAGCACCTTTGAAAACGAGAAACCAAAATCTAAAACATGTATAAGAGAAAGAGTACACAATACGAAAGGAAGGAGGCAAACCTCTAAAGGTTAAACCCTAGCCAGTATAGCAGGTAATATATTATAGAATGTCAAAGAAGAGAAACTGGAGATTTTTCAAAACCCCAACCCGGTTCAAGTTTCAGTTTTTCATTGTTTAATGCCCAAACCCGAAGGTTAGCATATACATGAAAATTTAATAATTTTTACTGAAAACATCAACACATGAGATTTTCTCTTTCCTTTTGAATTCTGGAAATTAAAAGAAAGCCCTAAATTCTTACTCAGAAAATGAATTTCAACCACATGAAATTTTTAACACAAATTTTTGATCAAATGACCGAGGAAAAACCCTGAATGGAAAACCTATTCTTCAGAGAGATATTTTCATTTTTCACGCAATTTTACAAAACCAATTCAATTGTACTTATCTCAGCATTTCTTCTCAAAATGCGTGCCAGTCAAAATCTGTACGGCCTGCCTTGAATTCTGCGCTGTACGGCCTCACATGTGTGGTTGTACGGTACTGTTGTATGGCCTTGATTTTTGTGCCTGTATGGATACCAATTAATGTTGTACTTTTCTACCTCGAAACCTGTGCATGCTACCTCAAAAATCGTGCCTGTATGGACCACAGTAAATGCTGTACTTTTTGCCTCAAAATTTGTGCCTGTACGGACATGTACGAATTGTACGAAACAGTCTTGGAAAATGTGCTTGGTGCAAATTTTTCTTGGGAAATGTGCCCAGAAAAATTTCTCTTCCTATCTCTGGAAATTTGCAAAATTTCTCTTCTCTCTCTCTCTTCAGGAATGAAATCTCTTCAAACCCTAGTTTCTCCTCTTGCTCCTTCTCTCTCAAAAATCTCTCTTGTGAAAGTGAACAATGAATCATGAATGCCTTTCCCTAGCCCTTTTTGTTCATGGCAACTTTCTCTTCAATCTAATGGTCAAGATTAGATTAGATGAAGGGTTCTCATTAAATGCTCAAATAATAATTAATAAATGACATTTAGTGCACCTCATGTCATTTAATAAAGTATGAGCACCCCCTTTTTAAATAATCACTCACTTAACATTTATTTAAATATGAACTTAGGATAACCATGACTTTAATCTTTTAATGAAGTCATTTTAAAAACATAAAGTACATCTCACTTCATTAAATTAATTATGACTAGGGGTCACCAATTAAAGTGTCCTTGTACACCCCAAGGCAATGCTAGGTGAACAAACACTTTATAGGCAACTTTTCAACACTCCTTACCTAGGAAGGTGTTTCTCACCACTCCCATCTTGTCTCTGAAATAAATGTGCTTTCCTCTTCCTAAAGACTTCGTGAGAATGTCTGCTACCTGCTCATCTGTAGAAATGTACTATAACTCAACAACTCCTCTCTAAACATAGTCTCTGATGAAGTGGTATCTGATCTCAATGTGTTTTGACTTGTCATGAAACAATGGATTCTCAGAGAGTCTGATGCAACTCTGATTGTCACAGTGAATAATCGTAGGCCTCAACTCCTGATCAAATAAATCAACCATGAACTTGCGAAGCCATAATGCTTCACAACTCGCCTGACTGGCTTCCATGTACTCAGCCTTTGCAGAACTCAAAGCAACGAACTTTTGCTTCTGACTGAACCACGACACAACAGCCGAGCCCAACCTGAAACAACAACCAAAAGTGCTCTTCCGGTTCGAAGCACTGCCTGCCCAATCTGAATTCGTGAAGCCAACCAAGTCCACTCCTCTTGACCTCCTGTAGTCTAGATCATGATCTATAGTCTCAACAAGGTATCTCAAACTATGTTTTGCAGCTATCCAATGCACTCTCTTACGCTCCACCATGAACTGATTGAGAGTGTTCACTGCAAAACTCATATCTGGTCTGCTGTTGATCAAATACATCAACGGACCAATGAGTTGACGAAACAATGTAGGATGCACCAACTCTCCCTTAGAAGCATGAAGCTTCTTCCAGTTGGTGATCATGGATGTAGACATAGGTCTATAGTCCTCCATCTAAAATCTCTTCAGAACATCTGCAGTATATTTTCCTTGCTCTAGGAAAACATGTCCATCCTCCTGCCATACCTCCATGCCTAGATAGTAGTGCATCAACCCAAGATCTATCATCTTAAACTCCGAAGTAAGATCCTTCTTGCATGCATCAATCAGGTGCTCTCCTCCAGTAATGAACAAATCATCAACATACAACAAAAGAATGAGTGGAACACCACCAACCACATTGTAGTAAAGGTTGGGATCCGTCTCACTCTTTTGAAACCCAATCGAAATAAAATAAGAATCAATCCTCGAATACCAAGCTTGAAGGGATTGCTTCAGACCATACAAGGCCTTTTTTAGCCTGCATACATGAGAATCTCTCTCATGGATCTCAAAGCCCTGTGGCTGCTCCAAATATACCTCCTTCTGTAGAAGACCGTTGAGAAAAACGGTCTTCACATCCATCTGATTGATCCTCCAACCCATCTCTGCCACGACGGAGATCACCGCTCTGATTGAAGAAAATCTGACAACTGACGCAAAGGTCTCATCATAATCGACTCCCTCTATCTGTGAGAACCCACGCGCTACAAATCGATCTTTGTACGTCTCGATGTTGCCATCTGCAGCATGCTTAATCTTGTAGAGCCACTTGGAAGTCACGACTGACTTCCCCTTTTGTCTCAGAACCACTTCCCACACCCCTTTCTTCATGATGGAATTGTTCTCTTCCATCATAGCATCTCTCCAAACCTGGTGTACGAAAGCCTCCTCATAAGTAGTAGGCACAGTATCACGCAAGCTAGTCACCTGTGCCATGTAGCTGGAAAATCTCTCAAGTGCCTTGCTCTCTCTGACCTCCCTCCTGCATGGCCCGACAGACTCCTTTGCTTCCTTCACAAGTTCCCTAAGCCAACTTGGCTTTCTCTTCTTGGAAGAAGCATCTTTTCGTAGACCCTCCTCTACATCCTCATCAGACAAATGACTCCCTGAAGAATTACCAACGGTCTGAGATCCTGTCCTTGGTGAACCTGAACTTGTACCATGAGTATCTGAATCACCTGAAGGTGTAACCTGTGAACCTGTGATCTGTGAACTTGTCTCTGTACCAAAAGTCCTTGTAGTCTGAGTCCCTGAAACTGATGAACCTGTAACCTCTGACCTAGTCACTCCTGAAACCTATGACCCTGTGCCCTGACTTGCTGAACTCTGTGATGCTCTCACCGATGGAGTACTCTGCTGCTCCTCTATCTCTGAATGTCGAGATCTTCTGAAGGCTGGCTCCTCTTCAAATTTCACCTCCCTCCTCACCACAACTTTCCTCTGTGGAGGAAGGTAAATGTGGAAAGCCTTTGAAGTCTCGTCATATCCAACAAAAATAACCCTCTCTAGTAGCCTCCAACTTTGTTCTCTTCTCAGAAGAGACATGTGAGTATGTAAGGCATCCAAAGATACGAAAGTGGCCTATCTCAGGCACTTTTTTGGTGAACATCTCCTCAGGGGTTTTGCACCCCAATGCTTGGTGCAGACTTCTGTTCAGTACATAAACAACAGTACTATAGGCCTCTGCCCATAGAAAAAAATGAAGACTCTGATCATGCAACATGGCTCTAGCTGCACCCACTACAGAACGATTCTTCCTTTCAACCACTCCATTCTGCTATGGAGGAGTGTAAGGCACTGTCAACTGTTTCTTGATCCCTTCCTGTCTACAGAACTCATCTAATGCATGGGAAGTGTACTCACCCCCATTGTTTGATCGAAGTACCTTGATCTTCTTTTTTGTCTGGTTCTCCACGAGAGCTTTGAACTCTTGGAACCGAAGCAAGACTTCCTCTAATCTCTTGCTTCTAAGGAAATAGATCCAAGTCTTCTTGGAAAATTCATCGATGAATGTAATGTACTACACATAACTTGTCAAAGAGGTGGATGACATGGGACCACATAAATCTGAATGTATCAACTCAAGCACTCCCTTTGATTTGCTATAACTGCTCGAAAAAGCAGTCTTGGTGTACTTTCCCAAAGCACACCCTCTGCATACACCAATCGGCTTTGTGGTGAAATCTGACATACCTGTATTCATGTCTCTCAGCATCCTCAAAGTTGGATGATGAAGATGGGCCATCCTCCTGTGCCATAACTCACATAGCTCATCGCTGCTCTGAGTGTGTGACAGTGCATGATGTGGTTGGAAGAGAAGCTTGTACAATTTCCCGCATCTTACTCCAATCGCATATGAAGTAGATGGACCCTTTGCGTTGGGAAAGATGTGAAATTTCCCACCTAGGACATACTCCAAAGCCTTTGTCCTCGATCATGGAAATTGATACAAGGTTCTTCTTCAGTCCAGGGACATACAAGACATCTCTCAGAAACATAGGCTGCATGGAGTCCCTCTCAAAGCGGACTGTCCCATGCCCAACTGCTCTCACTACTGTATCATCGCCCAATACAACCTCCAACTCCAAATCTATCTCTGATATCTCGGTGAACATGTCTCGATCACCTGTCATGTGACTCGAAGCTCCAATATCAATGTACCAAGTGGAGGAAGTAGTGGAAGCACTTAACGAATGCCCAACAACCATGGAATGCTCCATGTGACCCTCAATGTCCTTGCTGGTGATGTATGATGCCCTCTCTACATTGACACCAACAAAGAGAGAAAAATCTCTCTCAAATCTAGCAACGTACTCATCAATCTCTGCTGAAGTTGCTGTCTGTTGTTTCTTCTTCTTCTTGTTTGGGCACTGTCCAGCATAGTGTCCAAACTTCTGGCAAACAAAGCATTTCACTTTGCTCATGTCTTTCTTCTCTCCATCTTGCTGCTTGGTTCCAGCCTTGGAACCCTTCTTGAGTTTTTTCTTCTTCCCCTTTGCTGCTAACGCCACATTCTCCTCATCTTCTTTGCTATGAGATGTACTGCTGTGTACATATCCTCTACGTGTCTCCTCCTGTATGAAATCATCCCAAAGATGATCCCAAGAAGGCATGTGCTTACGAGCAACCATTGACTCCACAAATACAGCCTATGGCTTTGCCACACCATTCAAGGCTGTAAGCACCAACTCAACACTCTCTATCACCTCCCCTATAGCTCCAAGCTTATCGCGAACTTGTGTAATTCTGGTGAGGTAAGCGGTCATGTTCTCACCCTTGTTCATGCGAATGCTCTTTAACTTCTCCCTTAATACATCTTCTGATTTTCATTGGAACTCTGGTATAAGTTAGTTAAAGCTGTCCACATTTGATGGGAATGATCTTTACCTGAAATGTGTGGAATCATGTGATCTTTAATTGTATCAAGAAGGATTCTTTTGGCCTTTATATCCCTCTTGTCGAATGCGGTACTAGCCACTGCATCTACGGGAACAGTCACAGGATTTGTAGCAGTGTTGTTCACTATATCCCATAGTTCACTATCCTGTAGAATCAACACTTTTCTAGCCTTCCAAGGACTGAAATTTCCAGCCCCATCCAACCTGTCTTCTATTGTAAGACTAGTAGCCATGACTGAAAGAAAATCCAAGAACATGTTTTATGCTCAACCTTGTTTTCCCTTATTCCTCCCAATCTGAAATTTCTGTTTGTGTGGAAATTTTCAGCCTTCACTTTGCTTTGATACCATGAAGATTTTTTCAAAACCCCAACCCGGTTCAAGTTTCAGTTTTTCATTGTTTAATGCCGAAACCCCAAGGTTAGCATATACATGGAAATTTAATAATTTTCATTGAAAACATCAACACATGAGATTTTCTCTTTTATTTTGAATTCTGAAAATTAAAAGGCAGCCCTAAATTCTTACTCAAAAAATAAATTTCAGCCACACATGAAATTTTTAACACAGATTTTTGGTCGAATGACCCAGGAAAAACCCCAAAGGGAAAACTTGTTCTTCAGAGAGATATTTTTATTTTTTAGGCAATTTTACAAAACCAAATCAATTGTTCTTATCTCATCATTTCTTCTCGAAATGCGTGCCAGTCAAAATCTGTACGGTTGGCCTCGAATTCTGTGCTATACGGCCTCACACTTGTGGCTGTACGGTACTGCTATACGACCTCGATTTTTGTGCTTGTACGGACATCAATTAATGCTGTACTTTTTTGCCTCGAAACCCGTGCCCGCTACCTCAAAAATTGTGTTTGTATGGACATCATTAAATGCTGTACTTGCTGCCTCGAAATTCGTGTCTGTATGGCCCTGTAAGGACTGTCTGTACGGATTGTACAGAACAATCTTGGGAAATGTGCCTAGAAAAATCTCTTCCTGTCTTTGGAAATTTGTAGAATTTCTCTTCTGTCTCTCTTCATAAATTTTCAGGAATGAAATCTCTTCAAACCCTAGTTTCTCCTCTTGCTCCTCTCTCAAAAATCTCTCTTGTGAAAGTGAACAATGAGTCATGAATCCCTTGCCCTAGCCCTTTTTGTTCATGAACTTCCTCTTCAATCTAATGGTCAAGATTAGATTAGATGAAGCATTCTAATTAAATGCTCAAATAATAATTAATAAATGACATTTAGTGCACCTCATGTGATTTAATAAAGTATGAGCACCCCCTTTTTAAATAATAACTCACTTAACATTTATTTAAATTTGAACTTAGAATAACCATCACTTTTATCTTTTAATGAAGTCACTTTAAAAACATAAAATGCATCTCACTTCATTAAATTAATTATGACTAGGGGTCACCAATTAAAGTGTCCTTGTCCACCCCAAGGCAATTCTAGGTGAACAAACACTTCCTAGGTAACTTTTCAACAGAAACAACCAAATTGGGAGAGGAGCCCCATCATTAGTTCCAATTACTATTAATGTGTCGATGTTGAGCCTGATAATGTTCCCAAATAGCGGTCAATATTAAGAATGTTGATGAAGAGAAACACCCTAATTGATGTCAGAGTTAGAAGACTAAGAGGACCCAACTATGCTATACTAGAGGGAGGAGTTGGGAGCCCTTTGCTATAACTTTCCTAGCATTTAAGGTTGAGTCTTTTGAATAGAGAACCTTGGTAATGGGCACTTGTTTGCGATCTTTGCATTGAGAACGAGGAAGGGAAGTAGTCTCTCTATGCGAGGTGCAGGAACACCATGTTGAGTTGGCATGGTGGTCTTCTGCATTGGGGGGTACTATCTTAGTAATCTATTACTAATTGTGCCTTTCACACTAAGGACATGTTATGTCACTGATGGTTGAGAAAGGCTGACATAAGGAGGTTATCACTCTGGTTGACCTTGAAGGTCCTTGTAAGGCTTGTTATCCAAAAGTAAATATCTACCATTATATAAGGCCAAGCATCTATGGTTGGAGTAACGAAAAAGTAAATATCTACCATTATATAAGGCCAAGCATCTATGGTTGGAGTAACGAAAGAGGGTAGTAAGGGACCTTGTAAAATCTCCTTATAAAAAAATATCCTTCAGATCTTGTGATAGATGAGGAACTTGAAAATGAAGTGCTCCTTTATTTCCACCTCCTAGAGTGAGCAAAGTTAGCAAATCCTATCATCCAATAGAATCTGACTATTTATCTCAACTCATAATTGGTGTGATTGTACTTTCTATTGGGTGAAGGAAATCATAAGGTCACGTGATTGGTGTTGCTATGTAGTTTAGAGGTTGCTATGAAAGAGGGTATCAATGATACCGTCAAATATCTACAAGTAGTGCTCAAACACATAAAAGGCCATCCTAGAGTTGAGAGGTTTTGGTGGCATCCATTTACTACTTTTCGATTGTGTTGCATAAAATTTTGAGGCCTATTGACCCACTTTGGTCACTTATAGACATTAACACGATTTCCTTCTTTTTCTTGACTTGAGGTTGAGATGATGAGTGCTCGTAGAGCGTGAAGTAAGCAACATTTTGAAACTACTGGAGACAAATAAAATAGACACCAAATTTAATTTCGACAATATATTCAAGTCTCCATATGCATTCATTTAATGAGCCCTAAATTGGGTACTCAAACCGTAAGTTATAAATTACAATAGGTTTAATCATTGTGCCCAAACATATTCATTTTCAAAGACATCTTTAAAAATTTACTTGAAACGCTTATTCTCTAGTGAAGATAGACAAGTTTATCCCTTCCAGTACCTTGACTGAGAGGGAAACCTAATTTTAAATTTGCGATCTTTAAGCTGAAACCCCAAAATAGGTGTAGCAATCTCAATTGGATCCCCTTTGAAGAAGAAATGACTGAGAGGGAAACGCTTATTCTCTAGTGAAGATAGACAAGTTTATCCCTTCCAGTACCTTGACTGAGAGGGAAACCTAATTTTAAATTTGCGATCTTTAAGCTGAAACCCCAAAATAGGTGTAGCAATCTCAATTGGATCCCCTTTGAAGAAGAAATGAAACTTGAAGAAGAAATGAAACTTGGTGGCCTCAAAATTTCTTGAAGAATAAATAGTTTATAGCCTATTTATTGATGTATTTTGGTTCAGATATGGATTGCACTCTGCTATTTTGGTTGTATGCACTTTTACTTGCTATATACATGAGAAACTTTGCATATTTGTGTATAATGGTTTGAATTCTGATGGATGCACATGAATTTATATATTTTTTACAAATTTTTAATATTTTATGTATAATTTGATCGACTGATTTTGTGGTTTATTTATTTTTCCCAGTTTTTGTTTGATTCCAGTTTTGGTTCTGGTTCATGGGGTCAGCCGGTTCAGATCACTATGGTATGACCTCTTCAAAAGGTTGATGTCATTATCAATTTGGCATGCTTGAGCAAAGATGAGGGTGAATAGATGAGAAAAATAGGTCCAAGTGGGCATAAATGAGGTGTGCTAAGACGGGTATGACAACCCTTAAACACACAATCATTTCTACAAACTTCAAAGCTTAAAGGGAAGTGTGGTTGGGAGCCCCTAAGCCATGTGTCCTGATGGAGTCATCCCAAGAAGCACTGGACACCAACGTAGGGCATAAATGCCCAACATGATGGGGGACTTCCACCACATCAAGGGCTAGTCAGCAGAGCCACTAAGCCAATACTCGTTGAAATGCAAGACCAAGAGGACTTGCCATGACCAGGCCACGGGTTTTGAGCTCGGCCAGGCCAACACTTCTACATAAAACAAGCCCCATCTGGCTCTTTACATTGAAAAAAGATCCGTCCTCTCTGATACATCTGATATAGCGCATTACAGAGTATCTGGAGGGTAACAGGATCCGAACTAGTCGATGGTGAAGGTAAAAGTCATCACACCTTCAGATTCAGTTCTCAAGCTTGCTTGGTTTGCTCCCTCACAACTTTTTCCGTAGTGACTTCTTCAACCTCTACATGAGGCGGGACCTTGTTCTTTCCTTTAACTACTTGGACCCATTAGTTAAGATTTTGTTGACAGGTCTTCATTTCTTGCTTGAACAAGGCCTGGTGACAGCAGAACTTTTCCTGCTTGTTTTTATGATCCAAAATCTTTGCGTGGAAGGAGTCCCTACGGGATTTAGGTTATCTTGTGTCTTCATATGATGTACCTGCTGTTTCAGAGTGAGGTTTTCTGATTCTAGGTTCGAGATCTGGTTGGTGAGTGGTATATTTCTGCCTGTAATCTTTATTGCGCTAATTCCATCATCTCAAGCTTCTTAATCAATTATGTTCTGCTGAGTTTGAATCTGCTGTGGACCTGTTTGAGATCTGCAGGGCCAAGATGGCCTCTTGGGGACCTTATGTGGATATTCTGCTGGTGTTTATTTGCTGTTTGAGGGTAGTGATATCCTTAGTCCCTGGAGGGAGTGCTTGGAGAAATGGGTGAAGAGTTAGGGGGCGTTTTGAGGATAGGAAAAGGGTGAGAGAGTATGGAGCAGGGGGGTTGGGTAGAAGACGATGGCGTTCTGGTTGAGGAGCCAAAGGAAAAGGGACTAGGATAAAGAGGGATGTGGAAGGGTTAGGCCATGGGGTTGGGGTCTAAGGAAGGACTCATGGGAGCAGTGCCGTGATGAAGAGAAAATGGAAAGGTGGAAGTTGTGGAGGGCATGGTCTGAGAAAGAAGAGAGGACAATCAAGGGCAGGCGTGGGCCGAGAAGGCTTCAAAGCAGTCGAAGGATGGTGTGTTCTGGAGGGGAACATGCAGAAAGTTTGGGAGAGAACTATGCAGGGGGGTCCACGCGGATTAGCCAGCTATGGTTTTGTTCTTCCTATTTTCATGTTGGAGAAGAAATTCACTTTGCTTGTTTTTTATATCTGACAACTCATATTGAAATTCTAATCCCTTGGTTGGAGGTTTTTGTGTTTGTGTTCCTCTGTGTGTATGCAATTGCTTGAGGTTGGCAATCTTCGTCTCCCATGCTTGGCTTTGGCATTTAAGTTCTGCAATATTATTGTCTCTCTGTCGCTAGGCTCTGAAGCTGTTGTAACCTGTAGTCGATCGCTAAATTCTGTCCCTTGTTTCTCCAATTCTGAAATCCAGCATTATCGTGTCTAATCTTCAATGTGTGAAATTATATAACCTTAATACATGATAATCTGTTTGTCAGACTAGATCTTTCCATTGTTGGCCTCATTTATTCTGTTGTGTATTTGGCATCAGAATCAGTGTGTTTAGCTGAAGTTAGGGCAATTGTACCAAACTAGCAAACCTGTTTGACAGATATGTTAAATTCCTAATAGTTAAATCCTAATATGCTCATTTCAAAATACTAAATAATGCTTGTTAAAAGCCTGAAAACGTATTATTGTAATTGATATAAACACCTTCTATGACAGAAACTTTTAGTGGCATCTATTAGGTATGTATCAGTGGCTTATTAATAAATAAAGCTAGTATTTTCTGCATTTTATTTCTTGTAGGCATAAAGTTTCATTAGTTCTATCTGTTTTTAATATGTCTAGAACTTGCTCAAATTTCTTTTCTACTTGGCACACCGAACCTTTCAAGCTTGCAAGCATCGTTTGTACATTTTGTATTCCATCTGGATAGCTGTCAGACCAGTAGTTGTTCTCCATGAATTTTGATTTAGGTTTGTTTTGTTTTATTAGTATCTTGGAATGTGTCTGTGGACACTTAACTTCTTGTAAAGAATCAAGTTTCCTATAGTTCTTTTTTTCTTGGGCTGTAAAAATGAATCTTAAAAATAATGGGGATTAAGATGTCTTTTCAGATGAAAAATTAAGACAACTCGCATAACTTTATGCACATAGTGGAGTTTAATCTCTGCTTATGTTCCAGCTTTAGCATACCAAAATTTTCAGCATGTAATGTATAATATATATGTGCAATACTGTTATATATGTATTGTTATTTAATGCTATTTTGTTT
The DNA here is from genome assembly GCA_001517045.1 of Pseudotsuga menziesii. NCBI lineage: Eukaryota > Viridiplantae > Streptophyta > Pinopsida > Pinales > Pinaceae > Pseudotsuga > Pseudotsuga menziesii. The sequence goes on from LPNX010552406.1 coordinate 239,289, forward strand.
CAAGATTTTTGTGTAGGTTCTCTCTGTAAGCATATGCATATCAATATATTCAGATTGATATTAGGAATGCCTTAAGGGCTGAACAGGGAGTTCAAACTTCAACATGAGTGCATTTGAAACTTTTCTCCTCCATTCCTTATTGAATATGGGTAAAATTATATGCATTGGTGTTTTCTTTGCAACATTTCTAAGGAAACTAAGAAATGTTTGTACTGGCACTCTGGTCCTTTTCTTCTCATTCATCATTTCTATATGCTCTATATGTTGGAGAGACTGAAAGTTCATCTAATATTCTAAATAATGTTGAATTCTCTGTCAGAGATACAGAATGGAGTCCATTGAAGTCACTGACTGAATCAGTTAATCTTGATTCTCTTGCTCATTCAGCAAAGTTTTCTTGAAGTCAAACCTGTTTGGATCTGGTTGTTATTGGGTTCAATGATATATTTTATATAGATTGTGACGGCAGTGTATGTATGTGAATTGTCCTTGTTTGCAAATATTTGTTGACTTAATAAAGAGAGAATTTGCACATAAAAGCATGGCCATATGCATGATATGGTTTTGCTGACTAACATAGTTAATTTCTGTAGGTTTTCTCAGTTTTACATTTCACCATTGGTGAAAGCTGAAGCTATGGAACGTGAGGTACAAGCAGTTGATTCAGGTGATTATACTTTTCAATTCGATTTCAAGCTTCTCTTTCCTTATGGTCACAGGATGCAACTGTCTATTTCTGTGATTGTTGAAATTTAGTTTCTTCACATTCTTCGTGTTACAAGTATTATTTTCATCCATGAAAGTCAATATGCTTTTCCGTATAGTTTCTTACAAGTTGTTTTTGTATGAAATGTTGCATGCTGTAGAGTTTGATCAAGCCTTTCAGAGTGACAGCTGTCGTCTTCAGCAACTTCAATGTCATTCTGCTAACCCAGAACATCCATTCAATAGATTTATGTGGGGTATGCTACCATTTAATAACTTATGGATGCCTTTTTTGGTATTAGCTTCTTATTGGGAAATATACTATACAGGCTTCTAATTTGATGGTTCTCATGTAGGCAATAAAAAAAGTTTGATGGAACCAATGTCGAAAGGCATTGATATGCGGGCGAAAATCTTGAATTTCTACACAGACTACTACCTTGCTGGACGTATGAAACTTGCTGTAATTGGTGGTGGTGAGTAACAAATTTCAGCATTTAAGATAAGATAAGATAGGATAAGATCATTTTACAATGTCCAACGAATGACCATTATTTTATTTAAGATACTGAGCTGAGCAATATCATTCTTTTCACATTTTGCATTGTTCATGTTGTGCTGGTTGGACACAACAGAGTCGTTGGATACCCTAGAAGAATGGGTTGTGGAGCTGTTTGGAAATGTTAGGAAAGGTGGCCTGGAAAAGTTGAATTTCTTCAATGAGGGACCTATTTGGGAGCCAGGAAGAATCTTCTCGGTACAAGCTGTCCAGGATCTTCATGCTCTTAAAGTGACATGGTCATTGCCTTGTCTTGATAAGGAATACTTGAAGAAACCAGAGGATTATTTGTCTCATCTCATTGGTCATGGTATGTTTTTGAGAGATGACCTTTCCTAGTCTGAAAGAGTGTAAAAAGTGTCCTTTGAATTTGTGGACCGATTTTGTTTGCCGTAATTCGTCGTCTTTTATTCTCTATTTATTATTAGAAATATTTTGTAACTATCAAGTATTTGTTTAATCATAGGTAGTTAAATATCACATGGTTTTAATTCTCTATTTTTTCAGTAAGAAGTATTTATAATTCTCTATGCACTACTAGATGTTACAAGATTGATTGCCAAGGTTTGAATGTTTAAATTTGTCTTTTATTCTCTATTTATTATTGGAAATATTTGTAACTATCAAGTATTTGTTTAATCATAGGTAGTTAAATATCACATGGTTTTAATTCTCTATCTTTTCAGTAAGAAGTATTTATAATTTTGTACTCCCTATGCACTACTAGATGTTACAAGATTGATTGCCAAGGTTTGAATGTTTAAATATACAATGAAGGTGGTAAGAGGATGTCCTTACCAAGGTTTGAAGTTGTTTGGCAATGCTGATTTCTGTTATAAGAGGTGGTCTTTTTGTCACCGTTCTTTCCACACTTCCTGAAAGAAGTAATATACTTCTACACTAGTTACAACTTAATGGAACTGGAGAGTAACCAAAATTTATGCAGAACTATTGATGAAATTGGCATCTCAGTTCAAGTGTGTCATGGGAATCTCAAAGATTTGTTTTTACTTGGAACACTTTCGAGGATGGTAGTCAATATCAATCCAACCAAGATTATTGAAGAGTTGATGATTTATCTTTAAATTTTCGGAATACAAGATATCACTGTTTCCAACAAGATTACCACTGTCTGTTGCTTGTGTTTTGTGCTCATGAAATCATCTAGATAAGTTAATTTATTAATGTCCAACAAATGACCACAAAATTAGGTCAGTGGTTCTACAAGGGTAGACCAGTGTAATACAAAGTGGGAGTGCAAAACAGCAAAAAAAAGAATTAAGTGCAACACTATGAGATTAGTACAAAGGGAGAGAGACAAGGACATAAAAATAAGCACATAACTGGAATCTCATCAAGAACTTGTCAAAAGGTGATGGAACTAGAATCTGAAGCCAATAGGGTGCTGGAGAAGAAGCTGCCTCGTTGAGTCATCAATCACCATGAAGGGGGGGTTG
>LPNX010552406.1:242116-281759 GCA_001517045.1 Pseudotsuga menziesii
TACAACTAGTTACTACATCAATCATTCAATGAGATGAATCATGATCAAGCACACAAGAATAATAGAAGTTTAAAACTATAAATTGCAGATTTCCCATGAAGTTCAAAATCAAAGTGTTTTACATAGATATCAAGCTAAGTCACATGACGTGATGACACGGGACACGGAAGACATGTGGATACGAGTATCCGACACATGACACAGCGGCCCCAGAAATAGGGCACGGGGGACATGCTTTATATATATATATTAAAAAAAATTAACATATAGATCCTTTTTTTCTTTTAAACTAGAACATTTACACAATATTGATACATCATACAATATAATGATACAAGTTACAAACTTACAACTAGTTACTACATCAATCATTCAATGATGAATCATGATCAAACACACAAGAATAATATCAGTTCAGTACCATAAATTGCAGATTTCTAATTAAGTTCAAAATCAAAATGTATTACATGGATACCGAGAGAATGCCACTGGCAATTACAAAATAGATTAGATACAAAATAGGGAAGAATCTCATATCTGGTCAGTGGTATTGGGCCTTGGCCATTGTCAATAGTCGTCCTTCATTGCAAAATCACCATCAATGTCACTGCTCTCTTCTCCACCTCCTCTGTACCCAATCCATCCTACTCCTCCATCCATCCTCTTCCTCCACCTCTGCTTTTTGAAGAGGGCACATGTCCTAAAACATAGGACATGTTAGGGCATGTGTCCAACACGTGCCCAAAACATGTCCTTTGTTTTAGGACACGTTAAAACTTGTGTCTGACACGTGTAAGGCTGTGTCATGTGCCCAAGACGCTGGACACAGACACATAGGCCTATATGGCCTTGTCATGTTTCATAGATATCGAGAGGATGCCACTGGAAAATACAAAATAGGGAAGAATCTCATAGCTGGATAGTGGTATTGGGCACTGTCAGTAGTCCTCCATGGAAAAATCACTATCATTGTCACTGTTCTCTCCTCCATCCTCCTCTGCACCCAATCCATCCTACTCCATCCATCCTCCTCCTCTGCTTTTTGAAGAGGACACATGTCCCAAAACCCAGGACATGTTAGGGCATGTGTTCGACACGTGCCCAAAATGTGTCCTATGTTTTAGGACACGTTAAAACTTGATAATAGGCAAGGGAATGAGAAAACAGAGGCTATCTCCACTATCTTGTTCTTCTGATCATCTAGAATAAGAGAGTAAAAACTAATCAAGAAGAAGGGGAATCAACAAAAAGCAGTCTGAAGATTTTGGTTAACAAGACGGAAAGCAACCTAAAAGCACACTTTCAAAAATATTTGTCTCATAATTTGGAAATTAGAATTGCCTGTTTCAGTCACTGCCTCCCTTGAAGAGGATATAAACTATTTGGTTACCTGTAGCAATGTGATGCTTAATGTAATATGCCCAATGTTTTTGTTTATAATAGTTGGTCCTCATAGTCAAGTCTGGTTTTTGACATCAATGTGGATTTCTATGATAATTGTCTAGTCTATGTTGCATGAAACTCCTAAATTGCCAACGTACTAGTACCAGAAACTCGCTCAAACTTTTTGAAAATGCCCAAGTAATCATGAGGGGCATGGGACTTATGGTAAGTCTAAAAATCCTAATCTATGGTAAACAAAGACAAATTAACCTTTAATTCGTATCTAAACCTACCTAAACATTTACATATCATTCTTATTTTCTTGCAAGATAACACACACACACACACCATATTTTCTCTGACACCTGTTTTGGGGCATTGCGTTTCCAGGCGTTCCTGTTTTCAAAACTAATATACAGTTCCCATTTTCAAAACTAGCATATGTTTCCACATTTGTGCAACTTAGCATCTAGACTATCTGTAAAGTTTTGTTAAAATAATAATATGACACTAGTATTTTCATTTTGATTTCTGATATTGCATTGATGTTATAAGAGCTGTTTTTGGTAAAACTTATCCTATGTCTGTTTAGCTCATTACTGTTTGTGGACTTGCTTTTGTTATTATACAGAGGGTGGTGGTAGCTTGTTGTCTCTTCTTAAAGAAAAAGGTTGGGCTACATCATTATCAGCAGGGGTTGGTGATGGAGGATCGGATCGCTGTTCTGCAGGATATATGTTTGTTGTGAGCATAGATCTTACTGATTCAGGGCTAGAAAAGGTACCTTGCTTTCTAGTTGGTTCGAGCATTTTGTTGCATCTTTTCTAGTTCTTATTTTGTAAAAGGTCTTTTTACAGTCACTTTTTTTCCTCTCAGATATGTTTTGACTGAAAATTCACTTGTTTTCTTTTAAACCATTGAGCTGTTTCACTTGTTTCTTTTGTATGCTTATTCATTTCATAATGTTTTAGTCAGTCCCAGCAATATGGCGTCAATTCTGTTTTTCAGACAGTAATGTACTCTTAGATGTTGGTAATTTCTTTAGGTCCAGCATAACAGCCTACAGGATGCACGGCATTCAAGAAAGGAATTTCGGTTTAACATTTTTAAGATCAAAGGTTTCTGTATATTGTTTTATCCATCTGAGGCAGAAGTACCTGTATTTGGGTATATAATTGGTCTGAAGACTCTTTATTAGATGCCTAGGAGATATTTTCGTATTTCGGCTTTCATAGGAGCTTGAAAGTTTTGGTCTTGTTGTAACACAAACTAGCAGACCTTGGATTGCAAGAAGTAATCGGATGCTAACCTGGTGGAACCTCAAAGGTCTGAAATATGGCACACTGTAGGCAATCTAAGGGGCTTAAAAGTAAGTAATACAAATACCCCCTAGGTGGATGGATGACTAGAGTAACTTGGAGAGATAGAGATATAAATGCAAGCTACCCTAAAATGTGAATTGTGACAGTGGTTTAATGCCTCAGCTGGTTAAAGATTATCTTCAATGATTACATGTGCCTAGATTATGGGAAATTTGGGTCACAATTAGTTTTATGTGTTGAGCCTTGAAAGTGACCAACACTAGGTTAGGGTCTTGTCTTGATTGGCTAGCAACCAACATTCTTCTTTACTTGCAATAACCTTGTCGAAATCCTTGTTTATCGTCTGTATTGATTTCCCATCTCCTCGCGACATCACCTTTGATATTTCTTTGAAGTCTTCAGATGACGCGACTTCTGATTCTGACTTCATGTTAATGTCCTGCAATGTGATTTTCTTCTTTTTGTAGGGAAATGCCATAAACTTATTTTCAGCATTTAAGATAAAAGTTCCCAATGTTTCTAACCATCGTAATCTCAAAACCAGGTCACCGTCACTACTCCACAAGGATTTAACTATAAATTGCGAGACGCCAGTATATTCTCCAGTGTTCCATTGTAAATCGCTTATTGCATATTCCTTGTTATTCCAAAAGTCTAACCTTTCACCTATAAGTGTTCCAGTATGGGGGAGATCTTGTAACGTTACGTAATGTTATTTTAATTTTTTATTAATAAAAAATAAGTTTTTTAATTATAGGCGAAAATAAATGTTGGCCACAAAAACAATCTAATATGGGGTAGATATTGTAATCTTCCTACCTAACAAAATAATAAAAAAGTAAAAATTTAATTATCCGTAAAAAAAATGTGGGTTAGAAAAAAAACAAAATATGGGGGAGATGTTGTAATATGTTCCTACCTAACAAAATATTAAAAAATAACAAGTTGAATTATCCGCAAAAAAATGTTCCTACCTAAACAACTCATGGTTTTATTGTACATGGTTTAGGAGGGCCTTGCACATGGTTTTAAAACCATGTGCAAGGCCTCTTAAACAACCCATGGTTGTAGGAGGGCTTTGCATATGGTTTTAAAACCATGTATGGGGAAATGTTGTAATGTTCGTTCCTAACAAAATAAAAAATAATAAAAAATATTATATGTCGGCCATAAATAATATTAAATATTAATAATAATAATATTATATGTGGAGCTTAAATAAAAAGATGTGTCTTTTGGTTTGAATCAAATCAATGGATACCTAAGAAGAGGTTTGCACCTTGAGAGATTTGATCCCTCTCGGTGCTTGATAGAGCCTAGGATTTGGATTTACGCGTGTATAATTATTGTGTTCGCCTGGAGCAATTGAAATAGTGATGTCTTTCCCTTTAATTATTCTTTTTATTTGAAATAACACTGAAACATAAGTTTTTAAATTGCTTGGAAATCTTCCTTGTTTTTCGCTATGAAACTCCATTTTAATTTTTTTAATAATAATTATTAATTGATTAATTAATGATATTATTATTATTAAAGTTTTTTTTAACTATATAATTTTTTTTAATACAAAATAAATATTAATATAATAATACCATTATATGTAATATTTAGTTTTATAAAAGTTTTGACTGCAGGTGGTCGAAATGGCAGGGTCCTAGCTTGTGGCCAGAGTGGATGGCAGCTACGAGTTGCGGTCAGGAGCAGGGATGGCGACAGACTGGAGGGAAGCAGCGGGGAAGGAGTGGCGGTAGAGGAGGACGCAGATGCAGTGGACGAGAGGGATTTGTGGTTATTGGCGCAGAGATGGGGGCACATGCGGTGTTGAGGAAGGATGGAGGAGGGGTGTGCTGGTGGATGCAGCGGGAGTGTTGGAGACTGGATGTGGACTGGGAGGTGGTAGATGCAGGGGAAGGAAACGAGACAAATGGGGTGGTGGACATAGGAGCTGCGGGCAGAGTGCGCAGAAGCGTTGACGCGGGAGCGGGAGGTGGTAGCAGCCGAAGTGGTAGCTGGAGGTAGGAGCAGTCTATGGAGAGTGTAGATAGGGAGAGCACGGGCAGAGAAGGGAGGTTGACGCGAGAACATGGATGGAGGTTGGCGTGGGCAGGTGAAAATGCACTGATGGAGGGAGTGCGCAGGAGGATGGTGGAGGGCGCAGGTGAGCAGTAACGTAGGTGGGGCACATCAACGAAGGAGTTGCGGATGGGTGGAAGGAAGTGCAACGCGTGAAGGAGGAGGCGGTGACTACCAGTGGGAGAAGGAGAGATGTATGGGGAGAAGCCGCGTAGAGCAGTGGAGGGAAATGAGCAGCGTCAAACGGCTAACAACTCAATTTTGGTCAAAGACCTCGTGTCAGAGAAACTTTGAAAAGATGGTTAAGGGCCTGATCATTGTGCACAGGAAAGGGCTCTGATACCACTGAAACGACAAAATCGTTTCTTAAGGAAATAACTAGCACAAATAAGCCAGATTACAATACTCCATGAATAAAATATTTGATTGATAAGATAAGAGATGATATTAAAATGAGAATGATGTTTGTATAAATACCCATACTGGGCGCCCTTTCGTAAAGAGGCATAACCTTTCATCAAGGTGCCTCTTCATTAAGTATTAGTTTATTTAATTATTAATGTTTAATTATTATTTATATTTTGTTCATTATAGTTGTTGGTCATAGTTGGGTCTATTCGCTACCTTGGCAGGAGTTTTTCACTAATAAAAACACAAGGGGTTATTGTTGGTCTGTCTTTGTTCATTGAGACTTCTCCACTACTGGTTGACCCAAATTCCTATATAGTTAAGGCTGACAAATGCATGGTTTCTTTCCCTTTGCCTTCCTTTCTAATAACATGGGGAGGTTCTATGTGTTCATCCCTTACCATGGAAAGTCTTTCAACCTTACCCTGTTCTGGGCCATAGGTATTACCTAGCCCATCAGCAGAATCTTCTAGGTGGCATTCATAGAAAGGTTCTCTTTAAATACTAAAGTCACTATGGATTAGTTCAAGCCATATTATTACATAGAGTTGAATGAAGATGTCTTAATCACCATGAGGAAGGATATTGAATTCACAATTGACGACAATATGATTGTTCCTTCTCCTGGTGGCGTCGATGATGAAGATTGGACAAATCCTTTTTCAATTATATTTGATGAAGCACCTAAGGATGTGGATCCTGTTACTCTCATTGATGATTTCCATATGCAGATGTCTCAATATGATAAAAGGGTTTGGAAATTCAGGATTCCACATCTTCGATGGTATCTCCTTCAGCTCAGCTCAGTCATATCGATCCAACATCAAGAACAATGAAGTATGTTATACAGGGAGTTCTTTTGTAGTTATTCAGTCGATGATGAGCCCAGATTATCATTCCCAACAGTGTTGCTCAAGAACTATGGCAGGAGTTGAGTATCCATTTTTATCCAGTACTGGTAAGTTCTCAGTGCCACATTTCAACAAAACCAATACAGGTAAGTTGACATGAGTGCTATTAACTTCACATTGTGTATCTTTTCGCTTGAAATGCGAAGGTGTGAGTTATTTCGCTGATAATTTCAAAATTTTAAAGATTATTAGGGTTACTAACAAGATCATTACAAAGATGAACAATATGCTTGTGTATCCAAAGAAATGTTTAAGCACGTGCATGGATAGGTTGCGGCTAGTCTGTGAGGATTTGTGAGGTCCACCTATGCAAATGGTTTCCCAAGATCAAAATCAGATGAGCAATTTCATGCAAGAAATTTTCTCAACACTAATGTATGATGGAGATATCCCATACATAAGCCTAGTAGAGGCATGGATAAATGAAGCTTGTGAAAGCAATCCTTCTTCGTGGCAATAATATCAAGGGTTCCAAGTTCCCACAGTCATCCAACTTTCCTTCCCCATCTTGATGAAGATCCTATTATGTACACAACTAGTCATCGATGTCTTTCTATTTTGGATTATCTCAAAGGACAAAGGAAGGAAATCAGGTTTGAATGACTTACTCAGTTGGTTACAATGGTGATATGATTTCACTTAACCCTACATTGTTATCACAATTAGGGTAGGTAGTTTTAGTTGCATTTTGAGTTTGGCATTTACTGTTACCCATGCATTGCATTTTTGTTCTTTCATTTTTAGTTATTTGCATTTATTTCTAAACAAGGCAGGATGAAAGTGTCTTCCTCATGGTGCTTTTAATGCCCTTAGAAATTTGATATGTGTGTAGGTCTATAGGTGCCTAGAAGATTCACAGGTTCTCAAGCACTCCCGAGAAGAGCACGTGGCTCATAGTTGGAGCCAGTGTTATGTTGTATCAATACCAGCTTACTTTCAGATATCTACCCACGAAGAGGAGTTGTTTTTTCTTCTTCAAGGCCAGGATGGGGGTGTTATCTGCATTTTCTATGGGATGGTTATGACCAGACCCCTTGATTTTGTCTTTAGGAGTACTATGGCTTAATGGCATTGCTGACTGCCTCATTTTAGGGCTCCGGTCATAACCATCCCTGAGAAAGTCTGCACTTTTCCCTTTTTGACCTTTTCATCCCCTTCATAAATGTGCTTAAGTTTGTTCCACATCTCTTTTGCTGTTGCATACTACATAACCTTGGTGAACACAGAACTTTCCAGTCCACACAACAATGTATTTCTAGCTTTTGTGTTGTGTTCGTATTGTATTCTAACCGTTGGGTCAGTTGATGCAACTTTGAAGCCATGATATCCATTTTCTATTGATTCCCGGATATCCACTCCAAGGGACTGTAAATATACTTGCATCCTCAATTTCCAGAAGGTGTAATTCGTCCCATCGAATCGTGGTGCTTTGTTTGTGGATAAGCTCTCTTACCTTTCCATATTTGCGCAAAGATTTGTCTCCCAACTGTTAAACTATTATTGAAGGCACCCGCTTTGATACCAATTGTTGGAATTCTTATTTATACTGAGAGGGGGGTGAATCAATCTAAAGGGCAATTTTAGTAATTTTTCTTCTCAAAAATAAATATTTCAATTTGTATTTCAAACAACCAATAAAAAACTGGAGTGCAAATTTTTGAATAATATATATATATGATTACAACGGGAGACACCAATCTCCAAGTGTGAGCACCAACTCACTCAGGCACCATCCTGACTTGTATGTGAGCACCAACTCGCAAATACAGACACCGACTTATACAAACTTATATCCATCGCGTAAGCATTGACTTGCGAACACAGGCATCGACTTGACTGGGATACAAATCCAATTGCGCAAACACCAACTTGCGGTCTATCAGGCACCACCCTGAATGTGAGCTTCGACTCACTTGGTTTACTGACGCCAACTGGAAGGAAGCTGCAACTCCCTCTCCTTACCTTGTCCCATCGCCCTGATATGAACTTCGATTGACTTGTGTGAACTGCCTCCTTTAGACCTGCAGTGTTCAATGTTTGTGATTCGTGACTTCTTCAATCACCTTTTGTGATTCCTCTGTTCTACGTCTTCTGACCAACTGTGATCCCTTTGATCTGTGTCTTCTGACCTTCTGTAATCCCTCAGGTCCGTGTCTCTTGCACTCTCTGCTATTTGCATCTCACACACTTTAAGCTATTTGCAACATACATTGATCTGCGTCTTCTGTTCTGTCTTATGCACATTCAACAGTCTTCAACATACACTAATCTGCTTCTTTTGTTCTTTCTAATGCACATTCAACAATCGGCAACAAGCTATTTGCAACATACATTGATCTGCGTCTTCTGTTTTGTCTTATGCACATTCAACAATCTTCAACATACATTGATCTGCTTTTTTTGTTCTTTCTACTATTTGCGTCTTATGCACATTCAACAATTTGCAACTTACAATGTTCTGTTCTTTTGTTCTTTCAACTATCTGTGTCCAATAACCTTCTCAGAATTGCGCTATTTGCTGTCTTCAACTTTTTTGACTAATGGCACTCTTCTGTGATCTGCGTTTACTGCTTTTGAGTGCACTTTTAGTATTTTGTAGCTTGTTTTGATTTGTGTTAGCTGTCAACAATCTTCCTAGTTCTATGTTGTATGCAAACTATGCAATTAGTGTCCACTGTAAATTATTTCTATTGATGTGCAATATTCACAGACTATAGCTATTTGCAATATTTCGATTTGCGTCTTTTGTAGTTGTCTGTGATCTTCTTTGTCTTGCTTCTACTGTGTCAATGATATTTGTGAAAGACTCTTCATTAGATATTCTTCCAACCTTTGTGATCTGCGATATCCACAATGTTCTATTGCCTTTGTTACTTCCATTGCAAATCTCAGTGCTAAGCACTCTCCTTATCTGTGTAGTTTCTGTAGATATTCTTTAATGCTTTCTACGCATTTGACTCCTTGCAATATATCATATTCTGGTTCAACGAGCCATTGATCCCCCAAAACATGAAGCTTGCACAATAAAAAACTTATCCTTAATTCATCCTTAAGCTTACTTTATCACAACTACCTCGTGTCTATTTATACTATTGCTTAAAGAGTCTGTTCACGTGTTGGGGCTCCTTTGAATTGCTAACACCCGTACATGCTTACTTCTTGGTTAAGCTAACCACTTCATTCTATCTCTCATCGGTGTCTATCTTCTCATGTTTTGACACGTGGAGTTTTGCATACTCCAGTCCAACACCATGGTGGTATTTGCGCATATGTGTTTGTGCTTTAGTGTGGACGCTTGTGTAAATGTGTCCCATGTCTTAGTGAGAATTGTGCACTTTGGAATTACTTCATGTATGGTCTTGTGCTCTTGCAGTAACCTTGTTTGTGGGTATTGCACACTTTCGAAATTAACATCTTTGTCTAACTGCATCTTACTCCTATGCCTTTTGCGCAGTCCTGAACCTTTCATACTTGTTTCTGCAATTTGTTCTTTGTTGTATTTGTGCGTCGAGGTGCCAATTTAGGGACTTTTATACTTTTATCTACCACTTCCAATCGAACGTACTTCTGCAATTTGGATGTACTTCTTCATATCCTTCTTTACACTGGCTTTCATCATATATTTCTTCAAACTGGCACAAAATCTTCATGTTATATTTGCGCTAACTTCATTTAGCTTGTTTATGCATGCATATCTGTTAAACTTTTTTTCCTTATGCACCCTTCTTGTTTAATGTTCATGCATCCTTCTTGTTCATTTGACATCCATCCAAAGTTCTTTCCTTCATGTGTCTCTGTTTGACATTTGACATCAATGACAATACCAAGGTTCAACAACATCATGTGTTGAGAGATGCCATGATGGAAGAGTACCATTCCATCATGAAGAACGATGTTTGGGAGATTGTTTCGAGACCTGAGGGGAAGTCAATTATGACTTCTCGGTGGATTTACAAGGTAAAGCATGCTGCGTATGGTAGTGTGGAAAAGTGCAAAGCTCGATTTGTGGCGCGAGGGTTCTGACAGATAGAGGGAGCGGATTATGACGAGACCTTTGCACCGGTTGCTCGTTACACCTTGATCAGAGCAGTGATCTCTATTGCAACAAAGATGGTTTGAAAGATTTATTAGATGGATGTGAAGAACACATTTCTCAATGCACTTTTTTAGGAGGAGGTATATGTTGAGCAACTATAAGGCTTTGAGATTCGTGAGAGAGTCTCGTGTTTGCATGCTGAAAAAAGCCTTGTATGGGGTTGACGCAAGCTCCTTGAGTTTGGTACTTCATGATAGACTCTTACTTCCTGTCGATGGGATTTCAAAAGAGTGAGGCTGATGCTAACCTTTACCAATGATCACCAACTAGAAGAAGCTTCATGCTTTTGAGAGACAATTGGTGGATCCTACCTTATATTGTCACTGGTTCTTTGATATATTTGGTCATCATCGGGCCAGATTTGTGTTTTGCGGTGAACACTCTCAGTTGCTTCATGGTGGAGCCTAGGAGAGTGCATTGGGTGGTTTCAAAACATGTGTTGAGATATCTTGCCGGGACAATGGACTATGGTTTGGACTGCAGGAGGACAAATGGTGTTAGTTTGGTTGACTTCACAGATTTAGATTGGGCAGGTAGTGTGACGAACCAAAAGAGCACATTCGGTTGTTGTTTCAGATTGTGCTTGACGACATTGTTGTGCTTCAATCGAAAGCAAAAGTCTGTTGCTTTGAGTTCTGCAAAGGCTAAGTACTGTAGAATTTGTAGCACTCCCAACCTGGTTTCCAACTCCGTTTTAAACATTGTTTAATGCCCAACCCAATTTATATTTCTGTCGCAAATTAGATTTTTTTCAAAAACAATATAGGAATGAAACACAAAAAGAATTTCTACAACATTTTATGAGCAGCAAATAAAACACATTCACACATAAATTTCAGACACAGTATTGCTGGTCCAATGTGTTATCGACTAGGATGCACCTAGTTGGACTTTCAGTGAGCCGCTAATGATGAACAAGATACTTGTTCATATTCAGAGTTCAGAAGTCCTTTCAGGCCTTCATGGTCGTTTTATTTTTTGTAACACATGTTCATAGCCCCTAGGGGAAATCGTAAAAAATGTCCTAGCATTTAATTTTTTATATAAGGCTTGGTTTCCTGGACTTGAGCATCAAGCCGACTAGCCTAGAGTGTTTTTTCCCTTGGTTATTATTGGTTGTTGAACAAACGACTAATAATTTCTGAGTTTTTCACTCACACCTCCAAAGCTGGGGTAGTCATCTTGGTGTTTCGGCCTAGGAAGGTTATTAGAGCCTTCGGGTCAGTGTTTCTCAACATGCTAGGCATTCGAATTGAGTTGTATGGACATGTACTAGGTCCCCCTAGAGTTTCGTCAATTTTCGAGAAAAATAAATTTGTTCGTTTTATAAGCCATTTTTTAATGGTTTAATTAAAAAACCTCAAAGTGTAATAAAATTCAGATAGGGAGTCTGTTTTTGACATGGGGACACTCGTTTTTACACTCGGAGCGTCCGCTTTATCCCAAGGACCACTTTCTACATCAGTCGAGTAATCGGAGCACCCCGTGAGGCATTATTTGGCTAAAAGTGCGTCAAGATAGCATTTTAATGCTAAATTTGGACATATTGACACTAAAGTCAAAAATTTAAAAGAAGTTAAAATCAATTAAAAAATTGATTTTAGTGACATGGCAAGGGTCCCACGTGACTAGTGATTTATACATCCAACTCATATGAAGTCAAAATTTGGTTTTAAAATAAGGTTTGGAAGGTGATATTATGAGGGATGACGTCAAAGCAAAGGAAGTTGTGAACATGGTGAAGGGGTTGCGCTAACCATGAGTGGCCCCCCCCCTTTATTACCCACCTTAGCTTTTAAACTTTGGTCTTTATCGTGCATGAGTCCTTTTATATGGTAACGAGTGATTAAATAATGAGGTGACGTCAAGTGGTGATCACAATGAGTTGTGGTAACGAGTGACATGAGGGATGGACCCTGCCACCTTCGTTTTTTCATTTATTAAAACTTTGGATATAATCCAAAGTAGACCCATCGCACATCATGACTTGGGTCAAGCGTGGTGTTTTATTGTGTGACGTCAACCCTTTTGGGTGGAGCTCATGCATGAGTATGTGACGTCGCAGCCAAGAGCTGGACCCCCTTTACACATGGGCCGTGAGATGTTTGGTGGTTCATCAAGTTAGATTTACCATGTCTTCCCTTTGAAGATCAAGCGAAGGATTGGTTGGTGCGATTCTCTCATGCGTGGAGGAGCCGTACACATTTGTGTGAGGCAGTGGAACATGTAATTCATGAGTTGGTTTTTTGTTGGAGGAGTGAGGTCGAGGTGGCACCTCCTCTATACCAACAATCCAATTAAACTAAAGAAGTCACCCCACTGAGTCCTTGGATCACTCAAGCTTAATTGAGCTTGATCTTCAGTATTGATGACGCCCCCCTAGGTCTCTCTTCTCCTATTTAAGTAGGTCACTTCTCCATTGTTTGGATAAAAAAAGGTGGAACCTTTGCTTGTATACATTGTAATAGTTTTCTTGAGTATTGTGAATAAAAGGCTTTGGAGGCAATTATTGTGTGGGATCTATGGATGTTTGGATGGAGTTTACTCTACATTAGTGAGGTAACCTGTATTTGTTTTCATGCTTGCATATGTTTGGGATTAACTTGCTTTCAGAAGGAAATGGTATTTTTGTAAAGATAAAAGGTAATTCTTGATAGGTTACTCTTTTATTGCAAGTCAAAGAAGACTATTTGATATATGTATGATTTCATGTTTGGATCTACATTGTTGTTGTAGTCTTTTTTAGGTTTACACAGGTATTTTTTAATCCCCATTGCTAGTGTTGGGAATATTTTGCAGGAATCTAAAGCTGGAGTATTGATGAACGAATGTGCTCTACCTTTCCTTGAGTAAATTGGAAAATAAGCTTTGTCCCTCTGATCTCACCAAGGAGGCGTTTTCTCTCCTTTATTTCTTGCTCTACTTTGGGTTCTTTAACTTTTGATCCACAACTTTCTTAAAAGTTTCTTTCAGTTTCAAACATTTCCATATTAGATCTAGCATCTAAGGTCATATTAAAGGTAGATCTAATGACTAAAAGTTTCTATTTCTATTTTGCTTCGAAGGTACATTTAAAATTCTAGATCTAGTTACTTCTCTCATTTTTCTGCAAGTTTAAGATTTTGATAATTAAAAAAGCTTGTTGAAGGAGTTTTGTGCATTTTAAAGTTTTATCAAGCATTTTAGTGCTTGAGATTTGCTTGCCATTCTTTTCAAGAGGCAAGCAAAGATCCTAAGAAGGCAAGCTTTGTAGCTTGCCTTACTTAGTTGTTTCTTTTTTTTTATAGTCAGTTGTTACTTAGAATTTTTTTTTGTAATTTTTTGTATATTGTCCAAAGACACTTCCAAAGTGTTTTTGGGCATCTTTCACTGACATTAGCTTGCTGGTTTTTAGCAGGCCCATCAAAAAAGAAAAGGAAACTCTGTTCGAAAATACCTTTTTTGGACATCCGGAGCTCCCAGGAGGCTTTTCCCTTAGCTGGGCTTCTTTTCCTTGTACTTTGTACACTGGTTTTTAGCAGGCCCATAAAAAAAGAAAAGGAAACTCTGTCCGAAAATACCTTTTTTGGACATCCGGAGCTCCCAGGAGGCTTTCCCCTTAGCTGGGCTTCTTTTCCTTGTACTTTGTAAGCCTTTGGATCCCAGATAACAAGGACCAAAGAGCATTTCTGCTGAAGTATTGTAACTGATTAATAAAAACAAGTTTGAGTAGGCTCATTAGAGCCCAGTGCCCATCCCCTTGGGGGGATTTGTGTCGGTGCCCTTTTTTCTGTTTTCTTTGTATGCTGTTAGCTTAGCTGTTTTTCTTTATCATTTCATGCTTTGTTTAAGTTTTGCAAAAGTAATCTGAATACTTACCCACTGCGATATACCGAAGTACCGTAAGGGAAAAGATTTGAGCAATGTAGTAATTAGAAAACATTTTTGTTATGCATTGTTGAGTTTAAAATAAACCCCCTCGCTTTCTCGAGTACAGGTTCACGGATAAGGGCTTGCCCGACTACTGAATCTGGAAAGAGACTCCTGGGTTTTACCTTTTTCTAAATAAAAAAAACTTGTTCTAAAACTTTTAAAATTTTACAAGGCCTTCATCCCCGTATGCTCTGCTTCCACTGCAACTTTGTTTGATCAGTTGGTAGTATTAGAAAGGGATTTAGGTGACTAGCTTAATTAGTTTCCACTCCCGAAATTAATCTCCCCAGGCGAAAATCCAACGCCTCAAATTAAGACATTGCGGTGGAAAAATCCACAAAGGAAGCAGGAACAACTGGGCAATGACCTCAAGACGCCGTTAGGCTACACCCTTGGTGTAGTGTTGAACTAGTCTCAGAGACTCCAACCAACCCACATATTCCTTGCGGGGAGCCGCATCGGTTAATGGTTTTGGACATACTCCTGGTACCTCCGGGTATATTGGGAGTTCCCATCCCCTAAGCTAATCAAGATCATTACCACATAAATAAAATCAACCAAGAATTTACCCATTCCTCAATCAATTCATTTAATAATTGAAAATTTACCAATCGAGACATTGCAATACTTTCATTGAGACTACACTAGCAACCCACATTTGCAAGCACTCTTTTCATTTTAGCACTGGTCTATTTTGTTCTTTTTGCATAAGTGAATTACACAATGTGTCGTTGAATATTGTGTATCTAATTTGAGTTAAAGTGTTGCTAAGGTTAATCTTGTTTGCAATAATTGGTTATCTTTAATTTCATCCATTCCATATTAAAACTCATAGAATTAATTATTTCTCACGTAGAGTAAAAACCCTAGACTTTACTTTTCATTAGGGTCCACCCTCCTTGGTTTCACTAGGAGTTGGCCTAGACGGAGGAGCTGAGTATCAAATGACAGCACTTGGCTCGAGCTTGCCCCCAAGGTCGCACTCAGTGGCTTGAAGATTTCTGCCACGTTACCCAAGGTGCAAATTAGGCGGCAACACAATGACTTGGGAAAAACCCCAACCTCTGGGGAGAACCTATGAGAGGAAATTTTATTTATCTTGAAAAATTACAACAATAGATAGAAAAATTAGTCCCAACTTATCTCAACAGGAAGATGAAAATCTGCCCGGATTTTCGTGCCAAACAGAAACAACAAACTCAGAAAATTTCATGCTGGACCCTCGATTTTTGTGTTGCTGTACGGACTGTACAGCAGTCGTGTTGATTAATTTGTCATTGATGCCAACAGTGTATGGTCATTGATGCCAACTATTGAGTCCTTGGTGCCCCTTGTGGAGCCCCTGAGGGTTAGTGTTTAGTTTGTGTTTGTTTGTGCAAGAGGAGCCCTTTTGACCTTGTTCAAGCCCAAGCTTGAAGCCCTTGGAGGCCTTGGAACAATGACAAAAGCCCTGGTTACCCATTGACTTGCTCAAGTTCCCCTAAGTTGTATCTTGGTCCTATTTCAGTCCATTGTTGAGTTCCTTACTTATGGTTGATATTTGGTTACTAGTCTTTGTGCTGCTTGTTATGCTTGTACTTGTTTTAGTCTCTTGATTGGTTGTTGGATGGATGATGTGGCTCATGTGTGTAAAGTCTTTGATGTGTTGATGGTGAATCCCATTGCTTGCATTGGATGGTCTTGAGGTTGTTAAGTTCTTATGGGGTCCTTGAGTCCACAATCTTAGATCTTTCCTCTTGCATGTGGAGACTTAGGTGTTGGAACCCACACTGATGGTGGTATATTGAAACCCATTCTTATGGGGTCCTGGGTGTCCTTGAAAGTTTAAGTCTTGAACCCACATAAATGTTTTGATGTCCCTTGGACGCTATATGGTCATTGCCATGTAGTAGCTTTATGATCATGCATATGTTTTGGGGTCATGGTACTCTTATAGTGATGAAGATATATAGTGGAACCACTGGATATGTTTTTAATGATATGGAGACCTTGAACCATAATGATGTATGGTCCTATTTGTGGTTATATGGCTATTGGGATGTAGATGGAGGTAGAGCCCACATACGTTCCTTGATATGTTGAAGAATACTTTGAAACTCTTGTAGTTAGTGGTATGGTCTTTGGCACCCTCATGTGTGGGGTTTTTTATGTCTTGGACATATTGAAGAATTTAAGGGTATTAGACCAAGGATTTTAAAATAAACCCATCATAGGGAGATAGTCCTCGTCAATCCATTTCCGTTGATATGTGGATCATCTTCTAACTCCTTATGGTTGAAGAGATGTGAATTTTTAAAGTTGGGCTACCCCACCTTTTTGGGTGAGCCAACTAAACAAAAGAGATTTTAATTATTTGTAATTTCGAATTGCATGTCGGCCCAAGGTAATAATTTTTATCTAGAACCTATATAAATAGAATATCAAACATTTCATTTTTCCATCATCAATTCTTTTAGGAATTTCGCACATTTTGGAGGAAAGCGCGAAATTTTGTGACAGAAAATTTTCTGGGCATCTTCACAAAAATTGGCATAACTTTCTCGTTGGAAAGCTTGTTATGAGGGCTGTGTGATGATAGGATATAGAGTTTCTTTTGGGTTTTCTACTTTTTCTCCATCTTGTTATCTTCAATAAGGTATGGTTCATGCTTCATGGTTTCTCTTGTGATGACACGTCTCTCATGGATAGAGTTCATATTTGATCTTAGTATGTGAGCGTATATATTGGTATATCTCTTTAAAGTCATTCAATATGCTATGGAGGCTATGGTGATGGTTTTCTTGGCATATATCTTGATGTGATATTGATATAGGTCTTGATGATTATCTTGGATGTTGTTGGCATAGATCTTGGTGTTTATCTTGATTGTTGTATAAATGTAGTATTGAATGAGAAGTTGACATGTAAGTATTAGATATTGTGAGTTATTTATTTGATCAACCTAAATGTTTTCTTTGAAAACTAGTTTTACAAGTGTTTCATTGTGTCTTTGACCTAAGTGGAGTTGGATCGTTAATGACAACCTTTGACCGTGTTGTAAGTGATTATTTGCTTGATATTTGTTTGATTTGTTGACTTGATTTGAGTAGTGTGAAAAATCCTTTTGTGTCTAAGAGTTTATGATATTGATTCAGGTTGACATAGTTGGTTAAGTCTTTTGTCTTATTGGTTGAGGTTATTTAGTTGAAGTATATCATGTTTAATTGTCAAGTATTCCTTGACTATGATTGAGGTTGGTTGTGGTGTCATTGAGTTGAGTGTGTTTGGAAAAAGTTTGGTTGACAGTATGTGAAGTCTCTTGGTTGCTCAAATGTGTCTTTTACTTGACGAACTAGGCCAAGTAAGAAGGGTTGGTTGACTGTCAGAGCACTTGACTAGGTTAACACAAATATATGATTGATTTGGCACAGGTACACAAGCATCTTGGTACAGTTGAGAAAGATTGGCACGAGTTGCCTTATGTGCAGTTGGTTTGACTCAGATTGGATGAGTTGTATGAGCAGTTGGTTTGACCCAAGTGGACTGAGTTTGGTGTGCAGACTCAGATTGACTGAGTTGGTTGATCTGAGAAACAAATTGATTGGTACAGGTTGATTGTACAGGTTGATGAGTATTGTGATACAGTGGACAGTGATTGGTTGATGAGTAGTGATTAGATAATGAGCAGTGGTTAGTAGTGGCAGTGGTTGTGCAGTGTGGTACAGGTTGTGCAGTTTGGTACAGATTGTGCAGTGTAGCACAAGTGTTGATTAACAGGTCCGCAGGATTAGTGCGGTTGTGGTTCAGCAGTTTCTATCTTCATATCAGGGTGGCAGGACAGGGCGAGGAAAGGAGGTCGTAGCCTCCTTTCGGTTGAATACGAAAAACTAGGGAGTGGCAACTTCCTTCAGGTTGTAGCCTGTAAATGAGGGGGTCGTAGCCTCCTTCCAGTTGAAGCTGAAAAATTGAAGTCTTTGTAATAAGGGGGTTGTTGCCTCCTTCCAGTTATTTCTAGAAAACTATTTTAAAAAGGCTTCCGTGGTTTTCCCCCTAGAACTTGGGTTTCCACGTAAAAATCTTGTGTACTGTGTTGCTATGATTTCTATGTGATGATGATGATATGATGATAACAATGCTGATGATGATATAATGATAATGTGATAATGCATAATATTGAATAAGTTGTTGATTATAAAAGTTGAAAAAGTAATAAAGATTGCCTGCACACATAGATTCAACCCCCCTCTCTGTGTTCCTGGTGTGTCCAACAAGCCGTACAGACGGCTGTACAACATGTCTGTACGGACATGTCTAAAAAATTGTGCATATAAAAAATTGCCTCCAGATTTGTGCCCAGATTTTTGCATCGAAATCTGTGCCCGATTTTTTGCTTCGAAAATCGTGCCCTGTACGGAATCTGTACAATACGGCTTGTACAGAGCAACAATAAATGCTCCTGCTGTTGCCTTGATTTTTGTGCCATGCTACTGTACTTGCCTTCCTTGATTTGCGTGTCCAAAGGAAAAAATTCTACTGCTGCTGTTTCTCCCTCTTTCTCAGAAATGGCTCTCTCTCTCTCAAAAATAAAAATGTGTCTCTTCACTTGGAAAACTTTTCTTTTAGGCAAAAAGTTAGGGTGAATGAAAAGCCATCTAATCCAAGGGCTCAGATTAGACTAGATGAGTGGTTGTGATTAAAATCTCTTTCCCCACAAAATAAAAATTTAATTCACTCACTTTTTAAATTTTTACTTAAAGTGCACTGTATTCTCTAAAGTGCATTTAATGCTCATCTCAAGTCATTAATATAAAGTCCAAGTGACTCAACCCCTTTTCCTAGTGACTTAGGCAAATGTCACTTAGGGGAACAACTCCAAGGTATAAAAATCAACACTCCCTCTTACTGAGGAAGTTGTTCTTCACCACACCCAACTTGTCTCTGAAATGAATAAACTTGCCTCTTTCAAGAGACTTCGTCAGGATATCTGCAACCTGCTCATCAGTGGAAATGTATTGCAATGCCACAACTTCTCTCTGAACATAATCACGGATGAAATGGTATCTGATCTCAATATGCTTTGACCTGTCGTGAAATACTGGATTTTGAGAGAGCTGGATGCAACTCCGATTGTCACAGTAAATCACCGCAGGCTTCAGCTCCTGATCAAATTAATCCACCAACAACTTGCAAAGCCACAACGCCTCGCAAGTGGCCTGACTAGCTGCCATGTACTCAGCCTCTGTAGAACTCAAAGCAACAGAGTTTTGCTTCTGATTGAACCACGACACTGCTGCCGAGCCCGGAAGTGCTCTTCCGGTCTGCCACATTGCCTGCCCAATCTGAATTTGTGAAGCCAATCAATCTAATCCCATTCGATCTCCTATAATCTAGACCATAATCCACTATCCCTGCAAGGTATCTCAACACATGTTTTGCGGGAACCCAACGCACTCTCCTAGGCTCCACCATGAACTGACTGATTGTGTTCACCACAAAACACAAATCTAGCCTAGAGTTGACCATATACATCAAAGAACCTATGAGCTGACGATATAGTGTAGGATCCACCAACTCTCCCTCAGAAGCATGAAGCTTCTTCTAGTTGGTGATCATAGGTGTAGACATCGACCTGCAATCCTCCATCCGAAATCTCCTTAGAATATCATCTGCATACTTTCCCTGTCCCAGGAAAATATGAGCAGGCTCCTGCCAAACTTCCAATCCCCAAAAATAGTGCATCAACCCAATTTTCGTCATCTCGCACTCCGAAACAAGATCTCTCTTGTAAACTGCAATAGGTCTCTCTCTCCCCCTGTGATAAACAAGTCATCCACATACAACAGAAGAATGAGCGGATCATCTCCAACCATGATGAAATAGAGATTCAGATCTGCCTCACTCTTTTGAAAACCCATCCGAAGGAAGATAAATGCGGAAGGCCTTCAAAGTCTCATCATACCCCACAAAGATGCCTCTCTCTGCTGTGGGCTCAAATTTTGTCCTCTTCCCAGAAGGGACATGTGAATAAGTCAGGCAACCAAATATCCGAAAATGACTCACCTCAGGCTTCTTTCCTGTGAAACTCTCCTCAGGTGTCTTGCTCCCCACGACACGATGAGGACTCCAGTTTTGAAGGTATACTACATGGCTCCTCCCAAAGGAAGAAAGGAAGTGACTGATCATGTAACATGGCTCTCGCAGCTCCAACTATAGATATGTTCTTCCTTTCTGCCGCTCCATTATGCTCAGGAGTGTATGGTATCGTCAACTGTCTTCGAATGCCTGTGCTCGAATCTTCCTTCATGTCTGGTTCTCCACAAGAGCTTTGAACTCTTGGAATTTCTGCAAGATCTCCTCAGATTTCTTTCTCTTCAGGAAGTAGATCCAGGTCTTCCTGGAATGGTCATCGATGAATGTCACATAATACTCGAACCCTCTTAGAGAAACAACTGACATAGGACCACAAAAGCTGGAATGTATCAAATCAAGAACTCTTGCTGACCTGCTATCACTGCTCGTAAAAGCAGTCTTGGTGTACTTTCCCAAAGCACACCCCCTGAATACATCACTGTGCTCTGTGCTGAACTTTGGCAAACTTGTAACCATATATCTCAACATCCTCAAAGCTGGATGATGCAGATGAGCCATCCTCCTGTGCCACAACTCACAAAGCTCGTTGCTGTTGCTACAAAATGCTGGGGCTAAAACAAGAGCTTGTACAGTTTCCCACATCTGACTCCAATAGTGTATGATGTAGATGGTCCTGCAGTCTTGGGAAAAACACACACATGTCCATCCAGGAAGGACACCCCAAGACCCCTATCCTCGATCATGGAAACTGAGATCAAGTTCTTCTTCAACCTAGGTACAATCAGTACATCTCTCAAAATCATGGGACTCATGGACTCTCTCTGAAAAGTAATTGTCCCATGCCCAACTGCTCTGACAGCAGTGTCATCCCCCAACACTACCTTCACATCAATCTTTGGCTGTGAAAGCTCGAAGAACATCTCTCGAGCACCTGTCATGTGGCTCAAAGCTCCACTATCAATATACCACGTGCTGGTGATGGATACACTCAAGGACAAGGGATACTCCCTCTCAATATCAATATCTACACTGGTGAGGATGGATGCTCTCTCTATCAACATGCCTAGTATAGAGAGAAAACTCTCTCTCGAATCTAGCTGTAAACTCCTCCACCTCTGTCGAAGCTGCCGTCTGTTGTTACTTCTTCTTCTTCTATGGACACTGCCCAACATAGTGCCCAAACTTCTAACAAGCGAAGCACTTCACAGTGCTCAAGTCCTTTTGACCATCCTGCTGCTTAACCCCACCCTTCTTGAGGCCCTTATTGAACTTCTTCTTCCCCTTTGCAGTCAACGCCACATTCTCTTCATCCTCCCTGCTAGTAGAAGAGCTGCCTTGCACAAGACCTCTTCGGGTCTCCTCTTGAACAAAGTCATCCCTAGTCCTGTCCCATGTAGGTAAATTCTCCCTGGCCACTATAGCCTCCACAAAAACAGCCCAAGGCTTTGAAACCCCATTCAAAGTTGTCCGCACTTGCTCCGAACAAGGAACAACCTCCCCCACTGCTGCAAGCTCATCTCTTCCCTGAGAGATCCTAGTAAGGTAGGAAATCACACCCTCAGCTTTGGCCATCTTGATGCTTTTCAACTTCTCTCTCAAAAACTCCTATTCTCGTTTGAGCTTTGAAACAAGCTGGTCAAAGCATCCCACATGCACGGGTCTTACTCGAAATGTGTGGGATCACATTGTCTTTAACTGCATCTAGGATTATTCTTCTGGCCTTTGTCCTTCTTGTTGAAGGCGGTCAGTGCTGCTGCATCTGTAGCTGCGGGAACAACAATGGGACTTGTTGTAGTGTTGTGAACCACCTCATCCGATAACTTATTTTCCTCCAAGATGAGCTCTAGCCTAGCTTTCCATGGAACAAAATTCCCAGCCCCATCAAGCCTATCCTCCAACCTAAGTCTTGTTGCCATTTTCTCTGCAAACTTCAAGTTTCAACAAGGTGCTTCCCATTGACAAAAGAAATCACTGAAGTCTGAATTTTTTCACTGTGTAAAAATCTGCCCTCTTTTTAACAAAGCTCTGATACCATGTAGAATTTTCAGCACTCTCCCAACCCGGTTTCCAACTCCGTTTTAAACATTGTTTAATGCACAACCCAATTTTTATGTTTGTTGCAAATTAGATTTTTCCCATAAACAATATAGGACTGAAACACAAGAAGAATTTCTACAACATTTTATGAGCATCAAATAAAACCATAGTTACCGGATTTGGCCCTAGGCCTAACCGCACCCGAATTGGATTCTCGGATTCTTCATCGGATTCTTCCACCTTGTTTTAACTATTATAAAGTTGTTTACATAGGATAATTAAAGTTAATTAGGGTTAGGGTTCCGAATCCCCAATTCCTAATTTTGGGATGAGTACCGCACCCGTATCAGATTATTCGTGTAACTTTGAATAAAACACATTCACACATAAATTTCAGACACAGTATTTTTGGTCCAATGACCCAGGAAAAACCCGAATCTCCGGGGAAAACCTGGTAGAGAAAATTTTATTTATCTAGAAAAATTACAGCAATAGACAGAAAAATCAGTCCCAACTTATCTCAATCGAAGATGAAACTATGCCTTGATTTTTGTGCCAAACAGAAACATCAAACTTAGAATTTTTTTTCCTGCACCCTCCTCGATTTTTGTGCTACTGTACGGATTGTACGGCAGCTGTACAGAGGTCTGTACTGCCTGTTTGTATAGACCTATGTTGAAAACCATGCCTCAGGATTCGTGCCCAAATTTCTGCCTCGAAATATGTGCCCAATTTGATGCCTCGAAATATGTGCCTGATTTTTTGCCTTGAAAACCATGCCCTGTATGGAATCTGTACAGTACGACCTATATGGAACAACAATAAATGCTCCTGTTGTTCCCTCGATTTTCTTATCTGCTACTATACTTTCCTTCCTCGATTGGCGTGCTTAAAGGAAAAAATGCTCTTGCTGCTATTTCTCCCTCTTTCTTAGAAATGGCTCTCTCTCTCTCAAAAATGCAAAAGTGTCTCCTTACTTGGAAAACATTCCATTTAGGTAAAAAGTTAGGGTGAGTGAAAAGCCATCTAATCCAAGGGCTCAGATTAGACAAGATGAGTGGTTGTGATTAAAGTCACTTTTCTCCACAAAATAAAAATTTAATTCACTCACTTTTTAAATTTTTACTTAAAAGTGCACTTTATTCTCTAAAGTGCATTTAATGCTCATCTCAAGTCATTAATATAAAGTCCAAGTGACTCAACCCCTTTTCCAGTGACCTAGGCAAATGTCACTTAGGGGAACAACTCCAAGGTATAAAAATCAACAAATACATGGCAACCAGTTAGGTTAGTTGTGAAGCACTGTGGCTTCGCACGCTCTTGGTGAATTTATTTGATCAGGAGATGAAGCCTACGATTACCTACTTTGACAACTAGAGTTGCGTCCAGCTCTCTAAGAATCCAGTGTTCCATGGTAGGTCAAAGCACATAGAAATCAGATACCACTTCATCCATGACTATTTTCAGAGAGGAGTTGTGGAGTTATGGTACATTTCTACTGATGACCAGGTGGCAGACATTTTGATGAAATATTTGTGGAGGGGCAAGTTTGTCTTCTTCAGAGACTAGTTGGGAGTGGTGCGGAACACCTTCGGTTAGAGGGAGTGTTGATTTTTGCACCTAGGAAAGTGTTCCCCTAGTGATTTTTGCCCAAGTCACTAAGGGAGAAAAGTGACATGACCCTTGTATTAATTGTTTGAGATGAGCAGTTAATTCACTTTAGAGATTAAAGTGACTTGTTTATAAATTTAAGTTGTAAGTGAAAGAAAATAATTATTTATGGAGAGAAAAAGAGAATTAATCTCTTCCATTCATTTTTTTCATCTCAAGATTAAATTAGGGCCCTTGATCTTGACACCTCTCACCTACCCTCATGAGCAAACCAAAAGACAAGGGAAAATATTAAAAGTCACCTTCATTCCTCCTTTCGCATTCACCAAGAGAGTTGGAGAAGAGCAATCGAGAGAGGAAGAAGAGGAGAGAGCAGCACCTTGGAGAGAATCTGTACAACAGGAATAGAAGGGGCACGAATCCCAAGATTGCAGGCACAGAATTAGAGGAAAACAATCAACATTTAAAGTGATCATACTATAATCAATGAAACAGGCTGTACAGTTTGGAGAGGAGTCTGAACAGAGGTACAACAACACGATTTTTCAAGCAGAGGGAACAAAAATCAAGGAACATTAATTGCAGAACAGCAGCATGAAATTCAAGGTACCTGTTCTGTACAGTTTTGTATAGTCCGTACAATTACGTATAGTCTGTATAGTTCGAGGAGTGATTCCGTACAGCTCTGCATAGAAATTCTGGGTGTGAATTTCAAGGCAGTTTGTGGCACTGTTTTGAAAGATATGCTGTGCACATTTTTCAAGATATGATGGTCATTTAAATTGTTGAAAGGACTCTGCTGTAAAATTCCTGAATAAATAAATTTTCTCCCTCTCTCACAGGTTTTCCCTTCGCGGTTTTTCCTGGGCCAAATTTGCTAAAATTCTTTGTCTGAATATTTTGTGTGTGGCCAAGTAAAATTTTGCTCATTTCAAAATTGTAAAAGTTTCCTTCATGTTTTCAGTTCTGTACTGTTTATGAGTAATTCCATTTGCAGCATAATGTTGAATGGGTGGGCATTAAACATGTGCAAATAAACTTGAAAACTGGGTTGGGGAAACATTCAAAAATTTACATTCTTACCAGAAATTTTCAAAGCATGACAATGGTTGGAAATTCCAGAATTATATCTAAAATAACATGGAGGATTTTACCTCAAATTAGATCAGAAGCCAAAATCCACTAACACAAACACCATAAACACAAGATAAATCTTTGCAAAATCAGAATTGTTTCTATTACTCAAAACTGCCTCTGTACAATGGGGGCGCCCTCTCTCTTTTATAACTCAAGAGGAGAGCAAAATTCCTAAACTAAAGAGATGAATGGCTGAGATCTTCATTTGAGTATCTTTTACAATTCAAAGGTTCAGATTACATCTTCGTTTAGCTGAGTTTACAAGTGCTCAAGTTGCCTTCCTCATGTGGGTTGCACTTAGTTGAGATGGAGCAAGTGTGGGCCATAAAATGCTGATGTAGATCACCGAAATGCTGAGTGAGAGGACGATAATGATTCCAAGCGAGTGTGGAATGCTAATGTAGAGAGATGGAGTATACATTAAGGGCTGGAAGTGAGCCAATTTGCCCCCCACAAGATGAACTGTGCCCCCCTCAAATTGCCTTTGCTGATTGGGGCCCCCAATCATGTGAAAAATGATCTTTAATTGTTGATTAATCATCCTTGTCAAGTTGTCACCATTAAGAAGGACCCACTTCACAAAATCAACAGATTGGATTTTCCCATTATGGTTTAATTTTTGCTTAGCCATACTTAGGCCTTTTTAAAATCAAAGTTTAGGAAATCTGATTAATAATTTTCTATTAATCCAATTTTGATGAAGCCATTAGGAAAATGCTGGAGAAATGCCATTGATGATGTCCATGATGTCTTTGAAGATCATACCAATCAATTCCATGCCAAAATTGACTCTAAATGTGCCATTTACAATCTGATCCAAATTATTAAAATTGGGCTTGGGCTTTTTTAATTTGAAATTTAGGAAAATACATTAATTTTTGCCTACTAGTTCATATATGCATGAAACTACATCTAGAAGTATCAAATTTACTTCCAAAGTCTTCAATTAGTTGAATGATAATGAATAGATTGTAGTGCTTTGTTGGTTGGTCGTGTTGACCAAGTCAAACTGTTGAAAAAGTCAACTTTGCTCAAAGTTGGCCAAACTTGTCCAATGAATGTATGGACCTATATGTGCCTTTGAAGGAGGATTTATCATCTTATATGCCTTGTAATGATGAAGTATTTCATTTACAAATTGATATACAATGATTGTTCACATGACTCTTTACATAGCTTCAAACATAGATAATCTATGTTGCACTGGTCTCGGGGACGAGGGGACGAGTTTCTGGGACGGCTAGAGCGCACCCCCAATTTTTCAGAGGACCATAGGTTGGGGACGGCAATTATATAATAATAAATTTAAAAATAATATATATATATATATATATATATATATATAATTAAAAATGAAAATTATTTACATTGAGATAAATCATAAAATAAAAAATCTTTGCAGCAGAATATTAAAATAGCTTCCATGAATTTTGATCATAAAACAATGAAACATTGAAACATCAAAGCATACATGTTTGCAGCCTTTGATTGAGATAAATGAGTCATAAAAATGAAAAATCAGAACATGATTGCAGCAGGAAATTAAAATATCTGCCATGTAAACTTTATAAGAAAACTGAAAAATTCAAAAACATAAAAATTTCAAGTTCAATTTAAAAGTTAAGAGTTATGAATCATTCATGAAACATAAAAGACTAAAGTCTACACATGTAATCACATAAATATTTCAGTCTTTAAAGTTTAAAACTTGAAATTCATATGCAAAAGGAAAGTCTATCTAAGCATAAATGAAGGGTAGGGTTTTAAATTTTTAAATTTAATTAAAATTAATTTTTTTTAAAACTTTTTTGAATGTACAGGAAATGGGACGCGTGGGAGTCCCCAATTGGTCGAGGGACTTTTTCGCCGTACCCTAAACGTACCCAAAAAAATAAGGGACTTCGGGGACGTCCCCGAAAAGTCCCTTATTTTTTTGGGTACGTTTAGGGTACGGCGAAAAAGTCCACACGTCCCCGAAAAGTCCCTTATTTTTTTGGGTACGTTTAGGGTACGGCGAAAAAGTCCACAAGTCCCCAATGGAGTCCCCAACCATTTGGGGACGTTTCCGAGGAGTTCCAAAGTCCCTGGAATGCCGAAACGCAGGGAACGGGTAAAATTTTAGGGGGGACGGGTCCCCATGCAACATAGTAGATAATGCTACATAAGTTTCATAAAGAGTGTGAGGTTCTTGTTTTATGAACATATCAAAACCAAACCAACATCAAAACTTTTAGAAAGATTAATTCTCCTTTGGATGAAGTGAATGGATAGTCCAGATGGATGGTCAAATGAGGATTAGGTAAGGTTCATTGATTAACTCAAGATAAGGGGAAGGGGATACCTCTGTGATCTTCACCACTAGTGCATACAATAGGGAATGTGCCTTAACAAATGGGTGATGTGTAATGCAATTGTCCTTTTGACCCTAGCAAGCCTCTCTTCATTCTTTCCTTTTTTCCTTTTGTATTTTTGTTGTTGTTGTTGTTGTTGTTGTTGAGATACTAGTGATGACACGACCATAGCTCCACTGCCAGCGACTATCTGTAGGTCCGATGGAGTTGCCACAGTAGTGCTTGGTGAGAGCAAATAGGGTTAACCTCTTAATTCAAGGAGTACCTTCCATTCCAACTGGTAACCATTTTCATGATACATAGCATAAGGAGACTTGTTTTGGATCTAAGGAGAGCATTGTCCAATGGTAGCTCTTCATGTTTAGTAGTAGTTAGCCCTAGGGTTTTACAAGTGATGCTCCTGAACCATTGCAGGATTCATTACAACACAAGGAAGCTTGAGACACCATGGAAGACACAGAGGAATTCATGGTGAAGGGGACAAAGAGGGGGAAGTCAAGGGTCAATCTATCATTCTGGAGCCAATGGGATTTTGAGCCAAGGTGGAGTGGTATGGAGATGTGGGTGAGGTCAATTGTGGAGCCAAAGGAGAGTTATAACTTATAATCCATGCAAAGGCCATGAGCTGTCGGTAGTGTGTACATAAAACATCAATAACTACTCAGCATTAGCATATGAAACATTTCTACTAGCCATACTTAACATAATCAATTGTTGTGAAGTAACCTGCAACATCTTGCATTACATCATCAAAACAACGCATAGTCCATAAAATCAATCCTCAGGCATGACATGGCATCATATGGGTACATAACATGGCATAATCACAAGGCAAAATATGGCATCAATTGCTGGCATCTCATCACTGATCACATCTAAATGCTCTGAACTCTGGATCTCAGCCTAATCTCAGAAGCAAAAATATGGGCAAAAATCCCCATACATAAAATGGTATAACAGGTCCATTCGACATAAGAACATATTTCCAACCCACATTAGACATACATGAATTGCAACGGGTACTATATGGCTTTGTTGGTATGAATATAGGTCTTCTATTTCTTGTTAAATAGCATTTGTTGAAGCAAATCTCGTTTTTAGGAAGTGAACGTTGGTGATCCTTTTATTCTTAGTAAACTGAGAGTTGCAGGTGTATTGTAGGGGCAGTGTACAAGATAGATCATATCTTTTAATACATAAGAAATGTTGAAAATATCTCTTGTTATGGAAGAACTATATATAACTTAGAAATGATGTTAAATGAGTTAGTGAAACCTAACATGTTTATAGAAGAACTGTTCAACTTTTGAAAAATATTAAAGGATTTACTGATACTTCAACATTTAAAGCAAAGAGCATGGTGAGTGCCATAACGATTATGCAAAGTGTACTCAAGAATTCTGTAGCGAAAGCCTTTATTTTGGATATCTTATTATTTGGATTTACCTGGTTCCCAAGTATTCAGTTTCCACATGCCCCTACTTTGGCAAGAAATGTAAAAGACATATGATGTATGATCAGGATGAATGATTTGTTTTCTCCTCTGCATTAATGAACTATATATGCATCCGAATTTTGTCTCAATTAATTTTGAAATAAACAAAACAATGTAGCATCCAATCATGGACTTTGCCTGTCTTTGGCATTTCCTAATTCAAGTTCTGAGTTCTAAACTTCCTTGCTTATGGATTCTGATAATCAGGCTTCACAGCTGGTGTTTATGTCTTGTTGCTTGCGACCATTTATACACCCATATGCTCCAATTATAAAGTGTTGCAAATGCTTGTTCTGCAGTGGAATTAGTTTTCTACATCTCTCAGTACTAACAACATGCTTCAACCTTGGCGTACATTGAGGCTTTTTATTTCTGTTATTCTATGAAGTAAATCTGCCTTTCACAATTGTTCTTGTTTAGATACATTGCCAGTTTAAGCATCTCAATTAATAAACTATAGGAAATTCTATTTTGACACAAAGTTGGTAATTGGCGTTTATGTGATATTATCATGTGCGGATGTTTATAATCTTCTGCAGTGCAAAATTTAGACCTATGCAGAATTTACCTCGTTTCTAAATTTTCTTCATGAACTTTGAAATCTGGTGAAACCTATACATTGGTTATGTATTCAGCTCTACTATTAGGGTCTTCAAATAGTTAGGATAACATTCATCCACAGCTATGGATAGGTAGGTCAATTTAAAGATGCTCTG
Source organism: Pseudotsuga menziesii (assembly GCA_001517045.1). Taxonomy (NCBI): domain Eukaryota; kingdom Viridiplantae; phylum Streptophyta; class Pinopsida; order Pinales; family Pinaceae; genus Pseudotsuga; species Pseudotsuga menziesii. The sequence goes on from LPNX010552406.1 coordinate 271,638, forward strand.
AATATATTGTCAGAGCAATTTGTTCGTTGCAGAATCTTCCTTGATGTTATTGCAGGTGTGGCTACACAGATTATCTAGTAATTTGTCAGAGTAGTACTTTAGGCTAGTTGATTTTATTTTATCAAGGATATTAATTGACAAAATGTCTATATCTTATTTAGGTTTTGGAGGTAATTGGGTTTCTGTATCAGTATGTGAAGTTTCTGCGCAACATGGCTCCACAAGAATGGGTATTTAAGGAGCTTCAAGATATTGGAAATTTAGAATTCAGATTTGCAGAAGAGCAGCCCCAGGATGACTATGCGGCAGAGCTTGCAGGTTCTCTGTCTATCTGTGTTGGTTGTTTTATGACATGTTTTTGTGTTCCATTACCATTCTTCTTAACTTCTTCAATAATCATCCTACTTTTTCATCACAAGGATGGTATTTTCAAAAATATACTCTCCAGATTTTCTCTATGTGAATCTAATTATGATCTGTCAGGACATCAGAAAAAGAGTTTTTGACATTCTTCTTTACTTGGCATGGTTGGGATTTGTAAAAACAGTCTTCTACAGCTTCTCTCTAGGTGGCCCTAAACAACTATGCCGAGGAGTGATATTTTGTTTGCCAGATTTACTAATCATTTAGTCAGTTTCCCTTGAATAGTTATCATGTTTTTTCAAGAGAAGCCTTTTTGCTTACATTTTGTATCCCACTGTTGTACTTTAGCAGTCCCTTTGACCTATTTTTGGTCAGTAGTTGGACATTAATAAAATTATCTTATCTTATCTCCCAGAAGTTACTTGAACTCTGCATTTTGCTCTCGGATCTTGCCTTTTTGTATATCTTGAAAAAGTTAGCAAGGAACTTAATAAATGTTGCATGGGTCCTAATGTAAATAAATATTATATAGGAAAAATGAAATCGTTAGAAGGTGAACCTTAATGTTCTCTGGTGGTTGTTCAAAGTCTTTGTAATAGTTGTGCAGAGTTTCTTAAAGAATTTGCTGTACTTACATATTTTATGGATGGTGTTTTGCTTGCTACTTTACTTTGTGGTTGATAAAAATAAATTAGCAGATTAGGTTAGGTCAAACTTTTCAGTTAGAGGCAAGAATTATCAATCTAATCAACAAATTGAAGTGGGAAACCCTATGGTGATACACTCTAAGGATACTAACTGTCTAAGAATGTGGCTAAATGTCTAAATACCCATCTGATGCAGATTCCATCCCATAGCTGAGGCACTAGCAATAATAGTCCTGATGGAAGTGTATCGAGCCATGGGAGCAAATGTCTTGTCATAATCAATTCCCTCTCTCGGAGAGAATCCTCTAGCCACGAATCTAGCCTTGTGTTTTTCAACACCGCCATTTGCTCCATGCTTGATTTTGTATATCCACTTGGAAATCACTATTGACTTCCCCTCAGGTCTCGGCACAACCTCCCACACATCATTCTTCATGATGGATTGGTATTCTTCCATACTTGTTGGCTAGAAGCCTCCACATAGCTTGTGGGCTTTGAATCAATAATGTGGCTCATCAATGCCACATAGCCCGAGAATCTCTAAGGTCTCTTGCTTTACGAAAGGTACCATGGCGAACTTCATGTCTCTCTGCCTCCTGCAATGTCTGTTGTGCCTATCCAGGCCTCTTCTGGCCCACTGCAACGTTTTTGGGAACATCAACTGCATCTATTGGATCAATGGGATCGACCGGCTCAACCTTCTCAGCCGACTCCCTCTGAAGTACTGGAGGGGGAGATGATACCATCTTTTTTGGAGCTTCAAGCTCCTCCTCATCAATCTCCATGTCTGATCCTCTCACCTTTTTGAAGGCCATCTCCTTTTCAAAAGAGACATCTTTGTTGACTTTGATCTGCCTTGATCCTGGGATATAAACTCTATAAGCCTTTCAAGATTCACTGTATCCAACAAATGTTCCCTTCTTTCTTGAAGGTTCTTACTTTGTCCTCTTTTCTTTGGGCACATGAATGTAGACTGAGCTGCCAAAGATACATATGTGTCCTACCTCGGGCTCCACACTTGTGAAGGCTTCTTCTGGAGTCACGTCCTTTAGGTTCTTATGCAGACATCAGGTCTGCACATTACTGTTGTACTGGAAGCTTCTGCCCATAAGAACATAGGCATACCCTAATCATGTATCATGGCTTTCGCTACCTCAATGATTGTCCCGTTCTTCCTTTTTGCAGCCCCATTCCACCTAGGGTTGTACGGAATTGTATACTCCCTCTTAATTCTTGCTTCCTTGCAGAAATTACTGAAGTCTGTAGAGGTGTATTCTCCTCCATTATCTGATCTCAAGACTTTGATCCTCTTTCTTGATAGGTTCTTGACTTGTGCCTTGAAGTCCTTGAATCTAGATAACACCTCTTTAGATTCTTTGGACCTCTGGAAGTAGATCCAAGTCTTTTGAGAGTAATCATTAATAAAGGTCACGTAGTGGTGATATCCACCCAATGAGGCAACTGTCATGGGTCCACACAAGTCGGAATGTACTAGATCCAAATCCCTTTGGACTTGCTCTCGTTGCTTGAAAAAGATCTCTTGGCATTCTTGCCAAGTGCACATGCTCTACAAACGACATCACGATCTATGTTGAGTACTGGGAGTCTCGTCACCATCGTTCTCAAGGATGGAAGAGCTTTATAGTGTAAATGGGCGACTTTCTGGTGCCATAGCTCTCCCAAACTGATAGAATCATGCGTTAGTGCATGAACTGGTTTTGTGCTCAACCTGTATAGGCTCTCCTTCCGGACACCAATCATACGTGTTGCATCCATATTAGATGTCTTGTGCCATGCAAGCACCTTCCCGTAAGATAATATGACTTTATAACCTTTGTCTTCCAAAGCTGATATGGAGACAATATCTCTTTTCATCCTAGGTACATATAGTACATCATTCAAATGTAGGGTATCATCAGATTCTAACTGTAGGGAGGTAGATCCTGATCGCTTCACAGTATATCTCGCATTGTCTTCAAGTTCCACTCGAAGATGGGACTATCTTAATCAACTATGGAAGATTCTCCTTGTAGCTTGTCATATGTCTGGACACACCACTACCTATCAACCAAGTGTGACTATTGGCGGGAATCGTACCTGAGAGAGCTGAGATGAAAAGTTCTGTAGCTTCTTCAACATTCTTCATGGGAAGCTTAGACATGGAAAGTCCACCCTTCATGTTGATCTTTTGACTGCAACTTGAAGAACTGCTTCAGAAACCTTAGCAAGAGCTAGGTCAGAAATGAAGTATGGGGGCTTGCAAAAATGAAGCCACAGATGAATGCACCCTACTCAGGCAAGCTGGAGGAAGGTAATATTAAGCCAATTCTGTAGATTGAAGGGTTAGATCCAAGAAGCCCTAGTTTTTGGCCCAATAATATTAGGTATAAAAATGAAGTTCCGTCGAACTGTGTTTGGCCTTCACAAATAGCTGCACCCTAGGAGGGAGAGTTGCTCTATGCCCTTTTCAAGATGATTTGAGGTTGAATTCACTTCAAATTGTGGAGCCCTAGTTTTCGACAATGACTTCTTTTAGCACTGCTTTGATACCATGCTAGAATTTGATAGCTGTAAACCATGATCACTAAAAGAGTGTCAAAGCACTGTGCACAAAACAATGTGTGGAGCTTGTTCAACTCCAATGATCAATGATCATCTCCCAACCATAGACAAAATAATGTCTCCCTCGAGCTTGTAACTTCCAATAGAGATAAATCGTTTAGAGATAGAAGTACATCTAGATGATAGTAGCATAAACCCAAGAAACACAAAGAGAAACCTCTCCAAGAATAGAGAACCCCCAAAACACCCTTCTCCTAGCTGTAGCGAACTTCTCTCTTCACTTGAGCAAACTTGCTTGAGTGCTTGATGTGAAAATGAAGTGATGTGCTTTCTATTTATAGTGTAAGTCGTTGGCAATTTAATTTTAGTTGGGGCTGACTTGTCCTCTTCACTGGGGCCGACTTGACTTGTTTGATCTCTTTTTTGGGCCAACTTGTGAGGATGAGCCTCACGCAACTACTACAACAACAAAATAGGGTTTAGGAAACTTCTAGAAACTTGTACAAGTAATTTTTTTTCTTTTTATAAAAACGTGATTGCAACTCATTTTCTCACACAACGTTTTGAGCAAGATTTAGTTGCTCGAGGAAGGCGGTTTGGAGAGTCTGCTACAACATGACTTGAGGATCATTTGAGGAACGATTTGAAAAGTTTGCTAAAGTCATTTGAGGAACAATATGTTCGTACTTTGCAGGTAAGGGGAGGGACCATTTATTTTTTACTAAAACAACAAAGATCTTTTCTGGGCAACTACAACCATTTGGTTTTCCTGTTTTGTGGTGTTTTGGGGCAGCTGTAGTCACAACTTGGTGTTTTGTGGTGAGCAACAAGTAATCTTGAAGCTTTTAGATAGGGCTTTGGTGATTTTTCATTTGGTTTATGCTTCCTTTAAATTTTTTTTTTAATGCTGACTTGTTTTCTCATTTTTTGCAGTAGTAATGGTTGCTAATGCAACTTCTTTTCCTCCACCCCTTAAGCCCAACAAGAGGGTTGACTATTACCCTTATGGAGGCATGTTATAAAGATTTCAAGAATTCTAGTTGGTGGTTCATGGGAATGGCTTTGCTTTCTGTGCAATGGCTTGCATAAGGGCTCTTACCCAAGAGTGAGGGCACATTTTTTGCATGAAACAGGTAAAGGGATTGCTAGTTTGCATGAAAACAAATGACCCAGTGGAAAGGAGGAAGTTTGACAATGAATAGCAAGAGGATAATAGGGTTAAAAGAAGACATGATCAACTTAATAATGCCACTCATGCTCTAGCCATGGAGCCAGGGATTGTGTAGGAAGCAAGGAAGAGGGAGGCAACTCAAGAAAACAATAAAAGTTCTTTTCCTTCAATTCAAGAAAACATGATAGCTAAAATGGTAAATTTTTAGGGGAGGGAACAAGTTGAAACAAGAGTGGCTAAAGCCATTTATGCTCGTGGTATCCCTTTCAATGTGGTTCAGTCTCTTTACTGCAATGTTCCCCCAAGTTTCTGGGACGGGGGGACGCGGGAGCGGGGAAACGCACATTCGGGACGCGTGGAGACCACCCCCAAATTTAGGGATATTCGGGGGGGACGTGGGGACGTCTCTAAAATTATAAAAATAAAATAAAATATCAAAAATAATAATTCATTTGATGTATATTAATGATTGTGCAATGTAAATACTAAATATATTAGTTTATTTTCTAAGTAGTACCAAGTAAGAATTGTAAAATGTGAAAATAATGGGAAAACATTAAAAAAAAATTCCCAGGGGCATGGTTGGGGAGGGAAAGTTTCGCCCAGGAGTCCCCAAGTCCCCGGGACGCAGGAAACGTGGAAACGCGTCCCCGACCCTGCGGGACGCGTCCCCGTGGAACACTGCTTTACTGGAAAGACATGGCTTTGTCTCCTTACTGGCAAGACATGCTGAGGGTAATTAACACAACTCCCAAAGGGTTCCAGAGGCCCAACTATGAAAAAGTACGAACCGATTTGCTAAAAAAGGAGGAGCTTTTGGATGATGTTTTTATCTCCTATTCATGTTTCATGGGGTAGCTCTAGTGTTACCATTGTCTTAGATGGATGGACAGACAATCGGTGTAGGCCATTGATAATATTGTTGCCACTTCACCAAAAGGAGCAATGTTCCGATAGGATGAAGATTGTTCAGGGGAGGTAAAGGATGCTCCTTTCATTGTTGATGTTATAAGGAAAGCTATTGAGCAAATAGGGCCTAGTAAGGTGGTGCAAGTTATCGCGGATGATGGACCAGTTTGCAAAGTCGCGGGTCTAATTATTGAGAGTAGGAATGATCATATTTTTTGGACACCATGCATTGTCCATAATCTAAATATGATCTTAGAAGAAATTGACAACAAAGTTCCATGGACAAGGGAACTCATAGGGCAAGCAAGGGACATGATTAAATTCATCACCAACCACCAACAGTCTTAAGCAATATTTCGAGAATACTCCAAATTGGAGTTGTTGAGACAAGATTTGCTTTCAACTTCATCATGTTGTGTCACCTTGTTGAGGTTAAGCAACCATTATCTTTTATGGTGGTGTGTCAACTTTGAACTGAGTGGAGGCAAGCAAATTCAAAGCAAGGAACTATGGTGCGTAGATTGTGCCTTGATGAGGAGTGGTGGAGCAAGATAGATTTCTTGCTCAAGTTCACAGGCCCCTATGTTTGAGCTTCTCTGCAGTGCTGACATAGACCAACCTTTATTAGGAGAGGTATATGATGGCATGGACACACTGGTTGAGAAAACTATGGAAATCATTTCATAGGAGAGTCCTTAACCTTTATTTGTTGATGCTCAGTTTGTTGATTTAGTGCAGAAAATCATGCTTGAGAGGTGGAACAACTTCAAACTCCACTTCACACTTTAGCACATGCCTTGAACCCGAGATTCTATGATGAGGACCTCATTGCTCAAAGCAATGGGAAGAGGAAGGCACCACACAAGGATAGAGAGGTGGCCAATGGAGTGAAAAATGCTCTTATGAGAATGTTTCTAGGTGTCTACACAAGGAGGTGAAGGAAGAATTTGCTAGTTTTAGGTAGGATTGGATGATTAATCAGACATATCAACTTTGGATGAAAGAAGCACCATGAATCCAGTTAGGTGGTGGATTTGTCATGGAGCAAATGGTGTACATTTGCAGAGCCTTGCCATTCGGATTCTTTCACTAGTGTCAATCTATTCATCAACATAATAGAATTGGAGCACCTATGCTTTTATTCATTTTGTGAAGCACAACAAGTTGGGTTCACAAAAAGCCGAGGACCTTATTTATGTACACTCCAACGTTTGACTTGCATTTCGTAGAGGTCAAGAATATAGCTTTGGGCCTTGTAAAGATTGGGATGTGGAACCAAAAACTGCTGACTTGGACATCTCTCTTGCTACACTGAATATTGATGACCCTAGAAGTGGGGTTGGAATTTCTTCCTCCAATCCATAGTCAATTGCAGAGTGTGCATCTTGTTCCATTTTTGAGGAAGACTATGATGACTATTAGTATTGGTCTTTGACTCTTTGAATCTTTAGTTTTTACTAGCTTATCTCATGTTTTAGTTCTGTGTTGACTGTTCACATTTTGATATATGTAGCATTGTTGCCTCATACATAAAGGTTGATTTTGTATATTACTATTTCGCAACTTGAATTATGTAATCATTTATGACAATTATTAATGATATATCGAGATGGTGTGATGGATTTATGTGTGAAATTCAAGGTTACACGAACTGTGGGTGTGACCGAAATCGGCTGAAGAATCAGATACGGGTGCGACACTCATCCCAAAATTAGGAATCGAGGAGTCAAAACCCTAACCCTAATTAACCCTATTTATGCTGCATTTATACTACGTAAATAGCTTTAGATGTGTCAAAACGAGGTGGAAGAATCCGAGAATCCGATTCGGGTGCAGTTAGGCCTAGGGCCGAATCCGATAACCCGATTCGGTTGCGGTTAGGCCTAGGGCTGAATCCGACAACTTAGGTGAAATTTATTACTTGTCATTTATTTTTCTTTTAATTTTTTAATGTCCTTGCTAATTTGCTTATATATATATCGTGTTTCGCCGTTTCCTAAATTTTGGGGGGTCACGTTGTTGTGAGGGATATCTACCTTATGACTTGGGGTCCTAGGGTCACCAACATACTAGGGTGTGGCTTACAAACATCATGGGTTTGGAACATAAACAAATAGAATAAGGGTTAGTAGGACAAGTACCTTTTTTAAACGGTTGATCCTAGCTTTCGATCCCTTTTTCAAATGCTCCAAAGCTCTCTTCAAATCCCTTCTTCAAATGCTCCAAGTGCACTTCAATATTTGTAACAAAGATTGATGCTTTTAGGGATAACTTCGCGAGTGCAACTTTTTATGGATAACTAGCGGGTTGCACAAGGGCCGACCCACGAGTGACATGCGAGTTGTCACAAGGACACTCACGAGTGCAAGGAAAACTCATTCATAAAGATTTGCAAGGCTGAAGAAACAAGTATGCATTAAGGCTTCACTTCATCTATAATGTTTAGGCTACCTCAATCCACTTTGTCCTTTTGGTGTACCGACACATTTGGTGTCAGTACATGGACGAAGAAGTGTCGTTTCATGTTATAACACACGTTTCCAATGTGTTCTTGTATTGCATACACGTTCTCATTTCCCTGTGTTACGTTGCACCTGTACCGAGCGCACCTTCAGATGAGCCCCAGGGAGAGAGGCCATTTTTTGACTAGGAGGGGTGTTATTAAGCAGTCGTAGTCATGGACGAGCCCTTTTGTCCTACCTTTAGGAGTACCATGGCTTAATGGCACTGCTGACTGCCCTTTGTTGGGGTTTTTAACCCTAGGGTTGGTGTTCGGGGCTCCTAGGGGGTTGATCACTGGGTCACATGACCCCACACCTTGTTTGCATCGATGGCCTTTGTTTTAGTTGTGATACGTTGGTCTCCGTTCACAGCCACCTTAGACTCCCTCTTCTTCAGGTAACTGGCACACTCTCTCCTTGGCCTTCTTTCACATATGACGTCATCCTTCCACCCAGGTCATACTGCTAGTTTGGGGAGGGTGTTGATGGATTTACAACATTGTCGAGGTTAGATGGGGCATGACACCCTCCCTCCAACTCACTCCAACCTTTCGTTCGGAGTAATTTGCTTATTTTTAGCAGTTTTAGGTACCTATGGGAAAATACCCCAAGTAGCCTACTATAAGCCTACTTTAGGCCATTTTTGAATTATTTTATATTATTTTATGTTATAATTTTGAATCAACATTTTATAATTTCAAATTGACATTTTAAGGCATGTTGACTTGGATATATTTGTAAAGTGAGCGTGATAGGCTATTTATAAGCCTCTCCTCACTTCATTTGAACGTAAGAAAAGCAGGAAAAAAACAATATGCACCTATTTTACCCAACTCGGGCTCTTTGGAAGTGATGCGCACCTCTTGAGGAAGATGATTTTTTGGGTTTGGATGGCAATTTCTTGAAATTGCTTTGGTTCCATGCTTTTGCTAAAGGTGACGCTATGACTTGTTGGCTAATCACTTGCAGAAGGAGGTATCTAGGAATTTTCTTGATCTCTCTTTGTTAAATATTGATGAATGATGCATGTTTATGGATTGAATTGTAGCCATTAGAGATGCATTTTGTCTTGGCTAGGTCATTTTCTTCAACCTTTAGTCACCTTTGTTTGTAGAAGTACGCCCCTCATAGGAGTCTTTTTAGGTATAGAACCTTTGGCCTTTTGGTTTTGTTGTCAAACCTAGGATAGACTTTTCAAAAGGAAGGTTAGTCACATCCTTAGATGCCCTAGGGTTAGGGTAAAACCTAAAACTTTTGTCCCCAAACCTCTTTTCCTTTAAATCTCTTGCATTTGCATGCGTAAATTTGCATTTTCATAGTACAATTAGGGTTAGGTGTAGGTTTTCAATTTTGTGTCTAAAACCCTAAAAATTGAAATTAAAAAAAAAAAAAATTTTAGCCGCCCTAAAATTTAGGCCCTCTCTCCTATAAATTCGGTCTACCTTCTTGTCCCTAGAAACCTTAGGGAAAATTTTTAGGAAGCCCTAAACACTTAAAAATATCAAAAAATACTAGAAAACCCTAAAAAATCAATAAAATATTTTTGTGAAATTTTGGCCTTCCTAAAATTTCGGCCCTAATTCCTATAAACTCTGCATGCCTTCCTTGTTCCTAGAAACTCTAGGGAAACTTTTTAGGAAGCCTTAAAAATCCGCAATATAAAATCCTAAAAATCCTTGAAAATTTCCAAAAATCAGACCTAAAATCTAACCCTAAACAGTCCTAGCCGACATCCTAAAACCCTCATGGCTTCTCCTTTCCCTTGTCTGCCCATAACAAGGTTGTAACAGGACTGTAGCAGCCCTCTTTTCCATTGCTACAAGGTCTGCAAAATATTGCAGACTGTCAAAATTTGGCAGTCCACCCTGTTGCCCACCTATTTCGACTAGGTGGCAACTCCATGTACATAAGGATGTACATAATTATACCTTGAAAAAATCTGAGGATTTCTTCACTTCTGCAGGGCAAT